>BSBM01001152.1:9805000-10110000 GCA_027924585.1 Larix kaempferi
TGAACCATATTCTATAGCTCCACAAAGAGGTGCATGTGTATTGTGACAAACTTCCATTCTAGGTTTAGAATCTATGTGGAAGTAACGTTTGTCGATATAGAGACGATACCTAGAAGTGTTAAAAAAAAATAAACCAGTAAAAGAGAGAGTGCACCTGAGTATATTTTGGTATACTTTGGTACCAATTCATCTCCTTAGAGTGCACCTCATTCCAAGGTTGTCTCATAACTTAGATAACAACCACAAGTTTCATGCATAATTGTGTCACCTCTATAAATAGGTATAACTTGAGGGAAATATATATGTTTTTACTTGATAAATTTTTCTTCAAAGATGTCCAAAAATTATGCCTACTAAACATTCCACAAAACAAGGCACTACACAACAATCTACAACCATAATGAACCTTCAACCTCCGTGTCTTGGCTAAGACATTGATAGTTTAATTCCTCATGTCCAAGTTGATATTTAGTCTTCCATCAACTTTATCATGCAACTCTAATGAACCAAGAAAAATATCACCATCTCTTCCTCAAACTATCAAGTCTTCAAGAACCTTGAGCCTTAATGCACATGCCAAACTACCAAAAATACTCAATGGTTTTCCACCAAGGCACAAATGCAATGACATCTTATAGTTTCTTTTGTCCCACTTCTTGGGTGTAAGGATTCTCTAAAAGTATCGATAAAAATATGAGGGAGGCCATCATGCATTGTAGCTTCCACAAAATTCATCATCAAAATAAAACATGCCATTAAATTTCTCTAAATTCTATTGAATTTTGAACTACTTCTCCAGTAACCAAAGGTTCCATGATTGCATTTGTCTTCCTTAGTATTTGCATGGATCACTTCTTAGAATCCTTACTCAACCTTTTATTTTGATCCAACAATTGAGACATTTTCATCATCATCTAGGATTTGTGATCCGTATGAAACAAGATCAATAACACCGTTAAATTGATAGTCTTCAAGATGACTATATGTGACATATGAATTTAATTTAAAGGTTACTTTCCTAGAACCAAGTAAAGGTTAACATGAGGCCCATGGACATTTCCATAAATCCATTATGACTATGGTAACAATGCCATGGATACCCACCATGTCTATTTTCCTATTTGAACTATCGTGGGATTGAAGTAGAGAGTGTTGGACTTGAAAGCATCCACCTCCTCCTATGTACATGAAACACTTGCTTTGTTTGAAAAAAAAAACTTAGTGAAACCATAACATTTTCCTATAAAATTACTATACCCGTATGGAGAAACTATGGTTATGTAAGTGTTTGGCTTGAATCCATAATCCACCTTCTATTTGAACAAAAGTGCTAATCTAAATGTTTCCTTCTCACCTTCTATATCACTTGGAAAATAAAATCATTGGCTATAATTTCCAAAGTTGTAGTATAATTTCATATGGAACAGTATTTTGGTTACAAACACATTACCATACCATAGGATCAATCAAGATAAACCAGAGTTGCGCCATTTTGTATACTTATTTTACCTGGACATCTTGATTTGCGATAAGACCCCATCCACGCCCATCTATCTTTACATATTCACATCGTTGAACTGTTGTATAAAAATTACATTCATAATTGGAAATATTAGGATAAGATAAGATATTAATCATAATCAACTACACAAGAAAAGTCAAACCGATTCCTCAGATTCATCACCAAACTCAGTGACTTTATATTGCATAGGCCAAAGCATAGAATGAGTGGCACAACAAAAGAGTCGAAAGAGTGTCTTCCTAGTTCCTAATAGCTAGAATGTTTTAAGTTTTAACACATCATACCCTCTGAAATTTTTTATTTAAATACTGATTCTAATAGGAAAAAATTACGTGCCTTTGAATTTAACTGAAATTTGACAACAAGCGGCCAATATCTACGATGCCTACCAAAACCTTCCATAATTGGTTGCACTAGAGTAAACATCCACTTCTGATGCAATAAAGTTTTAAATTTATACAATAAAGTGATGAAATAGCATCGAGATTGCTCGTTGTGAGGAGCATTTTTTGTTGTACCAACAAGAAATATTTCCAACCACATCATCTACTTATTAAAATATATTATGACTGCCCTAGTTTTTGCAGCAATCTCTGCAAAGGAAATACTCAAGAGTGCACTCTGTACTTGTCAATAAATTTAGACACCTTTCTCCACACAAACTCTCTGGGTCATTAGGTACATAGTTGCATACACATAATAATGTCCTCCTCTTTTTGCTTCTTATGCCTACATTCAAACTTCAACCAATTCAATAAAAAATGGAATTTGAGAAACCATTTTATACACTTAGAGAAAGTATCATCCATGCAAGTATTTTATAATGTGTCCCAACAAAAACAAATCCTATTAATCTTTGATCATAATTCATAGTAGAAAACAAGGGTTTGTTTTATTTTGCAAAGCTGCAAAATGTGAAAAGGGACCTTCCATGAAAGATATAATTTTATGCCATCTCATCCATATGACATACAAACCAGTTAACTCGGGGAACGATTCAACAAATGGAAAAAATTAAGAAAACATTGTACACAAGCTTGATTTTCCCACAATCCATATTATCCTATTAAAAATAAACCAGTAAGCGAGAAAGCCTTAGATTTCAATGTTATTCAACAGTGATCAATATCAACAGATTACAATGAGTTACACTGACAAGCAAATTAAAAATTGGAAGAATCTCCAACAAAAATAAATTATATAAGGCAACTAGCTTGAAATATTACCATGCACATAAATAGTTTTATTGATTAATGGTGAAAGACAAATTCAAACGAAAGAATTAATTTCCATATTGGAATTAAATTTATTACCATATTAATTTTCCAAACTTGTAGTATAATTTCATATGGAACAGTAATTTTGGTTACAAACACATTACCATACCATAGGATCAATCAAGATAAACCAGAGTTGTGCCATTTTGTATACTTATTTTACCTTGACATCTTGATTTGCGATAAGACCCCATCCACGCCCATCTGTCTTTACATATTCATGTCGCTCAACTGCTGTATACTAATATTCAGTAACATGTAATAAAATAAACATATAGATCATATAACAAAAGGAGAGATATAGTTGAAGATACCAACCTGGGTGTGAAACCCTCGTAAAAATACTCAGAAGTGTTACTTTCAAAAAAGACGGATTGTGCCTCGGAGAGGCTAGTCTACTCTAGGAACCAGCTGACCTTACAAGAGGGTGTGTACAAACTAGAGAGAGAGAAATGACTGGAGTTGATTAGGTCAATGATAGTCAAGCACAGTACATAACTCAACATAAACAAATTAGTCACAAAAATTATAAACTTCAACCAAGTCTCATCACAAGAGAAGTGATTATCAGCACACCACAAGTGATCACAGGTGATCAAAGTCAAGTACTCTATAAGACCAAAAATTCAACAAGGTGCTATAAAGAAAATGAAGGAGCGTTAATGACTGCATCAACCACAAGTCAAATACAAGGTACCAAAAGTCCAATAATAACTCAATCAAGGTGGGGAAGGTACAACAAGTATTTAATAACTCAATCAGTAACAGGTAATAAAATAAACATATTGATCATATAACAATAAGAGAGGTATAGTTGAAGATCTCCACGTCAACATTAAACCAAAAATAAGATCTGAAGTATAAACAATGGTCATAACATAGGTTTGGGTAGTACAAGACTCATGACCCTTAGAACCAAGGGTATGCTCCAAATGTGGCCAAAAAACCATAGTACTCAATAAGACAAAAAATTCAACACGGTGGTTTAAAAAAAATTGCTCAATGACTGTAAATGACCCCATTAAACACAAGTGAAAGATAAGGTACCACAAGACCAATCAT
The DNA here is from genome assembly GCA_027924585.1 of Larix kaempferi. Lineage (NCBI taxonomy): Eukaryota > Viridiplantae > Streptophyta > Pinopsida > Pinales > Pinaceae > Larix > Larix kaempferi. Next base: position 9,808,862 of record BSBM01001152.1, read on the forward strand.
GGGTACAAATATAAACAATGGTCATAAAATAAGAAAATATTTAATAACTCAATCAAGGTGGGGAAGGTACAACCAGTCCTATCTCTATCAAATGTACAGACGTTCCATATAACCTAATTTTTTTTAAGACCTCTTTTACAAAATTGCTCTGTTGCTCCGTCAAGCACCAAGGAAGACTAATATTCTGTTGATGGCCATCGCCATTAGAACTAACGATCACACTTTGCAATGTGTGATTAGAGTCTTGGATGTCACTACAAATATTTCCAATTTTTTCTTTGTAAGTCCTTCCATCTACTATTCGCCATAACATTTATGTTATGTTCTTCCCAATATGTATTGTATCAAACAAATGAACTATTTGTAGGTGCTCGTAGTATGGCAACCTACTGAATTGAATCAGGTACATTTTCATTCCTCGTAGAAGCCCATTCGTGCCTTAACGACATTCATGAAACATCAACAAAATCAAATTAACACTAATTAACTAATATAGGTATAACATATCACGCTGAACATAATTCAGTAAAAAAAAAAATTGCCATACCTTAACGGTTTCTATTATATTCCAACTTCCTTAGGTGAGGTGTCATTCTTCATGGTTTTTTTCCATTCTCTTCTTTACCATTAAAGTTTTCTTTTTCTGTAGTTCAATAACTATGGTTATTAGGCAGAAATTGCCTATACTTATCAAACACTTCCTTTGCTAAACTCCTTGAACGACGAGATTTTATCCTGGGACCGCAAACCGGACATGCAAATTTACCCTTTGTTTGAAGACCTACAAGATATATGAATTGGTGTAGCAAATTAGAATTACAATTTAAAATAATGTATGATATTTTCAGCAGATATATAAAATATTAAGGAACAGAATAAAGTAACAATATACCACAAAAATGTGTTAACCCAGGAGCATCATGAATTGTAAATGCAAGTATTCCATGGAATTGAAATCGTCTTTGTCCTATTAGTCTAGAGATGTCATACATAGTGACTCCATCCCATAACTTCAACAACTCATCAATAAGAGGCTCAATATATACGTTCATATCTTTAACGTGCTACTTTCCTAATTGGTCCAACATACATGATTAATTATATTTAGTGCCTATATGTCGTTATATATAAAAGACATAATTATCATGCATGAAAAAAATCAATGAAATATTTAGTGATCATACTTTCAAGTAAAAAATTACATATTAATTAAATACTTGGAACAATCATTGCCAACATTGTGTGCTATCTCTTGATCGACAACCAAGGAGGAAGGTTATTGTTTATAACAAAAACATGCCACACTGAGTAGGTAGAAAGAAGCTCTCCAAATGGATTGACACCATCAGCTACCAATGAAAGTTTAACATTATGAGGTTCTTCTGTAAAAATTGGCCACTTTTCATCGATGTACCTCAATGTAGAACCATCTATAGGCATTCAAAGAACATCGTCGCGACATCAGTTCTTTGCATGGAAATCCATAAACGGTGCAATACTTTGACACCTGAACAACCGCTGGAAATGTGGAATTATCGGAATATAACGAAGAAATTTTTGAGGCACCTTTTTTGTCACTTTATCGGTTCAATACCTACTCGTTTGACATTGTGGGAATTCATTTTCTAATGCATATTGTCCATAAAATATGATATGACCATTAGGACATGCATCAATAGCTTGATACTCCATTCCATATGCTTTGATAATGACATATATCTCTCGATATGCGTGTGGTAAAATATTTGAAGTTGGTAATAGAAATTCACCTAGCAATCTACAAAATTCAAAAGAGTAAGTCAATGTAAACAATATTAATCATCAATATCGCATCCAAACTTTACAAATTAGATAACAATAGAAATAATATAGGAAAAAAGTCAACCCTTTCTATAGATGTGAACATGCAGACAAAAATAATTAACAAATTACATACCTTGTAAGTATTTGTGTCAAACAGGTGTTTGATAAACCATTCAAAACCTTCAAGTTCACTAACAACAATATAGCATATAGAATATTTGTTTTTGAGCCTTCATAAAGAGATTGACGTGACTTCTCGAGTAGAGGATCAACATCATGACTATAATCCTGGTTGTCCTCATCCATTGGAGCAAATGTGTCTTGGATCAATCTATGTATCTCATCTTCCTGATTTGTATCACTAATGTTATCTACATCCATATCATCAGAAATAACTACTTGAGCATCTTTAATATTCTGATGTAGAAGTTCGTCAGGCTGTAAAAGAGTATTTATGCTAGTACTTGGCAAATAACTCTCTCGAGGGCGACATTTTGGGGGCATTATCTATAAATTTACAAACAACGTAGAAAAATTAGTGTGTATAGAACATATAGTAAAAAAAAGACATTTTACTGAAATTCATGACATGATGAATATTACAGTGAATATATTAAAAAATGAATAACAACCTCTTACCAAGGGACGATATTCATAACCCCCTTCGACATGCCCCTTCTCCCGACAATGTCTTTCAGCTGTTGTTATTAAAAGTCTTTTTTTTTGCAAGCCCCTGCAATTAGAGCAAGGACAATAACATTTTCCATATCCTCTCGCCTCTAATGCAGCTCTAAACTAAGCAAGCTTCCTTGCGTTTTCATTCATAGTGACAGATCCTTGTATTGGTACAAGTAATTGTCTTACCTACACCATACCATGCAATAAATTGTCAATTACATTAGATATTATAAGTATATTTCTGAATACAATATATTATAAACCAATTTCTATATTTATAAAGAAAAACATGAATACTAAAGTATTTTTCATTGATGCCAACAAGTGTTGTGCAATGGCCTTCGATTTACTCAAAAGGATACCTTGATAGTTCGTGCATTAACTCCAGCCTTTTTATAAAAGTATTGTCCATTTTTGTTAAAAAAAGCGATGTTAGGCCACTAAAATAACAACTTGCACAATGTCCCAGCTGTCATGTATTAAGATACATCAAATAAAGACATTTATTTTTTGGTATAGATTAATTAAACCAATTGTAGCTTGGAGGTTACTTAATAGACATTGTGTGTTTTCTTAAATCGTAATGATGATAATATATACTTAGAATGTACCATCTTCTTGTGATAGTTTATTAATATGTAATCATTACAAAACTCGTGAGTCAATTCTAAACCCATTGCAATTTGAATTAAGTTTAGCATCCAAAATTGATTACATTTACAAGGTTGTTCATACTTTATCATTGATCTAACTTTATAAAATAAAAATGAAAAGCAACATCAATCTTATGAGACATGTGCCATTCATAAAATAAAATACCAAAAAGGGTTTATAAATGCATGGCATTTTTAATGTGGCAAGTTAAGGGTACAATAAGAACAATATATTGGACCCTGTATACATATATATAGCTTTCTATACTTGTTATTTTTTATGTTTTTAAATTAAACTTACCATGGCAATAAATACCTATATCAAAGAAAACAACCTTGTAGCCTTACATGTGTCATCATGTGTTCAAGGTCATAGTGGATAAGGGTTACAATGTACTAAGCATTAGTTTGTTTGTGGTAAAAAATGTGTTAAGGGAATATTTTGTTGTGGCTCATAGGGACTTGGGATCATAGTGGTTAGGTTCTCAGTGTTATCGAAGTCAAATCTTACTTGGTTAATGATTTTGATAGGGGTGATAATGGTTATGGGTCATATATAATACTAGATAGGGACTAAGGTGTGCTAGTGGGTTAGGTTGTTAGGAATCATAATGTGTTCACAATAAAAATGGATAGGGTTTATAGTGTATTAAGGTGTTAGTGTGTTTCAGGTTAAAGTTTGTTAAGAGACATTAATTATGTCAAGGGTCATCCTATTTCTATAGTCATAATGGTTAATGTTGAAAGTGGGTCAAGGTTAAACTAATCCAGGATTAAAAGTATTTCCATAACCTTATAATTCAAAACAAGAGAATAATATTGTTATATGTAATATGGGTGACCTAATTCTGATATATTATATCATATTTCTCTACAATTATTATAAATACATTCATAGATACATTTAATAAATGGAAAAAAAAAATTAGCCTAACCCTAATAGATGTATCATTTAACAATATTAGCCTCACCCATTTAGATGTATCATGGAAAAAAATTAGCCTAACCCATTTAGATGTATCATGGGAAAAAAAATTAAAATTCTAACCCTTATAAAAATATAGACAAAAAAAATAAAATACTAACATTGCAAGTTCAAAATTAGAACTATGTAGAATATCCAATCTCAAACAATCACCTCGCAAGTTCAAAATCTGCGCTCAATGTGTCTCAACTATAGAAAATGTGTAAATAATGGTTAGAGTATGTAGTATATATAGCTCGACCTTCGTCTCTATTGCAACGAAAATTGCAACATTGAAATTCCGTCTTTATAGGGATGAAAGTTCATGTCAAATTAAACATCGTCGCTATTGCCACGGTTTTTCCGCCATGTAAATTTTTTTTTTTAAACAATAAAAATTCATTTCATTAACCCACGAATTTTCAAAACGTGCAAATATTGCGTGGAACAATCCTCCCATATGTAATAGTGGGTGAAACTTGCGGATGACTATCAATACCCCATAAAAGGAAGTGGTGAAGCCTCCTACAAGTTAGACTCTGGGAAGTCTTTGAAGATGAAAGATGTTCTATATGTACCTGGTCTCAAGAAGAATCTTCTCTCCATTTCATCTTTGGATGCAAAGGGGATGAGAGTTTCATTTGTGGATGGCCAAGTACTTATGTGGCCAAAAGGTAAGACCATATATGATGCAGTAGTGATTGGAGAGCAAGAGGGAGGATTGTACAAATTGGAGGGACAACCTAAACAAGCCATGGTACATGAATCCATGGAGCCAAGTGAACTTTGGCACAGAAGGCTTGCACATGTGCACTATAGGCACTACCAATTGCAAGCAAAGAAGTAGAAGGTCTTCCTGAAATCTAGTCAAATCATGAAGGAATTTGCAAAGGATGTGCAAAAGGAAAGAACACAAAGAAGGCATTTCCAAGTAGTGAAAGCAAGGAAAAAGGAATCTTGAAAATTATCCACTCCGATGTATGCAGTCCGATGTCATCCAGTTCTCTAAGTGGGTATGCATATTATGTTTCTTTCATTGATGATTTATCTAGGACGACTTGGATTTATTTCTTGAAGAACAAAGATGAAGTATTCAATGAATTCAAGGACTTTCCAGTGTTAAAGAAGATTGACATCTGCAGGGATGTGACTTTTGATGAAGACTCAACATACATCAAATCAAGGAAGCCACATGTTGAATACAATGAAGAACCAAGAGTACCCAGAACACAAGACACCACCATGAACGAAGCAATTCCAGAAGATGACCGTGAAATAGAAGATCCACAAGAGCCTGTACATCCACCTTGTGAGAAGAACTCTCACAAGAGGAAACTGGCATGGGCAAGAAAGCTCGTCCAAGATGCAGAAAGGTATGGTGTTCCAGAGGAGAAAAACAAAGATAGAAAAAGGACAAGGTCACACACAAGTTATGTTTCCTTACTATGTGACATAATGAAAAAAGAAGCTTCCAGTTATGAAGAAGTGGCAGAAAAGAAGGAAAGGAAGGAAGCCATGGTCGAGGAATATCGGTCGATCATGAAGAATGATGTATGGGATGTGGTCCCAAGACCAGAAGGGAAGTCTATTGTTATTTCCAAGTGGATCTAGAAGATCAAGCATGCTGCAGATGGTAGCATAGAGAAATACAAGGCAAGGTTTGTGGCTCGTGGCTTCTCCCAGAAATAAGGGATATATTATGAAGAAACTTTTGCACCTGTATCCAGATACACTTCCATCAGAACAATACTTTCACTGGCTGCAGTGATGAAGTGGAAGATACACTAGATGGATGTCAAGACATCTTTCTTCAATGGTGTAGTCGAAGAGGAAGTATATGTGGAGTAGCCACTCATATTTGAGACACATCACAGAGAGTCACATGTGTGGAAATTAAAGAAAGCCTTGTACGGTTTGAAACAAGCACCCAGGACATGGTACGATAGGATTGAAAGCTTCCTGACTAGTTTGGGATTTACCAAGAGTAAATCGGATTCCAACCTTTACTACAAGGTTGAGGAAGGAAATATAGTGATACTCCTACTGTATGTAGATGACCTATTTGTGATAGGTGATATTGGGTTGATTGCTGATATGAAGAGGAAGATTGCTGCCGAGTTCAAGATGAAGGACTTGGGTATGATGCATTAATTTCTAGGTATGGAGGTGTGGCAGAGTGTAGATGGAATCTTCCTTGGACAAGGGAAGTATGTAGTAGAGATCCTGAAGCGGTTCAGGATGATGGACTGCAAGGCCATGGCCACACGTATGGCATCAAACCTGAATCTATTGAGTGATGCTTCATCAGAGTCAGTTGATGCCACAATGTATCGTCATATGATTGGGTCCTTGATGTACCTGACGAACACGCGACCAGATATTTGCTTTGCTGTGACCACTTTGAGCTAATTCCTGACAGATCCTAGACATGTTCACTTGATTGTTGCAAAGCATATTCTGAGGTACCTAAAGGTTACGGTTGATTATGGGCTCAAGTATGATGTGAATCAAAATTTTAATCTGGAGGGTTATGTTTATTCATATTGGGAAGGCATTACTACAGATAGGAAGAGCACTTTGGGGTGCTGCTCCAGTATGGGATCAAGTGTGATCTCTTGGTTTAGGAGGAATTAATCCTACATAGCACTAAGTATAGCTGAAGCAGAGTATGTCATAGCTTGTTCGGCTATTTGTGAGGTAGTATGGATAAGGAAGCTACTCTCTGATTTTTTTGATCTCCAGTTGGATGCTACTTATATATTATGTGACAACCAGAGTTGTGTGAAGTTGTCTGAGAACCTGGTGTTCCATGACAAGTCGAAGCACATCGAGATAAAGCATCACTATATTAGGGATATGGTGCAGATAGGAGCAGTGAAGCTCTTGTATGTTGCGACAGACGAGTAGATAGCAGATGTGTTGACCAAGCCACTAGTCAGGGTGAAGTTCGAGTACTTCAGAGAGAGGCTTTGTGTTCTTCAGATTGAAGATAATTCCAGGAGGATGTGATGGGACACAGATGTAGGAACCTTTCCAAGCATGAAGGTAGGAGGGTCCTCCCATGGCTGTGGATGTAAGTGTTGTGTGATGAGCATCTGGACGATGCTCCGCTATGAACATCTTTATGATGTTCTGTATGATGATGATCAATATGATTATGAGCATCAGCATGATGCTCAATGCGAGGATGATCAGTATGATCATGGGTATCCAGATGATACTCTGTGGCCATGGATATGTTGCAGTTTGTGCAGTGGCATGTAATCAGTCCTGGGAGATCCTATAGGTTGAGCAGAAAGCTCGTAATCAGCCCTGGGATACTCTTTTGAGGTTTTTCCTGATAGCATGTAATCAGTCCTGGGAGATCCTATAGGTTGAGTAGGAAGCTCGTAATCATCCCTGGGATTCTCTTTTGAGGTTTTGCTTGTTCACATGTAATTAGTCCTGGGAGATCCTATAGGTTGAGAAGGAAGCTCGTAACCATCCCTGGGATGCTCTTTCAAGGTTTTGCTTGTTTGCATGTAATCAATCCTAGGAGATCCTATAGGTTGAGTAGGAAGCTCGTAATCAACCCTAGGATGCTCTTTCGAGGTTTTGCTTGGTCGCATGTAATCAACCCTGGGATATCTTATAGGTTGAGAAGTAAGCTCATAATCAGTCCTAAGATTCTCTTTTCAGTTTTTGTAGATGCACATAATCAGTCCCAAGATTCCACTGGATGGGATGCTCATAGAGATGATGAAGACCTACATGGAGGCTAGGCCTACATCCAGCATGAAAAAGGGTTGGCTCTTTAGAACTTCCTATGACGAATAGAATTGAGAGATAGCACCAGTGATCGAGATGACGAGTACAACATCAGTGATGATGATGCTCTGTGATCTAGTGATGATGATCCAGCTCGAGTATTGAAGAATTGTTCCTATATGTATTGATGACCTGTGTCAAGAGAATACCTTCCTGGTTAAGAGAATACCTGCCTCTCGTGTTGCTGCATTCAGGAGACCCATTCCCTTTTTAACCACTGCATATGCCGAACTCTCCTTAGACATCTCGGGTGAGACCTCAGGCCTCTCCCTCTTGAATGTCTGTTAATGTGCATTCGCAGGCTATTCATGGACGCTGGTCATCCAAGTCCTTAGCATCCTTGCGAGCCTCCACTAGAGATTAAATGTTCCATTGAGAACACTTATCTTCCAGCTTAATCTAGATAGATTTGATAAAACTGCACATATAAGCTCTGCGTTCTGGACTAGTGAGGCTCCGAAGCTTCGTGTTTCAAACTTATGCAACTACAGGAATACTTGTAGCATCACTTGCTTGATCCTTGGAAAGCTCATTGTACTTGGGTAATGATTACCTAGCTACTTTTCGGGCTTTACATGTTGGGAGATGACTATACTCTGTATGGTGGCAGCGACAATAATGAGCACAAAGACGCTGCTTCAAAATGAAGGAGGGAACTCACAAGACCGCTGAAAAGAAACTTTTTGAGACACGTGGGAAACCAAATCATTTGAGTGGTTGTATACCAAAAACCACCAACAGTTTTCAAGACCCCCAAAAAGTAGTTTAAGGAAACTGCTTGAAGGCCCTTGAATAATCCTAGAGCTTCCGCATGAAAGTAGCGGTTTTGCTTCACAGAGGTACTGGAAGTGTTAAAATTTGTGGAACTTCCTCATCCTGACGTTTGGGAGACCGTTGATCCTCTGTTAACCCTCTCGAGATTTGTGCAAAATATGGCACAAATTTTGAGAATGGGTCCCTCTCCCTGCACGGCCTCCTTGCTTGGCGCCTTGTGATGCGTAAAACCACTGTGGTGACTTTAATGGTTTCAGGGTCCTCGAGAAGAAGTCTGGGGAAATCGCTTTAAGGCCCCTGAACACCTGTGGAGCTGACACCTGTCCACAACGACTTTCTATCAGAGGTGATATAGGCCAAATAAGCGTGAAGCGCTTAAGGGTCCCGACTACGTTTATTTTCGGTCGGTCCATGAATAAATGATATTCTGTGCTTCAGCTGCATCATCCTAATGACATACCATGAATGTCCTCTACTCCTCCTGCGTCGCTTTACTGCTATGTATCCTCCCTCTGCGATATTCTTTCAGCCTGGTGAAACCAAAAATTCCTTCGACTGATAATAGTACTAACAATGCACATCTGCTCATCCAAGTTCTTGGCCAGGTATGGGAGGATCCCAATGGAAGATGAGATGGACAAGAAGCAGATGGTATAGCAGTTGGTAAATCCTATCTCTCAGACATCCAGGTAGGATGGAGAGACTCTCGTGGACTCGCTGAAGGACTGGTGGAGTTGATGCATGATGACACTTCTTGAAGGACTGAGACTATGTTGAAAACCTTCATTATGTATAGAGATGATGGAGACAGTATAGATATACATATTAAACCCATATGACCATGACACTGATGAAGACCATAGAATAGCTTCCTTGTTGAGAGGGAGTGTTGGATTTTGTGCAACTTCAGAAGATTTTATTATTGTATTTTATTGTACTTGATTGTACCTCCTAATGGAATTGAACTTGATAATTAATTATGTAAAACCCTTGAAAGAATCAATGTAAACCTTGGGATGAAAAGAAACCAAAATAAAAATTAAATTTAAATTATTTATTGCTCCCGAAGAGAAGTCATCCCAGTTAGGGAAAATTCCAGTTTGAAACTAGTATAAATAAGAGGTAAAGTGAACCTCATTATTCACTCATCCACTTCACACAAGTTCGCATCACTTGAAGAGAGAGGTTCACACCTGCAAAAGAAAAAGACTATATTTGGGGTTTCTATATTTGGAAAGCATTTTCCATCTTTTCTCTCTCATCATTGTACTTTGTTCTCGGAATTATTATCTCTATACGAAGGTTGCTGGGTTTTCTCACGTTTGGGTTTCCCAGGATAAAATCTTGTGTTATTTTTTTGTGCTTTGTCTTTCTTCTAGTGATCCTATTTATATGCATTTGATTATTATTCTATGAATGTATGAAAAACTAACATATATATATATATATATATATATATATATATATATATATAATTTTGTATAACTCACAGAGGATCATTTTTACATAATTGATGCCATAATGGTTTATATAAATAAGCAAAGTATACCCATGTACAGTCAATGTTACAGTGCTCGTACATAATTATTTCATACTATGGTATTCATGAAAAAAAACTAAAGAGTATAAAATGACAATAGATATTTTCTTCATGGTATTTTTAATGGAAATAGAAAACCTGAACAATGTCAACATAGATCTACACACCTTTCAAAAGAAAAAACCATAATAATAATTTCTACGATTAACAATATTAACCCCAAACAACAATAATATACTTACTTGGAAATGAATGGGAATGAACACTTACCTTAGCAATCTATAAAGGGGCGACTGAAAACTTGACTTCAACATTCCTCCCTTCCAACTAATCTCTGTCCGATGTAGGTTTTCCCGCCGAGAGGCCACCCTTGAGTTGGGCACGAATCCACTAGGGCATAAGAGTATAACTCCATAGTATTTCTCTAATAAATATTCTTCATTTTCCCATAGATTCTTCGCTTTCAAAGATCCCCCCTTTTATGAGCACCTTAGTGCCTTCTTTATAGCCATTATTTTATGTTCTTGTTTGAACTTAACTTATTAACTTTAGTTAATCTTAACAGATTGACTTACATAGTCAATATTTAACTAATTACTTAACGTATCTAACTTTGACTTAGTTAGCTTTATTTAACCTTAGCTAACTTTATCTAATTAACTTATCTTAATTTTACTCAACCAATTAAACGATTAGCTTTACTTTTAGCTAAATTTAATTAATTAACTTTTAAGAAAATTAACTTATCTGAACATAACTAATTATCTTGACTTATCATTAAATTCTAACTTATATAGTTAACAAAATAGGTTCCATTAATAGCTAAGAGTTATCCATGCATACCCATGCATTAACTCCTAGTTAATATTTTCTTCCTTTGTAGATAATCTTTTATAGATTTTTAATACTTTAAAGCATTTAATTTGAATCAAAGACAATCAGTCCTTATTTATTTAATCTTACTCACTTCATTTTTATCTGCAATAACATTTAAATAGTTATTTATAAATACAAATATTTTTTCTTCGTATAATAAATCATTTTATCTTTATTCCTAATTTATAATTAGGAAAATATTAACCCTTGTCCACTTAGGAGCTTTAACAAAATCCTTTGTCGAGGCCAAGATATCAATGTTGTTTAGGTTAAATCCTTACTTTTATTTAATGAAACTTAATATTGGTTAGCCTCATGATATTAGTTAGGTCATAGGACTTGTTACTTCCTTGTGACGATTAGAATTTTCCTCTTGTAAGAATCCCCTTAGGGCGGATGAAGAGATTGGCTAAAAACAAATCCAATTACACAATGAATAAAAAACACATGACAAGTTGAATAGGTGTGAACGCACACTATTTCCCATTAACCAAATGTACATATATATACAATGAGAAATGTCTCATGGGTTTCATATGCCCAAGTGGACTCTTGGACTCCCGGGTGACTCTTAGTCTCCCTTTCACATAGATATTCCTCACACCGAGGATTAGACTCCAACAAATCCCCCATTAATCTTAAGGGTGTATATGAGTCCAAGAAAAACAAGAGAGTTGAATAAGTGTAAGTGGACAGCTACCACCAACTAAACATTTCCATCTCAAACATCCTTTACTAAGAAGGTTAGCTAGAAGCTTGCACATGCTTCTGCTAAATACAATGAGCTATCTAAAGGGATGGTTTTTAGGCTGGCCATCAACCAAAATAGGCTAGCATAAAGATGAAATATTATACTATGTGTGTGGTTCATTGCTGACCAAAAAAATATCGAACTTGGTGATAAAAATCACTCAGAGGTTCTCTGGAATGGTTGGGATGGGATGACACCAAACCAACTGGAGAGCTGAAACAAGGAAGCGAACAGCTGAAAATTGTTGAACATTTCCATCTTGACAATTGTTTTCCAAGTTAGCTAGAAGCTTGCAAATGCTTCTGCTAAATGAAGGTGATATCGATACCAGTGGTTTTAGGATGACCACCAACTCTGGATCTCATTCGAACATATCTCTTCATAGGCTCGCTCGTTTCAACTCACTTGCGCTCACTCGCTTTTTACTGATGGTCTTCATTCCCCCCCTTTCAGGAACAATGTGAGGAGAGGAGAGTCTCATGGTGTCACAACTAGACACAAAACACATGAGTACTCTATATCATGTATATCTTATGTCTAGCCTCTAAAACTGGATGTGGATCATGAGTTTTTGATCTCACTTACTTGTAAAGGGCCATGGCTTCTTTTTGTTAGATGGATGCTTCGAAACTTGATGCCTAACATCATGCTCCCCCCTTCAGGTACAAGGTGAGGAGAAGAATATGTTTCAACTGCAAGATGTGTCAATATTCGTGAATGAACTCTCCGGTATGACTTATAAATCTTCTTCTCTATTGATTACCATTACCAAGAAGCAATCCACCCATAAAGAATCTCCTCTCTTCCAGCTTTCTTTAGAATGAAGCATCTCTCTAATGAGTGTGTATGTTTTCCACATTTCTTACAAGGGTGAAGATAAAAAAAATGATCTTTCATGTGGCCAACTCGATCACAGTGTTGGAATGTCGAACTCTGAATTGATGTAGATGAATATGGACTCATGATTGATGAATCTAGCACTCTGAAACTCAATGGGCTTGGAGAAATCAGGAATGTGAACTATCACTTCCTTGTCATATCCAATTTCGTTCATGTGCTTGTTATGGTTGATCTCTTCCCTTGGTATGATGATGGGATTGGAAGGAGCAAGAAGAACCTCTGCATGCATGTCTTCATATTCATTTTCTTTCACTTATGATGGATTTCCACTGATTTTCTCATGTGCTTCTGAAGTGGCATCATTCTGTGTAGGATGATGAATAAAATCATGAAGGGGGTTCTTATGAACATGAACAGGTTCAAAATGTCTTTCTTCTTGTTGAAGCTACAACTCAAGCTGTAGGAAATCAAGAGTGTCTTGTGAATCTTTTACACAATTTTTGATGTAAGTGAGAGTGCTCTTGTTGATCAGGATAGTGTTGTCGACAGAGGAAAATAGTAGAGTGTTCAGTAACTCTACAAGGCCATTTAATCTCGCCATTGAAAACTCACTCAAATACAAAAGGGCTTCTTGAATTTACACCCTTTTACAAATAATATTCAACAATTGAAGTACTAGACTCAAGAAGATGAAAGGGTGTCGAATACAACCTAAAATGCACACAAGTACAATGCATCTTAAGAATTTGCAGGTGAACTTACAAAAACACAATAAATAATGTTGAATCTGCATTAGAGAGATTTTGAGGTCAAAAAAGGGCCTCCTAAGAGATGTACTACAAAAATATGAGATATATTAAAATATTATGAATTGGGGGTTTTATGGGGTAGGTATATATGACAAGTCACCTCCCACACTATTTTCTATGCACAATATAAATAACCATGGTTGAGTTACTTTTCAAAATTCACTAGAAATAAAATTAATAAAATAAGACTACATTGATGTGACTAAGATTCATTATAAATTCCCAAAAATGTATTATCCTTTAACATTTATTTGTCTTGAACTTCCAAATGAAATTAAATAATAAAAAATATTTTTAAGAGTTTTTTTTTAATTTTATGTTGGCTTTTTATATTTAGTATTTTTCTCATGAATTTAATAATGTAATTTAATTGAGAATTTATTTACATGTAAAATGTCAATAATATTATTATAATCCACATTGCATTATTATTATTACTATTATTATTTATTAAATCTATTATTATTCTTTATTAGTTTGAAATTATGTTATTAAATAGATTGGAGTGAATATATAATTTAAAATTAAAAACATAAAAATGATAATATATTATTTTATAAAAAAATGTGAAAGGACATTCTTTATGAATTAAGAGTACTTCACTTGAAAATGACAATAATATTATTTTATGTGAAAGTGTGAAAAGACATTCATTATGAGTACTTTACTTGAAAATGACAATAATATTATTTTATGAAAAGACTATCATTATGAGTACTTTACTTTATGACTTAAAAGTACTTACACCACTACCTTGGTTAACTATGTGTTTTCATCCACCATAGAAAATTTGACAAATAAGCATTCTTAACTCATGCAATGCCACTTCACCAAGGGGGATGATGTCATCTACTAGAATGTGATTGGTTGTATTTTATAGTACATTTTCTTTGTTTTGAGGCCCTTTTTTGACCTCAAAATTTCTCTAATGAACACTGACTTGGTCTTCAAAATAATTATTTACCTGAGTTCTTGATGATTTTCTTTTTCAATCTCTTCTTCTGGAGTAGCTGTAGCACCAAGCTGCAAAGTTCAATCCAAACTCGTACAAAATTATTGTGTGGTCAATCAGATACAATTTTTCTTCATAATGCCTGCACTTTAACAATGTATGGAAGATAGATCGAAGGTCCAGGTCTATTTCTCTACCACATTTTACAATGTATAGTATAGTAGTGTGCAAGGAAGAAAATGTAGAACTATTGCAATAGTCATAAGTTAAGGTTTCTTGGTATTAAGTCATCACTAATACAATAAAACTGCAGACAACTTTATGCACACACTATACTATGTTATTTCTACAACCCATAAACCCTAGAAATTTTTTGGCATAAAAATTTGATGACACAACTTATCACAACCCTTACTATGAAAACGCCATTAAAAACTACAGTATTATTGCCACTGCTAGAGTCTATTCATGGATGCAATAAGAAACAAAAAGGAAAAACATGGTTGCAGCTCAATTCAAAGGTCCCAATTTACCATATCGTCTTGTGGATCCTCATATACCTCAACGCATATTTAAGGCAACCATACACTTCTCAACGTGCAGAGAAGCAACACTATTGACATATTACGATGGTATCTTCACACAGCAGTAGGGTTTCACAAATTGTACAGCTTCAAAGGATGAAAATGCATCTCCAACAGTCACCTAGTTCGCAGCACCTTGGTTTGGAGAGATTCTTCAATGGATTTAGAGCCCAAACACCATGAAATTACAGTTTCAAGGAGTTCTCCACGTCACCAATGGAAATGATCTCAACAACACTTCACCACGACCGGCTCGAGTTCATGCTCTTCACCAATGTATCTTCAACATCAACTTCACGGTCTTCAAAAATGAAGTATGTTTCCTCTACACACCATAATTTGATAGACTTGCATGGAAATATTTCCCATTCGGGCTATACCAAATGATATCAATGATACATAGCTCAATTTCACTAATACACAGCAGTGGAGATGGAATAGATCACTCCAGTCATAGATGGTTGGTTACTAGCTCACATAAAGAGAAAACACACACAACAATACATTGTCCTCCTTCCTTCTCATTCACTTCGCAGAAATTAGGGTTTCCACAAGACTGGTGATCCTCCATGCATTTGTTTTCCACGTTCTCCAACAGTTCTCCCAATGGAAGATATTCCATGCTATTATCGGTCAAATTAGCACTTCTCCGTCCATGAACACATTGCTCTGTTGGTCACACAAAAGGAAAAAATGGATTGAAGAGCTTACCTTGACCTTAGATGCCTTTAAGATGAACCTTATAATCCTTTACCCAGAAGCATATTTATTTACCTATTTTAACACATAACCACAACTATCATACTTTGCATCCAGTGGGTCAGCCGCGAGTGTCAACAAAATTGTTGCGCCCACTACTTGCAAGTTGAAGAACTCGTGAGTCACTCACTAGTTTCCTCATGCTATAGTCATTGGTGTCATAAGAAAACTTTAAAAAATAATTAAAAGTATGAATTGGGATTAGTTGAGGCAGGTATCCAAACTTCCCCAACTTCCCAACTCAAACTATTTTTTGAACTAATCCTCTTGCCTTACCATAAATACAAGGGGAGGGCTTGAGAAAGGGACCTAATGTTCATGGGAGAAAATTATGCTGGAGGAATTCATAGCTAAGAGAGAGGAGCAAGAACCCAGGGTTTCGTTACAAATGTGCCTGATGCAGAGCAAGGTATAACTGATGTACTTTTCTGCATTTACTAATAAAGATCAAGACATTTCTTCCTTTCCCAATAAGATTGTTAACATATATTGTTGTTTTTATTATTAGTTTATGTTATTCTATATTGTTAATATCAATATTTGCTTATGGTTAAACTGGTTTGAGGAAGGTTCTAGTTTGTTTGTAGGTTGTTGCTATAGCAGAGGATGAGAGAAAATCTTGTACAAACCTTCATAAATAAGTTACATGTTTCTCTTACATCAACTCTATTTGATTATAACAACGTTTACAAACCCCTGTATGTTTGTCTTGTCAAACCCAGTACGTTGGTAGTATTCCCCTGCTATAAGGTAAATTCCCTAACAACACACGCTTCTGGTCCAATTGTAGAGATTACAAACTTGCAAAGGATGCGTTGAGATTCTCTGGGGTTGCTACTGCTTCAATGAAGAGACAGTGATTGGATACTATTGGGCCTACCATCATTCAACTCCTCCATTATCATTCAATAATAAGTATTTACTATCTCTAAGATTAAATTAAGGATGCGAGCCCATTGGCCTCGACCACACCATGTGCCACAATGACCATGCCCAAACTTGTAATCACCTTGCAAGTATCATACACCAGTCTCTCCCCAATTGAAACAACTCAGAGGTTCCACAGGTAATGTGTAGGTATAAGTATCTTCTTTTCCACACTGCAAATTGCACAATACTCCCACACGTAATGTTCACAATAGTGAAGTAAAGTCACGACTCTAATAGACAGCTTGGAGTAAGGTAATGTGTTCACTTCACATCTGTAGTCACCAATGTTGTCTTTGCAGCAATATTTCTCATAGAATAAAAAATCAAGGCCTCTAGCTCGAGGTCTCACTTTATGTGCTCAGATCGCGGCTCTTATGCAATCACACAGGTCGCAGTCTGAAGGTTGGTTTGTTGTCTTTTGTAGGTCTTCCGGGATAGGTATCTTCAGGTCACAACACGCAGATGGTAGCTTCATGATCAATGGCAGTGTCACGATGGCAGCTTCATGATGGTAGCATCATGATGGAGCTTCACGATGGATCTTCACTTGGATAGATGATACGCAACACTATCCATCAATCACAAGCCTCTTAAGATAATGCAATCTAAGGCCTAGTTGTAATATCAGCAAAGGGTCTTCACGGTCGTAATCTCACATTCTTCACGTTCTTCAACATTCTACAATGCTCCGGATCAATCCAGCGAGAGTTGATCTCGCCGTATGAGCTGGAGAAACCATGCTTCAAAGCATCAATGCAGCTCCACGCTTCAATAGCAGAGAATGCGCACAACATAAGAGATGGAGTCTACAAAAAACTTTGAGGACTTCAATAGCTCTTAGGAGGAACACATAGTTCTTCCTTCATAGGTCAGTGAAAAATGCAGCAATCAATCTAACAATCAGGATTAGGGTTCGCACGGGAGAGAAATCAAAGGGGCTCTGGAGAATGGAGCAACAATTCCACAATCTCCACGTAGATCAACGTTTCATCCAAAAACTTCAAAAGGATGATACACATCACCAAATAGGTCCGTTGGTATGCATTTATCAGACAATAATGAAGGACGCAATGCTCAAAAATGGTAAAATGACCAGCACAGCAAAGGCAGAGCAGGTCTGGGCTCTGAGGAAGGACGCAATGCCAAAATTGGAAATCTGACCAGCATAGGAGTTATGGGAGGAAACCAGGATTTGATACCACTATAAGAAGTACCATAGGGAAGATGAAGAGATCCGCTAAACAAAAATCCAATTACACAATGAATAACAAACACATGACAAGTTGAGTAGGCATGAACGCACACTATTTCGCATTAACCAAATGTACATATATATACAATGAGAATTGTCCCTTGGGTTTCATATGCCCAAGTGGAATCTTGGATTCTTGGGTGACTCTTCGGATTAAGGGGGGATTTGTTGAAGTCTAATCCTTGGTATGAGGAATATCTATGTGAAAGGGAGACTAAGAGTCACACGGGAGTCCAAGAGTCCACTTGGGCATACGAAACCCAAGGGATATTTATCATTTTATATATATGTACATTTGGTTAATGATAAATATGTGCTTTCACGCCTATTCAACTTGTCATGTGTTTTTTATTCATTGTGTAATTGGCTTTGTGTTTATCCAATCCCTTCATATGCACTAAGGGGATTCTTACACCTCAGCGTCCTTATCTAGGACTAAATTATTAGCATACTTTTAAACTTAAGTGTTTTCTTAGTGCAAATCATTGTTCACTTTAAGTGCTTACGACACTAGGATGAACACTGTCATAAAAAATTAGGGATACCAAGCCATTCATACTCCCCCCTAGTGGATTCCATGCCCCATTCGTTTCATTGCACAAATCCTTCAGTGTCATAAGTCTACAAATTCACTTTACAATTTAGGAAAACATAACCATACTTACAATTTGTTTCCTGCAGAGCTTCTACCTTGATCTCCTTAACATTGGAAAGCACACAATTGCACTTTATGTTGCATAAACCCTTGGCAAAAAAGAGGGATATTACAAAATATTAGGAGAGTCTCATCCAGTGCTTCCAATGCACCATGACATAGTACCATAGATCCCAAATCCACTTCTCTTGTACATTTCTATTTTGTATAAGCTCTTTTTGTTCATCTCTCCTATGGATTGGCTCTCCACTTTTGGAGTTAGCTCCTTTTTTGATTTGGGTTTTAGGTTCTATCGCTTGCTCCATGGTATTGACATCATTTCGCCACACAGTTCCATTGACCTAATTTTGTGGTCGTTTGTTGGACTGTAACACCCCAATTTTGATTGTGTTGCATTAAACATGTAAATAATGTAATATATTTATAAATCATGGTGAGGCACTCAAGGCCAAGGCCCCTCCATCGTTTTAACGTTCAGGAATTAAAAATCGATGCATGTAGGTCGTGTGCTAGCATGGCATGATGGAAATCATAAATATGCATTTTAATAAAATACCCACTACTAGTTATGCAAGGCAACAAGAGTATGTGGGAATAATTTTTACAAGGAATAGGGAGGGAAATATTTAAACCCTTGAAGCCAATAGTGTCAATCCAATTGTGAATGAGAGAACCCATGAACCATTAACTACCCATGTTGACTTATGCACCTAATCATTTATTTCTTCCAAGAGGTGGTTGAGGTAGTTATTGTTTTGGGAAATGGAAGGTATGGCTGCCCAAATTTCATGTATGGGAAAGCCATCATTTTGGAAAAACGCATTTTTCCTTCTCAAGAAAGAAAAGACCCGCAAATTTTCTCCCCAAACCATCGTTCCCACGTCAGTTTTTCGCCCTCACACAGTTTTGGCTTGCTGTGTGTTTTCCTCCATGAAATTCCTGAGTTTTCCTTCATTTCTAGCTGGAAGAAGGGCGTTTTTGGGTTGCAAAACGACTGGGAGGAAATGGAATTCAAGTTTGGGGTCCATAGAGGTCATTTTTTCCATTTAAATGCTCATATACCTGTTAGAGAAACTGTTTTCTTCCCTATGGTCGTTTTCTTCCCTATGGTCATATATCTGACACTTGATGAGGAGGATAGACTCTACACCGTGAACCAAATGGAACGGGGTAAAACCAGTGGCGGTCTTAGTTGATTTACGATAAGCCCACAATGTAGGGAAAAGCATGTGATGCCAATTGGACTTATGTCGGTCAACAATGCATTGGAGGATGGTTTTTAAAATTTTATTGATGGCCTCTACTTGGCCGTTCCCTTGGGGGTAGTAAGCAGGGGAATACTGATGTTCGAACTTCAGTAGAGTGGACAACTCGCACCAAATGGAATATTCAAAATGTGAACCATGGTCTGAGACCAGCTGTTTGGGGACCCCGAATCCTGTGATAACATGGTTAAAAAGGAAACGGGCAGCGGTGTCAGCTTTACAATTGAAGGTGGGCATGGCTTCAGCCCATTTGGTGAAGTAGTCGACAGCGACGATGATGTACTTATGGCCGTTTGCGGATGAGGGTTTACATTCCATGAAGTTGATGGCCCATTTAGAAAAGGTACCAATGGTGACAAATGGGTGTAATTGGGTGGGTGGTGTCTGAGCCTTAGGGGCAAAAAGTTGGCAATTATGGCAATGTTTGACCGCTGTGATGCAGTCGGTAAAGAGTGTGGGCCAGAAGTATCCGGTGCGGATGACCTTTTGGGCGGTGGCCATTCCAGAGAAATGTATGCCGCAGGCACCACTATGACAGTCATTGAGGACATATTCGGCTTCCTCATGTGTAAGATAACGACAGAGAATCGTGTCAACCCCTCACCGGTAAAGGACATCGCCCAAGAGGAGATATCGAGAAGCCTAGTGACAGATACGATGGCGTCCATCACGATTTATGTTGGGTTGAAAATTCTGTGTGCGAAGGTAGAGAAAAATATCACCGTACCATGGGTCATCGGACGAGATGATGAACAAGTGATTGTTGGGTAACTCATTGGAGATTTGTGGGGACGACAAAAGGGATGGCAGATCGGTGATGAGCTGGGAAAGCGCGAGGGCTTTAGTGCTCTTAGGGGTTGTGAAAGTTAATTCATATTCTTGGAGGATAATTACCCATTTAGAAACATGACCTTGTAGAAGTCGTTGATTCAAGAGACAGACCATGGGGTTGGAGTCGACGACAACTGTGGTATGACTAAGTAAAATGTAATGTTGCAACTTTTGGATAGAAAAGACTTCGGCGAGGGCCAGCCTCTCTTCATATGGGTAACGGAGGGGTGGTCCAGATAAGGTCTGGTTGACATAATAAATGACATGCTCTTGGTGAGCAGCGTCTTCTTCCACAAGGACTCTGGACACAGCATGATCGGATGCTGAGACGTAAAGGGTGAAGTCCTAAGAGAAATTCGGAGGGGAGATCAAAGGGGCTTGTGTGAGAGATTTCTTAAGGGCTTCGAATGCAGCTTGCATCTGATCATCCCAAACAAAGGGTATATGGGTACAAAGAAGGCGTAAGAAACCATGAACTGTGGTGGCATAATCAGGAACGAAGCGACGGAGGAAATTAGATTTCCCCTGTAGACTCTGGAGCTGCCGGAGCGTGCGTGGTGCGGGCAGGTCTATAATGGCTTGGACTTTGAGGGGATCAATAACGATTCCTTTATGGGAAACAATGAAACCCAACAACCGTCCTGCTGGAATGCAAAAGGAACACTTGAGTGGGTTCAAGCATATTTGATATTTGCGACAAATCAGAAAGACTCGTCGAAGGTCATTAAGGTGGTCTAATCATTTCCGGGAATGAGCTGTAAGATCGTCAAGATAGACTAACAAGATATGGAACAAATCATGGAAACAATAGGTCATGGCCCGCTGGAAGGTGGCACCAGCATTTTTAAGGCCAAAATGCATGACACGATAGGCAAAGGTGCCCCATGGGGCGGTAAAGGCAGTCTTGTATTGATCTTCCTTGCAGATTTGAATCTGGTTGTATCCTGAGAAACCGTCCATGAAGGATAAGACCTCATGGCCCGCACATGCATCAATGAGTTGGTCAATGAATGGCGTGGTGAAGTTGTCTTTGGGACATGCTCGGTTTAAATCATGGAAGTTAGTACATACTCTGATAGTGCCTTGTTTCTTGTTGACAGGGACGGGGTTAGAAACCCAAGTGGTGTATGAAATAGGATAAATGAATCCTGCTGTGCGAAGTTTTTCAATCTCTGCTTTAACGACGGGGATCTTTGATGGATGAATGGGGCGCTGTTTCTGGCGAACGGGGGGTACATCTGGCCATTTGTCAATGTGATGCTCTATAATAGCGGGGTCAAGACCAGGCATTTCGGTATAGGACCAAGCAAAGACATCGCAGAATTCTTGGAAAAGTTTATTGTACTCTCCAATCTCGTGCTCGGTGCAGGAAGCTCCTAATGAAATGATTTCAGGAGCACCGCCTGGGGCAGAGATATCAATGTGGATGATGGGTGAGATGTTGGCCATGCTACCTTCCTCGAAGGCATCGGGGGTAGGAATGGGGTCTTTAAACCAGTCGAATTTGGCGGGAAGGAAATCTTTGGACTCAACCGAGAATTGGGTGGCTGTGGTGGAGGAGGAGGCCTCCGGGAGGAAATATGAATGATGGTGCATATCCTCCCAGGGGTAATCAGGGGCAGTAAGAGCCTCTAGAATCTCCTCATCATTGTGGAAACTTTGAGTGGTCAAATCGGTTGATGAGGGAATGGTAGTAGAAGAGATCATATAAATGTATTAATCTCTCTGGATGAGGGGGATACTGGGTGGTGGATCTCCTCAATGGTGGGGGGCACCATCTCAAGGTCCAAATTATTCATCTCATAGAGAGCTACTCTGTAATCTGGTAGATCTGGGCAGTGATGTGAGTAATGGCCGTAAATACCGCATATTGCACAAGGGTGGTTGGTACGCAGTGATTTATCACGAGGCTTAGGGGTTGGGTCAAGTTGAACAACCGGGATGTTGGGGTCGTCATCAAGCATTTGCATGTGTTCCTGTAATGCGGGTAATTGTGGACATTGATGAGTAGCATGGCCTAACTCATCACACAACGAGCATTTGGGAGGAGCACGAAACACGGGGGTATTCCTAACTAGTTTAGGCGGGGGTAAAGCAGTGTATGGTTGTGGGCCTCTGCCCCGAGTGTGATTGATAATAGGGGATGGATTAGTGGATGATGAAGGGGTAGCGACACTGGGAGGTGGTTGACTAGTAGTAGTGATGGGTTGCACCAATTGTAGGATGACATTTGGTGTCAGAGGGATAACGAGAGGTGTAATGTACCATACGGGTAATCCTAAGGTTAAACCAGGGAGGCTGAGGGTAGCCATAACCGGGGCGCTTACTACTCCCGAAGGGGGAAATAGGAAGGGGATTGTATGGATGGGTGTAACACCAACATGACTAGGTACCAATGGTGGTTGGGGTAGTAAGGGCAGTTGATGGTTGGGTGTTGGTGTATTGTGGGAAAGTGTACATAAGTCAAATACTTCGGTCGTGGGTGACGGGGGTGGAATGGCCTGGAATGTTGAGGTCATCGACGTATCTGAGTAAACTCCGGGTCCCACTAAGGAAACCAACGAGGTAGATGCACCACTAACAGGTTGTTCAATCATGGGGAGAACATTTTTAGGTGCAGTGGGGGCATTGGGATCGTAATAGGTGAGTTGGTCAACTTTAACCATGCGTCCGTCGAGGGGGAACATCATGGTACGAAAAATGGATGAGGAAACCGCCCGCATGGCATACATGTAACTGCAGCCAAGTAAGAGGTTATAATCAAGTTGGGAGTTGATGACCTCTATGTCAATGAGCACTGTTTTACCAACCAACTGGACGAGGACATTAGCTAACAGGCCTTGGGGTTGAGCCGAACGACCGTCGTAGGCTTGCAACGCAGTGGTGGACTGCTGGAGTGTAGGGGATCCCAAATTCTTCCAAACAAATGTGGACATAATGCATGTGGAGGTACCTTCATCGATGATGTATCGATGGATGACAAGATTCCGAACGGATACAGAAACTTGGAATGATAAAGTGGAAGGCAGGCGTGGTTCAGATTAGTCCAAATCGAAGGCCATCATTTGTGAATCATTTGGGTCAATAGAACCAATGGCTGAAAGCAAAGTCCTGCGCTGTGTTGGACAGTTTTTTAAGACCTCTAACGCAGACATGGTTGCAGGGGACTGGGCTAAGTCATCTACAATGTTGTAATTAGACGCAGCGCGAGCATTGGGGTTATTGTTGATGCGACAAAGTGGGAAGCGAGGGGCTTTGGAGGTGCCATCTAGTGGAGCTAGAGGTATGCGTAATGACTAATCGGTGGGATGAGCATTGGTATTTTTGTCGACAGGAGGGGCTTCAGGAGTGGAGCCATATTGGTTCCGACGGGTTTGAAGGTTGACATCGACGGATGACATCATTAACAAGTGATCGGTACCTATTTCTATCATGGGTTGATCAGGAGAGGCATAAGTGATTTGCTGTTGTGGAGGCGTGTTTCCTTGACGGGGAGCCAACGGCTGAGTGTTCACTACGCCTTGGGTTGGTAATGGGTTTTGTAGCACCAAGGGTTGATTCTGAGGTGGTGGGGGGTTGGGCGGTGCCTGAGGAGCCGCGTGCCCTTAGCGGTGGGCATCATCAGTCTAGAGTTGCCAAGCTCGCTCCAAATGTGGGCAAGCGTGTGTGTAGTGGCCATAGACCCTGCAAATAGAACAAGGATGGTTTGTTCACAAATTAGGATTTTTGGCTTGTTTGGGCAGCCGATCAGGGTTCTGGTTGGCAAGTGCCGCGTTATTGTTGTTTGGAGGATTGGGAAGTTGATCGCCTTGGTCTGGAGGGGGGTTGTTCCCATAGTTATGACTTTTTCTGCAGTTTTGCTGGCCTTGTTGGCGTTGGTTATTTTGGTTGGGTTGCGGATTCTGTTGCACATACACTTTCCCTTGGGTGGCAGGTGGGTTCTACGGTTGTGCAGGTGTGGGAGCAGGCTGCAGTGGATAATAATTAGGTGGAGGTGGCGCAAGTGTTGAACCTTGTGGGGGTTGTTGATATGCTTGTATGATGGGTTGCGGGTTTTCCGCAGGGGTTGCCTATGGCGGGTAATAAGCAGGTGGGACTTGAGAGGATACAGGAGCTGGAGCAGCCTGCAGGTGGTAATATTGCTGAGGTGCAACAGGGGGGGCATAAGTGGGGGATGCATGACCAAAGCACTAAGGTGGACATGAGGGTCCATGGGAATGGTGATGATGTGCCATGGGGGCATACGAATTGGTTGCTCTGGACTGGGATGTAGCCCGCCAAAGGTTGGGGCCAGGGCTAGGACATGCTGTGGAAAAGGGCTGGTTATGTGAGGCTATACGGCCAATGATGCCATCTGCGGCATGGGATGTTGTCGGTGCATCATGCCAGGAGGAATCGCCATGGGGGGTGTCAGGGATGATGGAATATAGGTAACCAGAGTGGGCGTAATTAAGGTCAAATTGCTGGGCTTTGAGGATGGCCTCTTCTTCGAACTGGGGTCGCTCGGATGCCACATCCTTGGCAATGACGGGAAGGAGAGATTTTAGAAACCAATCTAAGAAGATACGGTCATCTAACTTGATTTTGTAGAGGCTGCAGCGTCGATGCCACTCATGAATGTGGTCAGTGATGTGGGTGGCCGTGTTATGTCTGCAAGATAGTAGGATCTCAACTCCCGCATCATAGCGGACAGGTAACTGAAAGAACTGTAGGAAGGTCAAGGAAAGGGAAGTAAAGGTGGCATGGGTCCCATGGGGCTGCTCAATGTACCACTTAGCTGCAGAGCTAGTGAGGGTGTGTTGTAACAGACGGAGTCGGACGGAGTCGTCTACTATGGAGTTGGAGGAACACCATAGATGGAAGGACATAATATGGTTCTGGGGTCTTCACCTGCCTTGCCCTCAAAATTTGGGATGTTTGATGGGAGCTTGGTGGGCATGTGAGGCCACGCAGGGTCGTGTCTGATAGGGTCGTTAGTCAGTCTGGCCAAGTCAGGAAGGTTGATACTAGCCATGAATTGAAAACTAGTACAAGGATGTGACATACTGGTGGTTGGGACCACGTTGGGGCCAATGCACCCAAGTGGAGGAACTGGGTTCGGGTTGGGGACGTTGCCCCCAGGTGGAGGAACGAAGCTGGTATGGGATGGTTCTACACCGCCAAGGGTAGTGTGAGCCACTGGTGGAGTTGGGATGGGTATGGTAGTCACTGGAATAGGTACAGTGACCGGAATGGTGGATGTGGCCCCCATCAAGGGTATACCCAAAGCGAGTGTGGTAACTGGGGTGGTGGTGGATATTCCACCAATGGTCCCTACAAAGAAAGGGTTCGAAGTCATGCCAGCCATGGGGCTGGTTGGTGTTGTGTAAGTGGGGTTCTCGGACTCTGCCTCAGAATCAGAGGTAAAATAAGGGGCGTCAGTGCTGGGGGACGGAGCTCTATGTCTATGATGAGTGGAGTTGAGTGATGAAGCTCTACGTCTATGACGGGTGGTGTCAAGTGAGCTGTGCTGCGGGGGCTAGCCCTGGAGGTGCCAAGAATGTCTCGGGGACTTAATGGTGACAGATGGTGTCAAGTCTCTGGGGGTTGTGTCGAGTGGAAAATAGCTCAAAAAACCATAATGCAACCAAGTGTGCAGAAGGAGAGCATAAAAAATATGGCACTCAGGCCAACAACCAGCTCAAAACACTCACTGTAATAGCTGTGCTACAATAAGTGTAGCGTCAACAAAAATGGTCAGAATACCAACAAGCAGCAGTTTTCCTAAAAAATAAAAAATAGTGGATTTGCTAGACCAAAGGGAGGTAAGGGAGCATGCATACACCTAGATAAATAGTATTCTGACTCAACCAGACATATCCTCTGCAAGGTGATGAAATCCAAGTCAGAAAATATGGATAGTAGAGCCAAGTGGCTAAAGATATCCCCCTACCGGGAGGGACACCGGGTAGTCAATCCTAGAAGAAAAGAAACTAAGATACCCCGTTCATGACACGTTCGGTTGGGTGAATCTACAGTTTGGTTCTATCACCATTGTACTCCCATACAGGTAGTACACCGAGAACTATGAAAGGTATCCTTCGGTTAATGAATGGGTTGCGGTATTCCACTCAGGCTTCCGGAACCAGTCTGGCTACTTCAACCCTCCTAGGGGAGAGGCCTTTCCGATAAATTGGTTTTAAACCGTGTCAAAAAATACTAGGGGTTTTGCTTCCCTGATGGACAACAACTATGTCTCAAGTGTAAGCAACCGAGGGGTGTTATTTGGATGCCTATCCCCCCAACCCTACCTAACTACAATATTCTTTTGTGTTCCCCAAGTGGGGTTAGAATGTTGGTTGTGTTAAGTAGTATTTTAGGGCTCACTTGAATTAGGTGACAGAGTGTGTGCGTGTGAGATAATGAACCCAAACAAAAGTGCCACGGGGTGGGCAACTTTCTAACTAATAATAACAATGCAGAAATTAAACTTTGAAATGCAAAATTTTCTCTTTTCAATTAAAATGCTGAAATTTAAAAAATTATGTAAATGGAACAGAAATAATACTACAAGAAAAGGATGTATGTTAGAACTGTAATCCACACTTAGTACCATAATCCATAAAGTTTTATTGCTCATGTGCTTAATCAAACCATAGTTTGGACTAGGTGACTACAGTTGGTCAAATACCCACTTTTGAGAGTGTTCACACCCACTTCCAACCAAACCAGTTCACCCAGCCTCCTATTTTGTCCACAAGTACACCCTCATTAATTGCTGGTGCACCCTCTCTCCTTGTTTTGGGGAATTTCAGTTGACCAAGGGCGCTAGGGTGGATTTTGCCCATTTTTTGCTAGATTTGGAGCATTTAATGCTCCCTTGGGCCCCCCAAAATCCTCTACTTGCTCACCCACGCCTGCCTTGAGCTCATTAATGACCCAGCATGCTTCAGCCACCTTCACACCAGAATTCGTGACTGTTTGGGGTGATTGGGATTGAGTTGGACCCACCTAGGGGGGATTGAGGCCAATTTGGCATTGTTGACTTGTACACTCATCTTGAGCCACCTAATGCTCTCTAATTTCTCATGGATGTAATAAAAACCTGTTACTAACATTTTCACATGTTAGACAGTCAGTTAATCAAGAGATTCAGCATACATTGTGTGTAATATTATCATCTTTTTCAAGTTTTTCCATTGTTTTTTGCAAATTAATTCGATTTTGTGAGGTTCTCCATAGCTCCTAGATCTTCTGTGATCAAAATACTCACAATGTAGGTAAGTATGGCTATAGGTAAGACAGGTGGTTGTGCAGGTGCAGAAAATATTGCAGCAAAGTTCTGGGTTCAAACAGGGGGAAAATGCAGAAAATAGATCACGGGTCTGCGGCGAAACTATGTGGTCGGATCGCGGGAAATAGGTCGACAGTCACGGGCGGACCACAGGAAAATGGCTCAAAGCCACAGGTGGATCGCAAGAAAATGGATTAAAGTCGCAGGAGGATTGCAGGAAAATGGTTGAAAGCCATAGGCGAATTGCAGGAAAATAGCTAAAAGCCGCAGGCAGATCGCAAGAAAATGGCTGAAAGCCGTAGGCGGATTGCATTGCAGGAAAATGGCTCAAAGCCACAGGAAGATCGCTAGAAAATGGCTAAAATCCGTAGGCGGATTGTAGGAAAGGGGTGAACAGTCGCGGTCGGATCGCACGAAATAGGCTGAGAGCCGCGGTCTAATCGCAGGTAACAGACTGAAAACCGCCGATAGATCGCGGGAAACAGTCTGAGAGCCGCTGTCGAATTGCAGGTAATAGTCTGAAAGACGCAGTCGGATCGCAACTGCGGGGACAAAATACACGGTTTACGACAGCAAACCCGACTGGCGAAAGGGGCTGCCGAAAGGAAAAAATAGAAAAATATTGCAGAAAATTAAAAACTATAACCAAAAATTCAAAGGAACCCCAGTGGAGTCACCAAAACTGTAGCTAGGGTTTTCACCCTAGCTTGTGCAAATGAGCACCTACTAAGGAGAAGGGCCTCCTTAGTATCAGTTCAATAATCAGTAAATTAAAGCAATAAAACAATATGAAATTTAACCTAGCATGAGCATTAACATAAATAACAAAATATGAAAATATGGTAAAGATCTCTCTTTTTGTATTAAAAATTACCTAAGGTGTAGAGGTTGATGAAGCCCTTGCAGTAGTCCAAGAGGGTTGCTTCCAAGCTCCAGTGTTGTTCCTTCTCCTTCTTCCCAAGATGTTTTGGGTGTGGGCCAAAAGGGTTCTCAAGAATTAGCTCCAAATGGAGAGCTAGGGTTTCAAGAGTAGCATGAGGATAGGGATGATTGTGGATATGAAATGGGGAGCCTCCATCACCTTTTTATAGTTTTTTTAGTCGTGGAGTGCTGACCCATGGTTTTGGGCACCATATGGTTTAGGTCAGCTATATAGGGTTTTTGCTTCCTTTTTTCCCTCTTTTTCCTCTTTTTTGTATTTTTTATTCCCCTTTTAGAGGGTTTTTGCTATTTTTGGAGGAATTTAACTTATTTTGGGGAAAAAAGGGGGTTTTTTGCCTTTTGGAGGCTTTTTTAATGGTTTTTTGGCCTTTTGGAGGCTTTTTAATGGTTTTTTTGGGGTTCTAGAGGAAAATATGGTAGGAAATATGGATAAATGAGTCATGTAATGGGGTAGATGAGGTAGTGAACACTTTTTGGGTGTTAACAACGGTAGAGCCGGATCTCTCCTCTTCACGGACAGAAGAGGAATATCCCATTATGCTTCCAGTTTGGGCATGCAACTCATATTGTTTGCACGATTTCCTTGATGGTACTTTCCCTTCGAATGAATCTATTATCGAGGCCATGTGTGGTAGTGAGAGACCTTGGGAGGATATGCATCAACGCTCTTATTTCCTTCCCAACCTTGATCTCGCCGAGCAATAAGAGGTTAGGACGACTATTGCCAAGATGGTTGGTCACGCTGTGGCTCTTTTGGGCTCACATGAGATTTACATAGAGGGTAACATGGCTAATATTTCCCAACTATACTGATCAACATCTCTCGCACTTCAGGAAAGATTGAGAACCTTTACATTGTGTTGTTGCTACAACATCCCTCCCCATTTTTTTTGTAAATATTAGGGCCCCTCCTTTTATTGTTTACCGAGAAGCTTGGTTTTGTCCAAGTCTTAGTTACTCCTCTGATTCAAAGTTTTATTAAGCTGTAATTCTTGCCTTTTTTTTCTTGATGATTTTGTGACTAAGGAATTTCTTTCTTTAAAACACAGGGAGGACTTTAATTTTCAAAGCATGTGCTAAAGGCGCAGATAGAATTATTAACTTTGCGCCAAAAAGTGCAAGTTTTGGGTCTGGACTTTATCACCAATGCACAAATCGCAAGATTAATTTTGCACCATATCAACGCATCCACCCATAGCGAAAAATCTATCACTGAAGTCCCCGTCATTAGCACAGAACTTAATCTAAAGTCACCGCTACATTCGAAATCTCGTTCACTTTGCCATTGGCGCATCTCTTGGGTGCAAGACTTAATAATATCTCCTTCGCCCGGCATGCAGAACCTAACCTTAATATCACCGCCACCATCACTCTTTTAAATAGACCTTGTCGTTGGCGCATCCCCTGGGCACAAGACCTAATGATAGTTTCCCCATCATGATCCCAAGCGCTACACCAATCCCGCGCCATCGCAACTCTTGAGTGTTGAGGATGCCATTCGATGCCATTCAATACACCTCTGTTGGGTTGATGAGGCCATTTAAATCGGCTTGTGTGCCATTAATTCACTCTGTTTTCGAGCCCCGTGCCCACTGAGCCCATATTAATCCACCTATTGGGAATTAACTCTTCCCCTATAAATGTAGAGAACAGAGTTCAAATAGCTCATTATTCTCAAGGCCGAGAGAGCTTCCACGAGCGAATAGTGGGTGTTTTATCAATTTTTTTTATCATCTTGGATAGATGCGCCAACCACGGAAAACCACTACGAAACACCAGGTAAGAACTCTCCTCCTCCGTTAACTTGCTATGAGAATTGACTGCGTTCGAGGCTTTGTTTTGACAGTCTAAAAGGCGAATTTTGTCTCACACATAGTTTGTTTTAGTTTCCCAAATTGTTGTTTTTATCTTTCATTGGCTATACACCCTGTGTGTTTTCTCCGTAGGCCCTGAAATACTATGTCGATAATACCAATTCCCTTATCGGCTTGTAATAGCCTCCTTCGTGTATGCAACGAGACTCATCCCGCTACCTGTGACATTGTTTTCAAAAGAAGACTGCATCCCGAGACATCAAAACCAAGCCGCCTTTCTTTTGAATGCATTCGTGAGCCATTATGGAGAGACTATATCTTCCTGGATCTGTGTTGCATGCCACCAGCAAGAAATAACACCCCTTAGCATAGGATGAAAGTTCCGCTAATTCCTATAATGCTTCGTTCATCTGATGTACAAGCATTAAGTAGAACTGCTAAGCAGCAAAACCCACACTGATGAACCGTAACATGTGATGGTTTTTCGCCTCCCACCATAGTGGCCTTTCCCATGTAATTCCAAGTCAACACTTATGCAACAACTTTGCTTTCTCAAATCATTTAAGAAAATTGGCAACTTCTGATTATATGGTAAAGATACTTACTATTAATTTTTACATTGATGTTGTACGACTATTTTGAGCTCCTGCAGACTTTCTAACTTACCTGCTATTGCTTATTTTGAATAATTAGATAATGTGTATGGAGTTAATTTCTTATGAATATGCCGAATCTTTAGTTTGTGCTACCTTAATTAACGCAAGTTTGACATGCATAGAAGGTCTACAAGAAACAAGGTCGTGCAAAAGTTAGAGTCAAATTCAGACGTGGAGATCCTGCTGGATACGTCACTTGAAACTATGTTCGGTGATGCGCAAGCCACCACTAATGTGCTTCCAAGAAGCTCTGCCCCAGAGTTTCAATGGGGTGACTTGTATAAATTCATCAGGGATCAAGAGTACCCAAATGGTTCCCTAGAAGATACTTTGGTATATGCAAATATAAAGAGGTTCTATATACATAAAGCAACAACTAGACGTGAATTATTTCCATGTTCTGAAGTCCTTGGCTGGTTGATTCCTCATGTAAAAACTGACACCAGGTTCATAAACGACAAGAATG
Organism: Larix kaempferi; assembly: GCA_027924585.1. NCBI lineage: Eukaryota > Viridiplantae > Streptophyta > Pinopsida > Pinales > Pinaceae > Larix > Larix kaempferi. The sequence continues at coordinate 9,840,736 of BSBM01001152.1, forward strand.
GAATGAATATGGCATCGTTCGCACCTAAACATATTGCATCCGCTTACAGATTGCCCTCGTCCAGAGCTTGGTTGGATAGTAAATGGAGAGCAGAACATCCCATGTACCCTCTGATCTCTGTTAGAAAAATGATGACAGCCAATAGGTCGATAAGGCAAAGGAAGACAAATGAATATCAGAGCAACCTCCTGAAAACCCCCTATAGACTCATTGTTTTGATGCTGAGCCGGATCTTCGACATGCCCAATGGTAATGTCTTCAAACTGGGCTAGGTACAGGTAATATTCCATATAGCCATGTCAGGAACCATTTTCAATTGGGATGATATTATTTTAGAAAGCCTGGAGTCACAGTTAACTGCTGCCTAAGGAGGAATGACTCAAAAAAAAAAGATTTCTTTATGTCTTCCTATTTTATAGATTGCCTGTTGAGGAAGCACACCTTCCCATATTTGGGTTGCTCAAGGAGACACCTCTCTTCATAGCTTATCAATCCACATGGGCTAGCAAGTATGCAAGTTATTACAAACAACTTTGTGAGAAATTCATCATGCCCTTATATCAGCTTATTTTTGTAGAGGAGCCAAGTTTCATGTCAGAAAATGCTATGCCGGTCATCGAAGCATATGGTGATTACTACCACTCCCAAGAAGGCACTTACATCCACATGAGTGGAGGATCAGTAGCTCCATTCCTGCTTCCTAGATATGATAAATATTTTTTGATACATAGGGAAGCCATAAGGAAACTTTTCAACATTGGTGGAGTCAGTAGGATCCTCACCGAAAGGAAGAAAGGGCTATATCCGTCGATGCCTTTCACTATCGGCGCATACAGCCTACCGAGAGAAAAAGAGGGAGAAAACTATGTTCAAGATTTGGATATTTTTCATTTTGGTACAAAGTTTAATAAAAGGCATGACCCTTGCGGCAAAGTTGCTGAACATATTAGTGATGTTGGAACTTCCTTCAAGTACACCCATCAAATTGAACTGAATGAAGAATTCTTCCGTAGCACCAAAAACTTAACAGAACTAGGAAAGCGCTACAAGAAGAAGAAAGGTGGGAAAAATTCTGCCCTCAAGCTTGTTGGTCTGATACAACTAGAGCAAGAGGCAGCAACATCCCAAGCCGGAGGTTCAAACGACATAGAGCTAGAAGAAGGTGACACAATTCAAAATGAACAGACTACCAAATTGCAACAAGAACAAGAGCAAGTTATTAGGTTGCAACAAGAGGAGGAAACCGTTAGAATTCAAAAGGAGCAGGAGGAAAGAACCTTGTTGGAGGAAGAAAGTAGGTTAAAAGAGAAAGATGCTAAAATACAGAAAGAGAAGGAAGCAAGAGCTTTGAGAGAAGAAGAAGATAGAATCCTCCAAGAATAAAATACCAAATTACAAGAAGAAGAAATATTCTTGTTAGAAGAAGCGGACAAATTGCAAGTAGAGCTGGCAGTGCTAATAGAAAGGCAAGAGAAGGAAGAAGCGCAGAAAATTCCAGAACAAAACCTGCCCAGCCCAATAGCCATGGAATTAGATTCAACAAAGACTTCCCAACCAGGGATAGCTCATGAAGGGGTTCTCTCCATCGAAGAATTAGCACTCACCCCATACAACCCTAGGAAGTAGTGCCAAGTGGCCAACCTGGATTCCATCTATTTTCATGAACGGAAGAGGGCTATTGTTGACAGGAGAGTAAGGAAAATGGAAATTGGGAAAGACTTATATGAGTTCAGAATATCGGAGACCACACTGGTCCAAGGGATTGACCTCGATCCGTCATTTTAGGAAGGCTGCATCGAAGCCAATATCGATCGTTTGATTCAAACTGTTAAGAACTACAAAGAGATGTGTCTCAAGATAAAAGCTGACAGGAAGAATGAGGTATTAGAAAGTAACGAGATAAAAAGAAAATACAAGCAGCTCATGGAAGAAAAGGAAGAAACCACTTCGAAAGCCCTATGGCTTGAAAATGAGAAGAATTCACTTGAAATGCAACTGGAAATCTCAGAAGATGAGAAAAATAACTTGAAAGTTCATATATCTGAACTGGAAAAGCTTGAAGCCAACAGTGCCCAAAAGGTCAATTCCTTCAAACCTCAATTCCAAGAATTGGAGCAAGAAAAGTGTTAGCACTCAAATTGTGCTGAAAGCTATGGCAGATTTTGGCGTGGATGGAAAGAACTCATGAAACATCAAGACCCGAATGGATAATCAGCTCTCAGACTACATCCCCTGAGACCGAGGAGCAGGCGGTTGTTAGAGGTCATAGTGTAAACAAACAGGCTAATCGCGCCGAAAATAAGCTAAGTAGGCGATGATAGCTGAGATTGAATGTCCCGAAGATCGACGGTCCTAAGCCCACTTCGCGAACGAAGATGCAGGAAATATAGTATAATGAGTGGGTGGTAATCGGCGAGCAAGTGATGAAATCAATCTACGACGGAGATCGGTGTATAGAAATATCTATGGCACACAGTCCCGATGCTGATCCAACAAGCGCGAAGCATGTTATGTTTCAAATCACCGCAGTCGAGTTATGTATCACGCAAATATCAATGGCACAGATTTTCCAAGGGCAAATCAAAGGCCTGAGATCACTGTGCTGATTTTTCTCACCGGTGATTTAACCGCATCTAAAATCGGTGCGGTCGGTGAAATTAAAATCATCAAACCGCCGAGTTTTGGGTGGGAAAAGATCAACGATGTATATGGCTTTACCATCGCCACACTTGGAAGGACGATAAGGCATCCAACATTATAAAATCTAGAGTGGTTCAGAGACTTGGATTCCACCTGTATCAGATATGTCGGAAAGCGAAGGAGCCTGATCCCGCAGAGCCGACCAACCAACCAGAAGTATAGGAGGATTGTCCAGGTGTCAAACCACCAGGTTTGTTTTGTCTTTTCTTGTTTTCCATGAAATTTTTTGAATGGCGGAAGTAGGAGATTCCCCTAGTGCTGAATCCCCATTCACCGGTCCCCGGTGGGAGGAAAAAGATGGTGACATATATGACACCATACTGGAAAACATCTCCATGGATATGGCCAAAGAAAGGTTGGAAGTTATAAGGGGCAGGTGGATAGACGTCCACAAAGTTTATCAATCCTTCTTTCATCTTTTCACCACTACCCAAACCCCCAACTGTCCCGAATTCATTGAGTGGTGTGCCACAAATTATTCTGCCGAGCAGAAAGTAATCCTAAACTCCTTTGGCACTAAATCCCTCTGCTCAATAAAAGCCCCGACTGTTAGAAAGGCCTTAGCCATCCATGATGAATTTGTTCAGAAATCCCTAGAGTACCGAATGGAAGACCCGGTTCAGTACTTTCGTCTAGCCCCTGAGGAACTCAAACAAATTTTTTACCACAATTCTCTAGTACTGAATGCTTTTTTCCTAGGTTTGCCTTTCCCCAACGAGGTCAATCTGTTCAGAGAAGATTCCAAATGGGTAATCTCCATGATAAGCCAGTTTTTAGGGTTGGATAGTGACCAGGAGGTTCTAGAAACATTAGTCAGTTTAATGTTCGTCTTGAGTTCCTGCCCTGTAGAGCAGATGGACCCTTCTTCTTTTGTCCAGACAGCATGCTTGAGGTTTGACGATGCCCTAGCTGAGAGTATACATTCTTAGTTGATTGATTTCCCTAAGATAAGGTCATTCAGATTTTAGTCTTATTTGTTGAAGATGTTCCTAGTGGCAGTTGAAGACAGCCTGCAGATACCTGGACTGAAAATTACGAAAGAAATGTATTTAGATTACATGCCTTTCATGAATGACTTGATAGCACGGGTATATCATGCCTTTTTTCAGAAAGGTTTGCCTAGAGTGATTCCGGATATGAAGGACTTGCTACAACCCCCTATGGAAAAAGGGATTGGAGACTGGTTTTTGCTAAAACATGGAACCATAATTAGAGTCTATGGTTTAACACATCCACCATATGCACTCCCTGCATTTCTAACACCTAGGTTGTTCCATCTGGAGTTTATAAGGTAGAAGCTGACAGTTGAACGGGAACATTTCATAGATATCAAGAAGTCATTTGACATAAATTTTCCTTAGACCATGGGTTCCTTTGTGATCAAGCATAAGATGGCCCTCTCAGTAGTAGAAAGGGTTGCGAAAGACCTAGGACTCCCATCCCAAGCTACATTGAACTATGATCCACATCACATAATCTCGGAAAGAAGGAGAGTAGCTGGCAGAAAAGGATATGATCATGTTGAGATGCCTGGAATGCCTGAGAAAGCCAATTGGTTGGAATATGTGGATCAAGGATCGGTGGAGGTTGATGATCCAGATGTCTCTCAAGCTCCGAAATTCCTTCTTCAGGAAAAGGCCACTTCTTCGGGGGCTGTTATCCCTATGGATGTAGATAGTGATCTCGAGAGAGCTGCTAAAAGGAAGAAGTTGGAGGGAGAAGGTCAGCAAGTAGTGAAGATACAAGAAGATAAAGCTAAGAAAAAGCAGGTCAAGTTTCTCATGCCTCATTATGAGGTAAAGGAGCACGTGTTTGGGAAACTGCCCAAAGAGCCTACAGGAGCAGTTATCACTAGGAACCAGTTGTTGGAAGGTTATGATGAAAATGTTGACAAAATAGCAGTAGAAGCCAAATTATATTCTGAAGTAAGGAAAATGGGCAAAAAAGATGTGGCCTTAGTTACTAGCCGAAATCTGGCCCAAAACACATTGAACCTGGCCATGGCTACAAAGAGCAAAGCTACAGAGGTGAAACTAAATCTGGAGGACATCCCTATCCCTGATATCATTAATTTACACAAAGAGACAGGGGAAGTCATCTACAATAGGTTGTTGAAGGTTTTAATAGAGCTTTCTAAAGTGTAGACCTTTAATTCCAAGATCCAGAAGCAATTGGCACTCGAGAAAGCAGAAAACAAGTCCTTGAGAATGCAGGTAAAGAAGCACCAAACGTAGCTGCTAGCAAATGAGACTGAGGAGGACAGAAAGAAAAACATCCAGGAATTTCTAAATGGGAAGGACCAAGAGATCTTGACATTAAAAAAGCAATTGAAAATCCCCGCCACTCAGTTGGCAAGTAGTTCTGAAATAGTGGAGCTGGAAGAGGAGAAAGAGAAATTGAAAGGAGAGTTTTTAGACTGTAAGGCAAAGCTGGTGGAGCTTGAGGAAAGGGAAAAGAAAATGAAGTTTGATATAGCTTTTATAGAGACTAGTGCAGACTCATGGAAGGCTCGGTTTGAGGAGCTAGAGAGGAAGATGAAGACAAGGGAAGGAGCAGTGGGACAAGAGGCCTCTACCTCTGTTGCAGCTGGGGAATTTTCCTTGTTAAGTCAGATAGCTGAGGCCAGCCGAGAAGATGCTAGACTGGTCAGATTAGAGAAATAGGTTGTCAATTTGAGAGTTTTGAAAGATGCTGCAGAAAAACAAAGGGAGGCTTGGGAAACCAAGTACCAGGATGCACAGTCTGAACTTGATAACTTGAAGGAACAAGTAATAGGGCAGAAGGTGCTACTGGAGGCTAGGAGAATCATATGGGATAACATCATAAAATAGGCTGATGATCTAAGGACATATCTAAATTTTATATTGGATAAAGGAGTGGTAGTAAAATTGGCTCAACAGGGTGTGACAGTGGCGAAAGAAAGGTTGAACAAATAGCCTCTGGAACATGCACAGAACGCAGTTGAATTTCTAGGTGGTCTATCAGATGAGAAAAATGCAGCTTTAGACGTCCAGGACAGAGTGTCAATAATCTTAATAGCTAAGAAGGTGATTAATAAACACCAACAAGTCTAGGTTGTTCAGTCAGGAATTGATATCATATCAACCCAGGCGTGACTCTTTAGAGAAGTCTACGATCCTTTGTTCGTAAATAGGTTGCCTCCCTTTTGGGATGAAGATGGAACCATGCTCACGAAAGCCGAATACAGAGCTAAGTTGTGGGACCGCAGAGTGAGTGAAGATGGTATCCTCAGTAGTGATGCTCCTTTGACAGGTGGTGCATTAGTTGATGCACTGAAGGGTGATTTTGAACTGGCAACAGCTTTCAGAGAGGCTAGAACTCTTCACGAGGGTTAGTCATATACTGAGCACACTGAACTTAGAATATTACTCAAAGAGCTCACTTCTCAAGATTTACCTTCACCCGAACACTGGAAGCTGGTCGAGAAATATGGAAAAGCGAAGTTAAAACTGGTAGCTTGAAATGGTGCAAGGGAAACAGAACAACATCTAGCGTATATGTATCCAGGAATTGAAGAGCTCATGAAAGCAATCCGACTGGAAGCAACTACAATTTTTGTATTTTTTTACTTTTGTTTAAAATAGTTGGATTCTGTAGAGAAGAAGCTATGTAATTGTAAATGGCAGTTAAAATCTGTCCCGTAGATATTTGTTTAAGGATAGCAACAACAAACGATGTTCGTTTTGGCTGTTAGATAGGTGTCAATTGGTTGCAACTAATTTCTGTTGAGAAGGATCCGAGTCTAGAGCTCGAGGCCACCTATATATACAGTTTTAATCAGAGACACAAAGGTTGAAAAATCTTATGAGAAAGTATTTGTGTTTTGATGATCAGTTTGTAATACATTTTCTTGGAGCTGTTTAATAGAATTTGCAGAGCTTGATGCCTGTGTTTTTTATAAGGATTCCTGTGTAAACGGTCTGGTAGTCTATACCTTTCTTTCCCCATGTGCAAATGTGTTTCTATCTTTTGTTATTCCGTTCTGTGATATTTCCTTCATGCTTGGATGAGGGTAACAGTTAAGTAGAATTCATAGAGATTATGCTCTGCTTAGCTTATTCCAAGTATTTCACCAAATATGTTCTGCTAAAGTTGATGTAGGATTCATCCTTGTTAGATGCCTTACATTGATGGACTATCTGTTCTCTCTTTTGTTCCACAAATTAAAGCTCTTTGACTACTAGCTACTTGCTACCTTGCCCTTGTGAACGCGTTTGCCAAATTTTTGTGAATAATGTTTGCAGAACCAGTTAAATGTGACTCCATCGCCCCAAATGAAATCCATGCGTTTTCAACCAAATAGCTCTTAAATCGTTTTTGTTCCATAAACAGAAATCTGATCTTCTATGCATTGTCGTAATTGAATATCTTTAGTGTTTGAATGCTAGTGTATGTTTTCGTTGATTGACACCTTTGAAGATTTCCAGTATTCTATGAGTTTATAGAGAGAGCCCTCTCTGTTTACGTTTGATCGGAAGCGTAAACCAAATATTGGTTAGTGGTTACCCGATATTACCCTCTTTCAGCCTTGGGGGTCAGTTTTGGTGTTAACAAAAAGGATGAACTATTGGAACAACTTGAAAAGGCTAATAAGACGAAAGAAGATCTAGCCACGTTCTATGAGTGAGCTTGTGAAGTGTAGGAAAGGATTCATCAACTTCTGGTGTCGATTAATGAAGAAGTCTGCAATATGAAGAAAATCATCACAAAGATGACTTCCATCGAAGTTGAAGCACTAAGATTAAGGGACAAATATGAGCAACCTGTGGAAGAACTTAGAGAACAGTTTGAATGGAGGAAAGGGAGATCGTGTTTCCCTTCGAACCTGTGGGATAAAACAAAGGAAGAATTTGAAATGGACACATGTGTCCTCGAATTCTGCTTGAGGTGTGGTAGCAGATTGAGTACTGAAATTAGGAAAACCATCAAGAAATGCCATGTTATTTACTCTAAAATTTGGGAATCCCACGGCAAATGTCATATGGTTCTACCTCGGAATATTTATGAGTTCCCAAAGAGGGAAACGCGCTTGGCAGAATTGCAAGGAAAGTTGACCTCAGATTTAGATTATCTGAAGAAAATAGAGCGTATAACCCTAGAAGACCTCCATCAATTCATTGAACAAACTACTGTTCACACTTATTTCCTAGAAAATATTGAGCAAGAAGTTATCGTAGAGGTGGCAAATATCAAATCAGACTTGCGCAAACATGAGATAACATGAAAAATAATGATCTCAGCAAGAAGTAAAACAATACCAAGGGAAATAAGTCAATGGGCCAGTTATATAGAAGAGGTAAATAAGGCTACAAAAGCAAGCGAGCCTATTGAAGAGGACAAGTCAGCAGAAGAGGAACAACCCATTGAGACAACAGAGCTAGCTGGACAATAATTTTCCTTATTCGATTTTGCAAAGTAACTAAAAGTTGTTAATTGTATAATGTCTATATAGAAAGTTGTCCTTTCTTTTTGTCTCTTATGAAAGAGGATTGGCACGAATCATCAGAATTCGATATTTTGAGACTTTTAATGATAAATCAAAATTCCTAGGTTTAAGGTATACTTGGAAACTCAAGGAGCATTCTATAAAACTATATATAGGAGAATAGGAGAGCAAAAAAGGACTTTTGGAAGGTGAATGAAATTTCTTCCTAGTACGTGAACTACTTTGCTACTTGCTCCAAGAATTCAATTTTTCCTAATGAAATCCTGGGAGAAGGCGTTTTTTCCTGGAGAATGTGTCAAATGTGTGCCGGATTATTCCTGTATCATCTACATATTGCTGTGAGATCATTATTTGCTATCATGAATTGTTTCTATGTGATGAATGCTCTTACATTTTCCTGTGCAAATATGTTTATCTCAAATGAGTAATGGAATGTATTAAATGAATTGAAGCTATCTTTAATATCTTTCATATTCTATTGTAGGCACATATTTATGATTAAATGGCTATTCGTATGATCTTTAGATGTTTTCTTGCAGTTTATTACTCATCTCTATAGTTTTCTCCTTGCAAGGATAGAATAGATTTGCTTACACAGTTTTATATGAATTTAGGTTAATTACATACACTTAGCTTAGGGCACTTGCAAATCATCTTAAAATAAAGTACATAAACGGTGAACCGGGACGCAACCTGTGTAAAGAACCAAAGTCTTTAAATCTTACAGTAGCCGAAACCGTTAACCGGACGAATTACCTAAATCAAACGGTGGACAATCTAATTGGGACTGTTTACCGGGGAGAATCCCTTGCTGATTGATGCTACGATTTTCGAGGCATCAACAGTTTTTGGCGCTAGAAGTAGGGCCACCAGTGCATGGTTGATATAGGAGACTCTTCTTTGAGAGGAGATCCAGCTGGAAACCCAGTTAAAATAACAATCGTAGGCAATTCAGATCTAGAAGTGATAAATCAAGAAAATCCCAACTCTAGATTTGAAAGTCAAGAAAATCAAGAAACACTCTATGTTATACCTTTTGCTGAAGTAGAAAACTTGAGAAGACATACCCATGCTTACATTAAACAGCTTGGCAGTTTAAACGCGATTCCCTTTCTTCCTAGAAAAAGAGCTCTTAGAAAAGAAAGGCAGTACACACGCAATTCAGTTCTTGTTCAGAGCTTTGAATAATTAGTAGACTTATCTTTAGAAGAAATTACAGAACCTCTTGGAGAAATAGAGCTTGAAGATCCTCTAGATCTTGAAGAATTGTGCACTCCGAAGAATTCTCCACCTCACACTCCTCACAATACTCCACCAAATTCTGCACGAGGAGCCATGGATGTACCTTCTTGGAGAGAAAGAGGAGCCTTGAACTTGGTTGGTCATTTTCACAATCTGCCTAAGAAACCTGAAAAGGTCTTGCCTAAGTATGATCCTGGAAAAGGTATTTCTGCTGAAGATCACCTTAAGAGCTATTACTTAGCCTTGAACCTGTTAAATGTGTAGCATGAAGATGTAGTCTGCTGGATTTTCCCCTATACTTTCGAGCCTAAGGTATCCTCATGGTACTTTAGTTTACAAGCCAGCTCGATAGCTAGTTGGGAAGAATTTGAACAATGTTTCTTGAAGAAATATGGAAATCAGAAAACAGTAGCTACACTCATGAAAGAATTGTTGTCCATGAGGATGGAAAAGAAAGAGAAGGTACAAGAATTCAACCAAAGATTCACCACACTATTAAATAATTTTAGCGAAGCAGCTAAACCCGCAAAAGAATCTTTAGTGGAATACTATACAACCTCACTCTATCCCCCCTTAACGATGTTTGTTAAAAGAACTAAGAAAACCACCTTAATAGAAAATTTCGAAGAATCTAGGAAGGTAGAAGAAGAAGCAGACAACATTGCTAAGCATGCACTTGATGCATAAACAAAAACAACAACCACTAAGAAACCATTCTTGCTTACCACGAATAAGGAAGAACCATCAACAGATATGGAAAATGTAGTCAAAATGATGCAAAAATTCTCCAATAAAATTGTAGATCTTGAAAAGGATAAGGAAGCTAGCACTTCCAGGAATCCTTTTAAACCTTTCTACAAGAAAAGAGAGGAAAACGATCAGCCTCATCCACCTATGAATAACTCTCATGTTTTGAATTTGAATGAAGTAGGAATGGAACATTTCTACACCTTTCATCAAGAACCACACTCTGAAAAAAGCTGTTCACAATGGATAAATTCAATGAGCCTGGTGATGAACCAAATGCTAGACTCACAAATCCCAGACCAAGAAAATCCTCCAAAGGATCAAAATCCTGAACCTGAAGAACTGGCCACAGACACTACTATGGTGTTATGGGATTGGGTACCTTTAACCGAATTAGTTGAAGATTATCTCGAGGAAAGTCAAGTCTCAACTGTTAACATTAATACTCGCAGTAAAGGTCCAGTCATTGATCCAGTTCCAAGCTCAACCATGTCCAAGCCTAAAAACTCCAAAGAGATACAGAAAAGGCACATCACAGTCATTCCACCATAGCCCAAACCTAACCAAATGCCTACTAAATAGCCAAACATTGAAACAATTCAGCCACCAAAAGTAACTTTGAATAAAACTGATAATCAACCCAAAGTTGTAAAGGAATGTGATATGGGATATGACATCATCGAAGACATAAAGAAAGTAAAAGATAATGTGTCTATATTTGACATGTGTAGTTTGCCTCAACAACGAAAGAAGTTGTTGCAAGCTCTTGAACCCCAATCTAGTGTTCCATTAGAAAATAATCAAGAGGATCCCCAAATAAATGAAGCTAGCATTGGCGGAAAATCTAAATCCCAAACACTCCCTTTTCTGTTAACTTTTGATATTTTTAATCACAATGTGCATAATTGTTTAGTAGATTATGGAGCTTCCTCGAATGTCATGCCACTGTCTATTTTCAAAAGGATCAATGGGTTGCCAACTCCATCCCCAACCCAAATTATTCAGCTGGACAGGACCGTTGTTAAGGTAATTGGGGAAATGAAAGATGTGCTTATTAGGTTGTCTGCAGATTCTAGGGTGTGTCAGTTCATTGATATAATGGTAGTTGATATCCCTGAAGCTTATGGTTTGATCCTAAGCAGAGATTGGTCAACTAAACTAGATGGTTATTTCGCCACAGATTGGTCCCACTTATGGCTGCCCTATCATAATAGGAAAAACCAAATTAAAGTGCTGAGAGAACTACACATGAAATATAATGTAACTCAGCTAGAGGAAAAGAATGAAGCCGTAGCTTTCTCATCTTCCGTACTAGGGAATTGTTTCTTAGAAATCGAGCCTGGAAATTATCAGTCAGAAGATATCAACAATGAATCAGACAAATAGTCCGATCTCCTTCAATTTTCTCGGACTGATGATATCGACTGTAACATAGTTAACTTAGTTGCTGACTTGGATGGTTCAAATACTAACTTAGTTAGATCAAAGAATGTTTTTTGGGTTTTGTACTTTGATGGTTCCAAAACTCAAGAAGGATTCGGAGCCGGTTGTGTTCTAATGGACCCCGAGAGGAACAAGCACTTCTTGTCTTGTAGATTAGAGTTCGATTGTACTAATAATACTGTTGAATATGAAGCTTTAGTCCATGGATTGAAGAAAGCCATCGGTTTGAATGTTAAATATATTAAAGTCTTCGGCGACTCGGAAATAGTCGTCGGACAGGTAAGAGACACAATTCATTGTATTTCACCACATTTGAAAGGCTATCAGTCTGAGGTATGGGATCTAATTACAAACTTTGAAGCTTTTAATATAAAATTTGTTCCTAGATTACAGAATGTTGCCGCTGACTTGTTAGCTACTTCTGCTTCTAGGTTGGTGCCTACTAATAATAAGTGTTCTATTGAATTGGTTTTCAGGCCTTCCGTTCCAGATAATATAACAAATTTCAGGGTGTTCGATGATGACAACCAAATCATTAGTTTCCTTACAAATGGAGACATGTTTCAAGAAGCTGTTATAGATAAAGAAAAAGATGATGTTGATCTGCAAAATAAGGACGCATTCAAAGGAAATTTCATCCCTAAAGGAGTGAGATCACTTGAAAGTTTGTTCGATTTGCAGAGCAAGTTCAAGAAACCCGCAAATGTTAAAACTCATAGTTCTACTATGCAGCATGAATTGATAAATCTAGGCACAGAGGCCGAACCAAAATACGTCAATCTTTGTAGATGTTGTTCCTCAGGTGAAAGAGACAGGTTCATCAAACTTTTTCGGCAATATAAATATGTGTTTGCTTGGACGTATGAAGATCTAAAAACATATGATACTCATATCATTCAGCATGTCATACCAATGAAGGCAGGTGTTAAACCTTTACAGCAACAGCTAAGAAGAATGCACCCTACTCTCGAGCCTTTGATTCAGAAGGAATTAAAGAAGTTATTAGACGCTAAGATCATCTTTAAAGTCCGGCATTCGGAACGGGTCGCTAATTTAGTTCCCATAAGGAAGAAGTCCGGAGAAATAAGATTATGTGTAGATTTCATAAACCTGAACAGAGCATCTGATAAAGATAATTATCCTGTTCCTTCAATGGAACAAATTTTGCAGATGGTATCAGGAGCAGAAATTTTTTCTCTACTAGATGGTTTCTCTGGTTACAATCAAGTGTTGGTAGCGGAAGGAGACCGTCTTAAGACTACTTTCCGCACTAAGTGGGGAACGTTCGCATACCGAAGAATGTCGTTCGGATTGATAAACACAGGAGCTACCTTCCAACGAGTAATGGACATGCTTTTCGAGGATTGGGCGGTCACTATGTTGTAGTCTATTTGGATGATGTGACAGTATTCTCGAAGAAAAGAGAGGACTGTGTCTTCCATTTGAAACAGATTTTTGACCGATGTAGGGAGTATGGTATCTCTCTAAACCCCAAGAAAAGTGTGTTCGCAGTCCTTGAGGGAAAGCTTCTTGGTCAAATCATCTCAAAAAAGGGAATTTCGATATACCAAGAGAGAGTGCAATTTATCAACAAAATTCCCATGCCCCATAGCAAAAAAGCTATCCAATCATTTATGGGAACAATTAATTTTGTTCGAATATTTGTCCCTGATTTCGCTCAGACCGTTAAACCGTTATAGCAGATGATCAAGCAAAATGTGCAGTTCAAATGAACAGATTTAGAAAAGGATGCCTTTAAGGATATCAAAATATCCATAGCCAATGCTCCCTCTCTGAGAAGTCCATATTTTGACAAAGACTTTATTTTATATACCTTCGCGTCGGATGACTCTCTCGCAGCTGTGCTTACGCAAAAGGTGGAATTAGGAAAAGAATACCAGATCTCTTTTATGAGCACTAGTCTGCAAGGCACTGAAATGAACTATCCTGTTGTGGATAAATAGGCATATGCCATATACAAAGTAGTAAAGCAGTTCAGGACATATATTCTTAAGAATAGAACTAAAGTTGTGGTTCCCCATCCAGCCGTCATATCCCTTTTCGTTCAAAATGAGTTGGGAGAAAGAAGAGGAAATTGGGTCATTGCTCTTCAAGAATATGATTTAGAATTTAAACCAGCCACCATTATTAAAGGTCAAGGCCTATGTAAATTGCCCACCAAACACCCAATAGATGAAGAGTGAGATTGGGAAAATGAGGCTGAACTAAATACAGCTGAAGTATGCCCTATCTTCACAGTGCCTGAATCTTGGTACAGAGACTTAGTGCACTACTTGCAACAAGGGTACCTACCAGAACATTGGAGTTCTAAGCAAAGAAGAGCACTCTGTTTGAAGTCGGAGGCTTACCAGATCATTGATGGAGTACTTTTCAGAAAAAATTATAATGGTATTTTTCTCAGATGTTTAGAGAAGGAAGATGCAAGTAAGGTGGTCAAAGAGCTACATGATGGCCCTGCTGGTGGGCATTATTCTGGAGACACTGCAGCTCACAAGATACTAAGGGCTGGATATTATTGGCCCACTTTTTTCAGAGATTCTCATGCCTATGCACGGAATTGCGATACATGCCAAAGAAGTGCTGGGAAATTACCCAATGCAGCAGGACCATTACAGTTGGTTATCATCTCGGAACCTTTTGAACAATGGGGCATAGATGTCATTGGAGAGATAAAACCAAATTCTTCTCTGCAACACCGATATATCCTAACAGCCACAGATTATTTTACGAGATGGACAGAGGCTATCCCATTTCGCAAAATCAATGAAGATATAGTCATTAGTTTCTTAAAAGAGAACATCATAACTAGGTTTGGGGTTCTAATTTCCCTAGTCTTTGATAATGCAACTTATTTCTCAGCTTTTAAAATAAATGAATTTGTTTATGAAAGAGGAATTAAATTACATTATTTAGCAAACTACTACCCCTGGGGAAATGGATTAGCCGAGTCCTCAAACAAAAATCCATCTGAATTCTCAAGAAAACTGTAATTGAAAACCAGAGAAGTTGTCACACTACTCTTCCAAATGCTTTATGGGAAGATAGAGTCACTCCAAAGAATGCTTTCGGAGTTTCCCCATATACCCGTGTTTACAGTAGAGAAGCCATCCTCCCTCCTAACCTCTTACTCCCATATTTGCAATTGGCCCAAGCATCCCGAGGAACTAGTAGTCAAGTTTTACAGTCTAGAATTGACACCTTACTGAAACTTGAAGAATCTCGGTAGAAAGCCAAAGAACGATTCCACCAACATCAAGACATACTCAAAAGATGGTTTGATAAGAGGAACTCCAGCAAATTTTTTTTTGAAGTGAGTGACTTAGTCTTGAAGTGGGATCATCCACATGAGGGAAAAGAAATGCATACAAAGTTCCAACATCTATGGGTTGGCCCTTATCTAATTTCCGAGAAACTTGGTTCATCTACTTACAAGCTGAAAGACCTCTAGGGAGAAGAAGTAATCCTTCCTCTCAATGGCCTCATCCTAAAGAAATACTTTTCATAGTCTCATTGAGACCTTTGTACATAAATAAATGGTTTCTTTTGTTTTCTTTTCGTTTCTGTTCTCTCCTTTCTTGTTTTTGTTCCCTGAACATTTTCAGTAGTTTAGTCTGATTTTTCTTGTCTTTTCACTTCCTATTTGAGTTTGATTTTCTTTGCTTAATAAGACCCAGCCCAACTCCTGGCGTAAGTGTAGAACAAGAGCTCCGACCAAAGCTTGAAATCTTGAAAGACATAATTTTACTTATAAAGAAAATAGCCCCGCAACTTTGCCTTTACCGATCAACCTTTTGTAATGTAGAGGTCGTGCTCTGTTTGGTCAAAATAACCCCAGTTAAATGACTAATGATTCAGTACTTCTCTCTCACTATCTCGAGGTCCCATCCACCTTAATATTAATGTCTGTCCCAAGGTCCTTTTTCTATTATGGACCCATGGAAAGGAAGCATGCCTCACCGTTGTATGGTATTTAAATGATCCCATGCTACAAATAAAAGCCAAAAGTGCTTATATCAAAGAGTCTGATTCCCAGAAATTCTTGCCTCAATTAAAGCATGGCTGAGATGAAGTAAAATTTTCAAATCAAAAAGCTGTTCAAATAATTCAGGTTAGGAAAAGTTCTTCTCCATCCGTGAATCTTGATAAGCAAATAAAATCTCTCTCACACAAAAGGACATTATGGATTGAAGAACCCAAATCAACTGATTGAATTTTTAAGAAAGTTATTTCTGGGAGGCTCAAATAGAAAAGCTGCCAATTATAGAAACATCCAAAAAGGATGCAAATAGCATGGGAATGAGGAACAAACGAATATCCCTGTGAGGTATTGTTACAATCCTGTGGAGTCCTTTCTTAGTTAGAGCACCATAAAGACAGATTCTAGGAGAATTAACTTCATACTATGGCCTTGAGAGAGTTGGAAAGAAGCATAAGTCTATGTCCCCTTTCCCAAGTGACCAATATGATAAAGAAATCACTGCATACTTGAAGGTTGAACTGTGAGGCATTTGTTGCACTTGTGGCTATCAGTTTAAAAGTCATTCTGATCTTGACAGGATTGTGTTTCAGAGACCTGTGTTCACCAGTGAATCACTAATTATTGTTGCTGCAACATCCCTCCCCAATTTTTTTGTAAATACTAGGGCCCCTCCTTTTATTGTTTACTGAGAAGCTTGGTTTTGTCCAAGTCTTAGTTACTCCTCTGATTCAAACTTTTCTTAAGCTGTAATTCTTGCCTTTTTTTTCTTGATGATTTTTTGTCTAAGGCATTTCTTTCTTTAAAACACAGGGTGCACTTTAATTTTCAAATCATGCGCTAAAGGCGTAGATAGCATTATTAACTTTGCGCCAAAAAGCGCAAGTTTTGGGTCTGGACTTTATCACCAATGTGCAAATCACAATATTAATTTTGCACTGCAAGGTGCAAGCTTTAAGCATAACTTTTGTGCCATATCAACGCATCCATCGGTAGCGCAAAATCTATCCTTAAAGTCCCCATCATTAGTGCAGATCTTAATCTAAATTCTCCACTACGTTCGCAATCCCATTCACTTTTCCATTGGCACATCTTTTGGGTGCAAGACTTAACAATATCTCCTCCGCTCGGCGCGCAGAAGCTAACCTTAAGATCACCGCCACCATCACTATTTTAAATAGACCATGTCATTGGCGCATCTCTTGGGCGCAAGACCTAATGATAGTTTCCCCATTGCGATTGCAAGCACTGCACTTAATAGTGCCACTGCACCAATCCCGCGCCATCGCAACTCTTGAGTGTTGAGGATGTCGTTCGATGCCATTCAATACAATTCTGCTGGGTTGATGAGGCCATTTAACTCGGCTTGTGTGGCGTTAATTTGCTCTATTTTAGAGCCCCATTCTCACCGATCCCACATGAACCCACCTATTGGGAATTAACTCTTCCCCTATGAATGTAGAGAACGGAGTTGAAATACCTCATTATTCTCAAGGCCGAGAGAGCTTCTAGGAGCGAACAGTGGGAATTTTATCAGTTTTTTTTATTAGCTTGGATAGAAACACCAACCATAGAAAACCACTCCGAAACACCAGGTAGGCACTCTCCTCCTCCGTTTACTTGTTACGAGAATTGACTCCATTCGAGGCTTTATTTTGATAGTCTAAACGGTGATTTTTGTCTCACGCATAGTTTGTTTTAGTCGCCCACATTGTCGTTTTCATCTTTCATTAGATATACAACCTGTGTGTTTTCTCCGTAGGCCCTGAAATACTACGTCGATAATACCAATTCCCTTATTGGCTTGTAATAGCCTCCTTCGTGTATGAAACGACACTCATCCTGCTACCTGTGACATTGTTTTCAAAAGAAGACTGCATCCCGAGACGTTGAAACCAGGTTCCCTTTCTTTTGAATACATTCGTGAGCCATTATGGCGAGACTGTATCTTCCTAGCTCTGTGTTGCACGCCACCAGCGAGAAATAATGCCCCTTAGAATAGGATGAAAGTTTCGCTAATGCCTATAATGCTCCGTTCGTCTGATGCGCAAGCATTAAGTCAAACTGCTAAGCAGCAAATCCCGCACTGATGAACCGTAATATGTTTTGGTTTTCCACCTCCCACCACAGTGGACATTCCCATATAATTCCAAGTCAACACTTATGCAACAACTTTGCTTTCTCAAATCATTTAAGAAAATTGGCAACTTCTTATTATATGGTAAAGATACTTACTATTAATTTTTACATTGATGTCGTACGACTATTTTAAGCTCCTGCAAACTTTCTAACTTACCTATTGTTGCTTATTCTGAATAATTAGATAATGTCTGTGGCATTAATTGCTTAAGAATATGTCGAATCTTCAGTTTGTGCTACCTTAATTAACGCAGGTTTGACATGCATAGAAGGTCTGCAAGAAGGAAGGCCACACAAAAGTTAGAGTCAGATTCAGACATGGAGATCCTGCTAGATACGTCACTTGAAACTATGTTCGGTGATACGCAAGCCACCACTAATGTGCCTCCAAGAAGCTCTGCCCCAGAGTTTCAATGGGGTGACTTGTATAGATTCATCAGGAATCATGAGTACCCAAATGGTTCCCTAGAAGATACTTTGGTATATGCAAATATCAAGAGATCCTGTATACATAAAGCAGCAACCAGACCTGAATTATTTCCATGTTCTGATGTCCTTGGCTGGTTGATCCCTCATGTCAAAACTAGCACCAGGTTCATAAACGACAAGAATGGAATGAATCTGGCATCGTTCGCACCTGAACATATCGCAGTCACTTACAGATTGCCCCCAGCCAGAGCTTGGTTGGACATTAAAAGGATAGCAGAACATCCCATGGACCCTCTGATCTCTGTTAGAAAAATGATGATAGTCGACAGGAAGATAAGGCAAAGGAAGACAAATGAATATGAGAGTAACCTCCTGAAAAACCCCTATAGGCTCATTGTTTTGATGCTGAGCTAGATCTTCGGCATGCCCAATGGTAATGTCTTCAAACTAGGCTGGGTACCGGTAATATTCCATATATCCATGTCAGGCACCGTTTTAATTGGGATGATATTATTTTAGAAAGCCTGGAGTCATAGTTAACCGCTGCCCAAGGAGGAATGACTCAGAAAAAGGCGGATTTCTTTATGTCTTCATTTTTGATAGATTGCCTGTTGAGCAAGCACACCTTCCCAGATTTGGGTTGCTCATGGAACAGGAAGGAGACACCTCGCTTCATAGCTTATCAATCTACATGGGCCAGCAAGTATGCAAGTTAGTACAAACAACTTTGTGAGAAATTCATCATGCCCTTATATTAGCTTATTTTTTTAGAGGAGCCAAGTTGCATGTCAGAAAATGCTATGCCCGTCATCGAATCATATGGTGATTACTACCACTCCCAAGAAGGCACTTACATCTGCAAGAGTGGAGGATCAATAGCTCCATTCCTCCTTCCCAGATATGCTATAGATTTTGTGATACATAGGGAAGCCATAAGGCAGCTTTTCAGCATTGGTGGAGTCAGTAGGATCCTCACCGAAAGGAACAAAGGGCTATATCTGCCGATTCCTTTCATTATCAGCGCATACATCCTACTAAGAGAAAAAGAGGGAGAAAATTATGTTCAAGATTTGGATTTTTTTCATTTTGGTACAAAGTTTAACAGAAGGCATGACCCTTGCGACAGAGTTGCTGAACATATTAGTGATGTCGAAACTTCCTTCGAGTACACCCATCAAATTGACCTGAATGAATAATTCTTCCGTAGTGCCAAAAACTTAACAGAACTAGGAAAGCACTACAACAAGAAGAAACGTGGGAAAAATTCTGCCCCCAAGCCTATTGGTCTGATACAACTGGAGCAAGAGGTAGCAACATCCCAAGCTGGAGGTTCAAACAACATAGATCTAGAAGAAGGTGACACAATTCAAAATGAACAAAATGCCACATTGCAACAAGAACAAGAGCAAGTTATTAGGTTGCAACAAGAGGAGGAAACTGTTAGAATTCAAAAGGAGCAGGAGGAAAGAACCTTGTTGGAGGAAGTAAGTAGGTTAAAAGCAGTGATAGTTGAAAGGAGAAAGAAAGAGAAAGCTGCTAAAATACAGAAAGAGAAGGAAGCAAAAGCTCTAAGAGAAGAAGAAGACAGAGTCCTCCAAGAACAAAATACCAAATTACAAGAAGAAGAAAGATTCTTGTTAGAAGAAGCAGACAGATTGCAACCAGAGTTGGCAGCACTAACAGAAAGGAAAGAGACGGAAGAAGTGCAGAAAATTCCAGAACAAAACCCACCCATCCTAGTAGCCATGGACTTAGATTTAGAAAAGACTACCCAACCAGGGATAGCTCATGAAGGGGTTGTCTCCACCAAAGAATTAGCACTCACCCCATACAACCCTAGGAAGCAGCGCCAAGTGGCCAACCTGGATTCCGTCTATTTTCATGAATAGAAGAGGGATATTGTGGACAAGAGAGTAAGGAAAATGGAAATTGGGAAAGAATTATATGAGTTCAGAATATCAGACACCACACTAGTCCAAGGGACGTACCTCGATCCATCATTTTAGGCAAGTTGTACCGTAGCTTCAGCCGAAGCAAGCAAATCCAATATCGATTGTTTGATTGAAACCGTTAAGAACTACAAAGAGTTGTGTCTCAAGATAAAAGCTAACAGGAAGAATGAGGTATTAGAAAGTAACGAGATAAAAAGGAAATACAAGCAGCTCATGGAAGAAAAGGAAGAAACCACTTTGAAATCCCTGTGGCTTGAAAATGAGAAGAATTCACTTGAAATGCAGCTGGCAATCTTAGAAGATGAGCAAAAGTACTTGAAAGTTTGTATATCCGAACTAGAAAAGCTTGAAGCCAATAATGCCCAACAGGTCAATTATTTCAAACCTCAATTCGAAGAATTGGAGCAAGAAAAGGTTGAACTATTGGAACAGCTTCAAAAGGTTAATAAGACGAAAGAAGATCTAGCCACATCCTATGAGCGAGCTTGTGAAGTGCAGGAAAGGATTCATCAACTGCTGGTGTCAATTAATGAAGAAGTCTGCAATATGAAGAGAATGATCACAAAGATGACTTCCATCAAAGTTGAAGCACTAAGATTAAGGGACAAATATGAGCAACATGTGGAAGAACTTAGAGAACAGTTTGAATGGAGGAGAGGGAGATTGAGTTTCCCTTTGAACCTATGGGATAAAACAGAGGAAGAATTTGAAATGGACATAGGATTCATCGAATTCTACTTGAGGTGCAGTAGCAGATTGGGTACTGAAATCAGGAAAACCATCAAGAAATTCCATGTTATTTACTCTAAAATTTGGGAAGCCCACGACAAATGTGATATGGTTCTACCTCAGAATCTTTATGAGTTCCCAAAGAGGGAAACAGGCTTGGCAGAATTGCAAGGAAAGTTGACATCAGAGTTAGATTATCTGAAGAAAATAGAGCGTATAACCCCATAAGACCTCCATCAATTCATTGAACAAATTGCTGTTCACACTTATTTCCTTGAAAATATTGAGTAAGAAGTTGTCACAGAGGTGGCAAATATCAAATCAGACTTGCACAAACATGAGATAGCATGAAAGGTAATGATCCCAGCGAGAAGGAAAACAATACTAAGGGAAATAAGTCAATGGGCCAGTTATATAGAAGAGGTAAATAAGGCTGCAAAAGCAAGCAAGCCTGTTGAAGTGGACAATTCAGCAGAAGAAGAATGACACATTAAGACAACAAAGCCAGCTGGACAATAATTTGCCTCATTCGATTTTGCAAAGTAACTAAAAGTTGTTAATTGTATAATGTCTATATAGACAGTTGTCCATTCTTTTTGTCTCTTGTGAAAGAGGATTGGAACGAATCATTAGAATTCGATATTTTGAGACTTTTAATGATAAATCAAAATTATTAGGTTTAAGGTACACTTGGCAGCTTAAGGAGCATTCTGTAAAACTATATATAGGAGAATAGGAGAGCAGAAAAGGACTTTTGGCAGGTGAATGAAATTTCTTCCTAGTACATGAATTACTTTGCTACTTGCTCCAAGAATTCAATTTTGCTTAATGAAAGCCTGGGAGAAGGCATTTTTGAATGGAGAATGTGTCAAATGTGTGCCGGATTATTCCTGTATCATCTCCATATTGCTGTGAGATCATTCTTTGCTATCATGAATTGTTTCTATGTGATGAATGCTCTTACATTTTCCTGTGCAAATATGTTTATCTCAAATGAGTAATGGAATGTATTATCTTTAATATCTTTCATATTCTGCTGTAGGCACATCTTTATGATTAAATGGCTATCTATATGATCTTTAGATGTTTTCTTGCAGCTTATTACTCATCTCTACAGTTTGCTCCTTAGAAGGATAGAATAGATTTGCTTACACAGTTTTAGATTAATTTAGGTTAATTGCATACACTTAGCTTAGGGCACTTGCATATCATCTTAAAATAAAATACATAAACGGTGAACTGGGCCGCAACCGGTGTAAAGAGCCAAAGTATTTAAATCTTACGGTAGCCGGAACCATTAATGAGACGGATTCCCTACATCAAACAGTGGACAATCTAATTGGGACTTTTTATCGGGGAGAATCCCTTACTGATTGATGCTATGATTTTCGAGGCATCAACACATCGGTGATGATTTCTCTTCTGAGGAGGTTTCCATTTACACTGAATTGTTTATAGAACTTCGGGAAGATTTCTCCTGGTCATATGAGGAGATGCTAGGAATAGACCCTAGTATTGTTGAACACGAGATTAGAACGTATCCTCATGCTATACCGGTTCGACAATGTCTTCATGCTATTAACCCTAGGAAGGCAACTGCTATCAAGGCAGAGGTGGAGAAACTGCTCAAGGCTGGTTTTATCTACCCCGTTCCCCTTACCGAATGGGTGTAAAAACATGTTCCCGTAGATAAGAAGTAGGGAACTATCCTTGTATGCACTGATTTTAGAGACTTGAACCGTGCATGTCCGAAGGACAATTTCCCCACTCCATTCATTGATTAGATCTTGGATGCTTGTGCGGGAAGTTAAATTTTTTCGTTCATGGACGGATTTTCAGGGTATAATTAGATTCAAATCAAACCTGAGGACCAACATAAGACTGCTTTCATTTGTCCTTCGGGTACATTTGCATACCAAAAAATTCCCTTCGGCCTTAAAAACACCGGAGCTATGTTTCAGCATGCTATGACTTATGCCTTTCACGACCTTAAACATATAATGGAGGTTTTCTTGGATGATCTTGCTGGCCATTCTCACAAGAGAGCAGACAACCCCAAGCACCTCCATTTGATTCTCGAACGATGTATACGCTACAAGATTCGATTGAATCCCAATAAGTGCATCTTTGTTGTAAGGACATGTCTCCTTCTAGGTTTCATAGTTTCGAAAGAGGGTATCAAAGTGGATCCTCTCAAAGTTGAGGCAATAATTCAGTTTCCTCCTCCACGCAACTTGTTACAACTTCAGAGCCTCCAAGGGAGAGATACTTTTCTACGTCGCTTTGTAGTGAATTATGCTAGTCTTACCAAAGGTTCCGCGCACTTGTTGAAGAAAGACACACCATTTATCTGGGATGAGCGAGCCCATCAGTCTTTTGATGCGCTTAAGAAAGCTTTGGTATCAGCCCATTTGCTTATTCCACCCAACTATGCAAGAGATTTTATACTTTATGTGGCTGCATCTCAAGAGACTATTGGCATGGTCTTAGTTCAGGTTGATGATGTGCTCGTGGAGCACGTGATCTATTATCTTAGTCGAAATCTAGTAGACACTGAGCTGAGATATACTCACATGGAAAAGTTGGCACTTGTGACTGTACATGTAGTCCAATGGTTACGTCACTATATCATGCTTAGGAAGACCACGGTCATAGCACATATCAATCCATTTCAGTTCGTGCTATCATGACATCTTATAGGGGGGAAGTACAATAAATGGATTGTGATCCTTGAGGAGTTTGATCTCGATTTTGCTTCGGCGAAGTCAGTGAAATCCTTGGTCTTTGCTGAGCTTATGTTGGACCTTCCACGACTTGATGAGGATGTTGGCCATGAATATTCCTTTATGGATGAGCACTTATTTCTTATCTCGTCAGAGAACCCTTGGTATGGGGATATTATTGTATATCTCCAAACTTTGAATTTTCCTTCGCACAATTCGCAAGATGAACGACGACGTGTGAAACATCACGCTAAATATTATACCATCGTCGTCGGCACTTTGTAACATCGAGGAAAGGATTCTATCCTCCATCATTTTTTGACTCACGAAGAAGTGGAGCTTGTGCTTAATGATTTCCATGTTGGGGCCTGTGGCGGTCACTTATCCAGGCTTGCTACAACCCAACGCATTATGCGAGCTAGTTACTTTTGGCCTTCGACCTTTAAAGATTGTATGAATGCTGTGAAGAAATTTCACCCTTGCCAGGTGTTTTCTCAGAATATACACTCGCATCCAGCGCCCGTTCATCCGGTCATCACCGTTGGTCCCTTCACCAAGTGGTGTTTATGTATGTGTAACTTCGGAATGTATTTCATATATATTTATTGTACCCTTATAAGAGATGTGATATTCCTCTATAAGGAAGTGTCGTCATGTTTATTGACAAGTGTCACAAGTGTGTGAACTTGCCGATGGGTTATTAGACCACCATGTGTGGGGTCGGCCCTATTTTATGTAATATGTAATTGATGTACTTAACTAGACAAGTCGGCCCCATAAGGATATTGGGCAAATAGGCTAGTATAAATAGAGATCGGGAGATCTCTATTTGGATCACTCGGAAACTCATACTTCTCTCACTCAGAAAGTGGCGCACTAGTGAGGAGAAGGATAATCTGCTACTAGGATACTATCTCAGTGTATTTTAGTTGTACTTTGGTTGAGCCATTGCTCTCTCTATCTCTGAGGAAGTTGTGGGGTTTTTCACCTTAGGGTTTTCCCCACGGAGACTTTATGTCTCTTGTCTCTCATGCTTTTGATTCTTGTGATGCTTGACATGCTTGATATGATTGTTATGCATTGATATACTATACATGTTATTCTCTCAGTAAATATCCTAGAGTATTGTGAATTAATGCTCAAAATTTAACATGGTATCAGAGCTAACCTGAGAAGAAGACATTTTGCAGTGATGGAAACTTGAGTTTCTTGTTTATTGGGTTTCTCTCCACAGATTTTGGAAAATCAGTATAGTAGATTGAATCTACTCATCAAGGAGAATCTATCTGTCCAATCAGAATTCAATTCTGAGCATTTTCAGATTTGGCCCTAAAAATTAGGGTTTCCACAAAAATAGGAATTTATGAAATCTGAAGACACAGCTGGACGCTCCTTGCAAAAATCGAAGTTTAGAGCTTTGGATCGAGATTTTTGGCTGGGTAGATCTCCGGGAAACTCAAACCCTAATTCAGGGCTCTCCCTAGTGAGCCCGGGAGGACAAAAAGGCAAATCTGAAGGGTAAATCTTTGCTGATATCAAATTCTGAATACACCAGGACGATCAGCTCATCAAGGCGCATCTTTCTATCCTTTTAGAAAGTTGAAATTCACATTTTGAATTTTTAAGGTTTTTTCGACAAACCCTAATCTGGGACCAGATCCATTTTTCAGCATTTCAAGTGGTAAGACCTAAATATTTTCTATTTCCATTTGAATTACTCTTTAAGATGTCTCACCACACCAATCTTGAGGATAAGCTTGAATGTGCTAATAACTTCCGAGCCTGGAAGTATAGGATTGGGTTAATCCTAGAAGAGAATGAGTTGGAATCATATATAAAAGAAGACATCCATATCCTAGAGGATGAAGAGGCTAATATATTTCATAAGAAGAACTTGGTCAAGGCAAAGAGAATCATTGCTGATTCTATCAAAGACCATCTTATTCCACATGTGTCATCTCTAAAGACACCCAAGGCTATGTTTGACTCTTTGACCAAGTTGTTTGAAGGGAAGAACATAAATTGGAAGATGACCCCGTGGAATCAATTGAAAGGGGTCAAGATGTCGAATGGAGAAACCATTCAATCCTATTTATCCAAGGTCTCTCAGATCAAGGAACAACTTGAAGCTGTAGATGAAATGGTGGAGAATGGTGAAATTGTTATGACCAATTTGAATGGCCTACCTAGGTCATGGGACTCTTTTATCCAAGGGATCTGTGTCAGAACGAAATTAATCTCCTTCAGTAGATTATGGGCGGAATGTTCTCAAGAAGAAGCAAGGCTTGTGGCAAGAGAAGAAAAGATGGGGAATGAAGATCAAGCTCTCACAACTCACACTAAGAAGGGCAAGTTCAAGAGGGAGCCAACCCATCACAAGAAGAAATCTTCTCTTCATTATCACAATGACAAGAAAGATATAAGGTGTTTCACTTGTAATGAGAAGGGTCACTTGCTTCAGAATGTCCCAAGAACAAAAGGGACAACCACAACAACAACAACTCCAGCATGAAGAAGAAGGGTATCAAAACAAGATACCATGCTCATGCTGCCGAAGATGATGAACCTCCAAAGAAGAAAGTTAGGGCAGAAAGTGATGATGACTCATCAAGTGAAGAAGAGTATGTCCTAATCTCTGCTCTCACAGGTACAATCTCCCATGGTTGTAATGATTGGTTAATTGACAGTGGGGCTTCTAAACACATGACTGGGTTTAAAGAATCTTTTGTAAATCTATCTAAACATGAATCACCCCATAAAGTGAAACTTGGGGATGATTATCAATACCCCATCAAAGGAAGTGGTGAAGCCTCCTATAACCTAGATTCTGGAAAATATTTGAAGATGAAAGAAGTCCTTTATGTACCTGGGCTCAAGAAGAACTTACTCTCCATCTCTGCATTGGATGCAAAAGGCGAGAGGGTTGCATTTGTAGATGGCCAAGTCCTAATGTGGCCAAAGGGTAAGACAATCAATGATGAAGTAGTGATTGGAGAGAGAGAGGGAGGATTGTATAAACTGAAGGGACAACCTGAACATGCTATGAAGACAAAGATTCATCCATAGTCATGGATCACATAGAGGTATGTATAATTTGTTTTTGCAAAAGTTAACTAATGAGTTATGCAGGTCATTGAAGAGAACAAGAACACATTGCTAGACATAACTAGCAAATATGATGACCAGGTATGTTTTGTTATATATATCGTATACTTTTGTATGATTGATAATGATTACTCTCGAAGTTAAAAGTTTGAGTAATCTAGGACTTATGCATATTATGTTAATGATATGACAAACCAGAAGAGTCATAGGTTTGAGTAATCACAGGTTTATACATGTTATGTTTCTTATGATATGACTAACCATAAGAGTCCTATATAAACCTTGAATGCTAATGCTTATTATTTCTGTTTGAAATGATCATGACTATACATGCTTAAAATTATTGTGTTTTGATAGTATTGAGAATATACTAATGTATGATTTTGTATGAGATCACAAGGATAACACAATCATGATACTAATAAGCATGCATAGGGACCAAGGATGAATATGAGTTCAAGGATAGGTAATCCAGGAAGCAAAGATCACGAGGGAACACACTCCAGTTGCCCCTGCAAGGAAGCAAAGATCAAGAAGAAGCACACTCCAGTAGTTTATGCAAGGATGCGGATATTCAGAGGGAGTTGACCATCTTTCTACATTCCACATCAGAAAGGTGTAGAAGAAGCTACTTCAGCAACTCCTGTAAAGAAGCAAAGACTCAGAGGGAGTCCACCCAACAAACAAACAAAGATAAGTAATTTAATTACCACTTCTTACATATTTGTTTGTTTAAATAAAATTGTTCAATGATACATATGCTTATGTTCCTAGACTTAGGATATGTATTGTGCATATTAGAATGATGAACAGTATAATACTAATTTGCATATGATGGGTAAGTGGCCTATGGCACTGTACAACATTCCATTGCTACTTATCTAGAATGAAACCTCTTTGCTGACATGTTGGGAGTAGTGCAAACACTTAACAATGTTCTGGTAGAGATTGGAACACATCTAGAAAGTTACATGATATGGATGAATGTTGTATTGAAGCATTGGCTAAAATAATTGCATAAATGTATGACATATTTCTTTATGTGTAAGAATTTGTTTTGAAAACTATGAGATGTTTCTAATCATGTAATTTAACTTGTCTTGTAGGAAAGACCGTATACATTCACCTACAAAAGAAGAACTACAACATTTGTTCAGAAACAAAATTATCTATTGAAGATATTGGAGTTCCCAGGATACGGGAAGAATGCCATGATCCGTCGATCATGAAGAACGATGTTTGGGATGCGGTCCCAAGACCTGAAGGGAAGTATGTAGTGACTTCCAAGAAGATCTACAGGATCAAGCATGCTGTAGATGGCAGCATAGAGAAGTATAAAAGTGATGAAATACACTAGATGGATGTCAAGACTGCTTTCTTGAATGGTGTAGTTGAAGAGGAAGTATATATGGAGTAGCCACTCAGTTTCCAAACACATGACAGGGATTCATATGTGTGCAGATTGAAGAAATCCTTGTATGGCTTGAAGCAAGCTCCCAAAACTTGGTATGATAGGATGGACAGTTTCCTATGTATTTTGGGCTTTACCAAGAGTAAAGCGGATTCCAATCTTTGCTACAAGGTTGAGGAAGGGAATCCTGTGATTCTACTCCTGTATGTGGATGACTTATTTGTAACAGGAGATGACAGATTGATTGCAGATACTAAGAGGAAGCTTGCTTCCGAGTTCGATATGAAAGATTTGGGAATGATGCATTATTTCCGAGGTATGGAGGTGTGGCAGAGTGCAGGTGGGATCTTCCTTAGTCAAGGGAAGTACACAGTAGATATCCTGAAGAGATTTGGGATGATGGATTGCAAGGCCATGGCCACACCTATGGCATCGAATCTGAAGCTTCTATATGATGCTTCATTTGAGCCAGTTGATGTCTCTATGTATCATCAGATGATTGGGTCCTTGATGTACCTGACGAACATGAGGCCAGATATTTGCTTTGCGGTGAAAACATTGAGCCAGTTCCTGACGGATCCGAGGAGTGTTCACCTGGTTGCTGTAAATCATGTTCTAAGGTACCTGAAGGGTACAGTGGATTATGGGCTCAAGTATGAAGTGAATCAAAAGTTTAACCTACAAAGTTATGTTGATTCAGATTGGGTTGGCAGTGCTGCAGATAGGAAGAGCACATCTGGGTGCTGCTTCAGTATGGGATCAGGTGTGATCTCTTGGTTCAGAAGGAAGCAGTCCTGCGTAGCACTGAGTACAGCTGAGGAAGAGTATATTGCAGCCTGTTCAGCTAGTTGTGAGGAAGTATGGCTACGGAAGCTACTGTTTGAGTTATTTGATCTCTAGTTGGATGCTACTGGTATCTTTTGTGATAACCAGAGTTGTGTGAAGCTGTCTGAGAACCCAGTGTTTCATGACAGGTCGAAACACATAGAGATCAAATATCACTATATCAGGGATATGGTGTAGAGAGGAGCTGTGAAGCTCCTGTACATTGCGATGGATGAGCAGATTGCAGATGTGCTGACGAAGCCACTAGCCAGGGTGAAGTTCGAGTACTTCAGGGAGAGGCTTGGTGTTCTTCATATCGATAACACTTTGAGGAATAAGTGGACACATTTGCAAAATCCATTCCAAGCATGTTGGAAGGAGGATCCTTCACATGGCTGTGGATGTAAGCGCTGGATGATGAGCATCAGGACGATGCTCCAGTCACTGCTCTATATATGCATCAGGAGGATGCTGGATATGATCAGTTGGATCATTCATATTTATATGTATGTACACATCATGTTGGATGTTGGATATGATTGGTTGGATCATTCATATTTATATGTATGTACGCATCATGTTGGATGCTGGATATGATCGGTTGGATCATTTGTATGTATATGTATCATGTTGGATGCTTGGACCATGTATCTGTATATGTATCAGGTGGATACATTGTATGATCAGGTAGATCATGTATGTTGATATATATCATGTATGATTAGGTGGATCATGTATTTGTATTTGTATCAGGTGGATACATTGTATGATCAGGTGGATCATGTATGATGATATGTATCAGGTAGATACTTGGTATGCATCAGGTAGATGCATTGTATGATCTGGATGATCATGGATGACGAGCTTCAGGATGTTTCTCTAGATGACATGTTGCAGGATGTTGCAGTGATGATGATCAGGATGATCATGTATACATCAGGATGATGTATGGTGAGTATCAAATTGATACTCTGTGGTCGTGGATAGGTTGTGCAGATAAGCATATAATAGCGCCCTGGGAGGTTTGCAGATTCTCTTGCTAGGTTTTGCCGCTAGCATATAATAGCTCCCTGGGAGATTTGGCAGACGCTCTTTCGAGGTTTTTCTTTGGGAGGACATATAATAGCGCCTTGGGAGATCTGCAGATAGTCTTACAAGGTTTTTTCGTTGGTATATAATAGCTCCCTAGGATATCTGGAAGATTCTCTTTCGAGGTTTTGTCCTATGGCATATAATAGCGCCCTGGGAGATCTGATAGGTTGAGCTGTGTGCTCGTAATAAGTCCTGGGATGCTCTTGCAAGGTTTTGCCATGACCACATGTAATATCGCCTTGGGAGATCAGATAGGTTGGGATGTGTTCCCATAATAAGTCCTGGAATGCTCTTGCAAGGTTTTGTGGTGACCACATATAATAGCACCCTGGGAGATCCGATAGGTTGAACTGTGTGCTCGTAATCAGTCCTAGGATTCTCTTTCGAGGTTTTGTGGTAGGGTCACATGTAATAGCTCCCTGGGAGATCCGATAGGTTGGGTTGTGTGCCCGTAATAAGTCCTGGGATGCTCTTGCAAGGTTTTGTGATGCACATAATAAGTCCTGAGGATTCCACAGTATGGCCAGTGATGACGAAGACCTATAGGTGGTGGGCCTACATCCAATATGAAAAAGGACTGGCTCTGTAGAACTTCCTATGACGAGTAGAGTCAGAGATTGGTTGAGATAGCAACAACAGTGATGATGATGATGACGATGCAACGATGACAATGATCCCGAGAAGAAGACTTGTCTAGCAGAACTGTGTTGAGAAATACCTTCCTAGTTAAGAGGGAGTGTTGATGTATATGTAACTTCAGAATGTATTTCATCTATGTATTTCATATATATTTATTGTACCCTTATAAGAGATGTGATATTCCTTTATAAGGAAGTGTCGTCATGTGTATTGACAAGTGTCTCAAGTGTGTGAACTTGCCGATGGGTTATTAGACCACCATGTGTGTGGTCAGCCCTATTTTATGTAATATGTAATTGATGTACCTAACTAGACAAGTCGGCCCCATAAGGATATTAGTCAAACAGGCTAGTATAAATAGAGATCAGGAGATATCTATTTGGATCACTCGGAAACTCATACTTCTCTCACTCAGAAAGTGGCGCACTAGTGAGGAGGAGGATCATCTGCTACTAGGAGACTATCTCAGTGTATTTTGGTTGTACTTTGGTTGAGCCATTTCTCTCTCTATCTCTGAGGAAGTTATGGGGTTTTTCACCTTAGGGTTTTCCCCACGGAAACTCTGTGTCTCTTATCTCTCATGCTTTTGATTCTTGTGATGTTTGACATGCTTGATATGATTGTTATGCATTGATATACTGTACATGTTATTCTCTCAGTAAGGATCCTAGAGTATTGTGAATTAATGCTCAAAATTTAACAAGTGGGGGGTGGATTTCATGGATTGCAAACTAACTTCGGCTGGGGGGCATCACCATATCATAGTGGTCATGGACTACTTTTCCAAATGGGTTGAGGCCATGCCTACCGTAAAATTCGATGGTGCTACAGCATCCCATTTCGTATTCAATTAGATTATTACTCGGTTCGTTATTCCGAAAGAGATTGTCACTGACCATGGCAGTCACTTTCAGAAAAAAATGATGGAGGATTTGTCACTCAAGCTTGAGTTTCGTTAAGAACACTCATCTTCTTACTACCCCCAACCGAATGGTCAAGTTGAAGCAGTCAATAAGTCTTTAAAGACCATTCTCCAACATACCATCCAACGGAGCAAGAACAACTGGCATATTATGTTATATCCTGCTTTGTGGGCATATCAAACCGGAGTCAATACTGCCACCGGGTTCTAACCATTTCAGCTAGTACACGTTGTGGAGTCGATTTTACCGATTGAATGCAAAATCCCTTTGTTAAAACTAGCTATAGAGCTCCTCCCTGATACATCGGGTATTGAGCAACATTTAATCCACCTTGAGCATCTTGACGAGCAGCGTCGAGATGTCGCTATGGCTATAGATGCCAATAAATGTTGTGTCAAGGTTCAGTATGATAGGTATGTCCGTCCCTGGCAATATAATGAAGGTGACTTGGTCCTCTTATATGACTAAGCTAAAGAACCCCTAGGGGCAGGCAAGTTTAACCCCATGTGGCATGGTCCTTACATCGTGAGGCATGTCCTGGAAAAAGGAGCCTATGAATTAGAAGATTATGAAGGGAACATCTTGAAGGAGCCTAGAAATGGGCTCTACCTCAAGCGGTATTACGCTTGAACTTCTAGTTCGAGCTAATACTTTTGTATACTATTGTATAGTTGCTTCTGTACATAAGTTTAGATTTCTTTTGGTTTTCGGGTCTGCTGATTCACTTTCGTTTGATTGACAGATGTCAACATAATGTCCTACATTCTTAGGGTTTGCGGATGGTGCTAGTTGTCATACGCAGTAGCTTGATTTTGTTTCCTGAGTTATTTATTCACCGGACCACCTAGTTGTGTCTTCAGGAGGTTCTTGTCTTGGTCCTACATCTAACAATGTCCCTGAGTATAGTTCTCTAATTGAGATACTTTGGGATGCTATTTCACATGGTATCCAATTTTTAGAAGTCCACCTGGATTCATATCTGGTTGTGTCTCAGTTGATGGTCAGTACCGTGTGAGGGATCCTACTTTATTACGAAGATTCTTAAGGGTAAGACTCTTGGAACGACATCTTGTTTCCATTACATACATTCATGTTTTGAGAAGTTTTAATCATATATCTTATGCATATGCTAACTATGTCCTAGATTGGCATTTGTCACATTCTTAATGAAGCACACAAATAAACATACATTCATACATTTTTACATACACATATAGTAGAACTAGAGAACCATAGTTTTTTTATAAATAACATGTCCAAAATGGTAGTGCCATAATACAAAACTGGAGCCTGTAGCTCTCAAAAATATACATATCGATACAAAAATGGGACTTTGAGATGTCTAATCCCTACGAGGAGGCCTAGTTTCCACCTCGGCAGAATGCGTCTGATAGTAATAATGTACTGCTTTAGCTATACGCTGCAGTAGTCGCACCTAGTTCGTCGGTACCCCCACAACATGGCGCTGCATATCCTATGGTAGCAGTGCTATCTCTATCACTGGTACCCTATTGGTCATCTGTGATAGGTTGACCCACACAGTCGCTAAAGTACGCTCTACTACAACACCCACTACTTCATCACCCCTACCCCGTCAACGATGTCTCGAGAAGCCCTATGGTCTAACTGGACCCTTGTCTGCGAGCAAATAGTGAAATGTCAATAGATGATACTACCCCCAAAAAATATTTTTGCATTTACATCTATAATAAAAAATCCCTAAAAATTTAATACACCAAAAAACATAAAAAGAGTAACTCACCGATGTCTCCAAATGCTGCTCCTGGTAGAAGCGGCATGTCACGATCCTGGCGGAAGTCTATCCCTGCATAGGGGTAGTCATCTAAAACTATGACATCTCGGTCCCTCCAGTGAAAGAACTCACCTGTGTATGGTGATGCTTGTCGGCCACCACCCTTTCGCGTCAAGACCTATGCCCACCGGGTTAGGGCTGGGTCACAGAGACTATGAGGAGGGACTTCAACCCTCGGACTAAGCCCCAGAACTCGCTCAAAGAAGAAACTGCATAAGATACTGTCGTATCCAAAGTTTTTTGGCTCCCCACACTTGCACTTTGTTAACTGGGTCTTCAAGGACCCTAGTAAAATTGTGCACCAGTCATATACCATGGGTCGCATGCACTGTGAGGCATAGAATATCATCGACCTTGAAGCCTGGTGAAGCGCTGTCAAACTTGTAATCCACACAAGGGTAGCCACTATAACCTTCATGCTCATATCAACTATGGCTCTGATGGGCACTTGACTCCCCACTGTCTAAGTATTGGGAAGACAGTACCGCTCAATCTAGTCGGGAATGGTGATCCCACCACCCACAGAACGAGATCGAAGGCTTGCCACTTCACCTCGATGGGACAAACCAGTAATGAAATAGATATCATTGACCTCCAAAGAAAGTATTTTCCCATCCAAGTTGAATTTCTGTGCATCTATGTCCCAGTAGTCTGTCAAATGGCGAAGCAATAGGTTTTGGGCCCTCAAACCCCCTATGTTCCAAATTTTGAAAAGCCCACATGCTTGTCCTGCTTGTTGTGCAGGAAAATCATTGTGGATGACCTCATCCACAAGCTCATGCTCCCTTTCTCTCCATTTTAGAAACATCTTGGAGGAAGAGGAAGCAAGAGTTTAGTCAATTTTATTTAAAAAAAAAACTCCACGATCGTACCCACGATCTAATTATCTCACAGAGGCAGGTACCCGCGGCCAACACACGTGTTGACCACGTGTACCTTGCCCTACCCGCTACCCGTATGCTAGTAGCCCGTGGGTATCGCCGTGACCAAATAGGGCTTGGACATTTAAAAAATTGGAGCAATGAAAATTCAAATAAAAACAATCAAATGAAAGGTATGGATGAGACTACTAACTTGCTCCAGACGGCTTGACGAACGGATGCTCGTAGCTCCCAGAATCAACGATTGAAATTTGAGGTGAAAACTAACCAAAAAATTCAAATTGCGTGAAAAGTGAAAATGAATTGTAAATTGTAATTTTTTATTACTATTTATAGTTTTGAAAACCCACTTGTCTATAGTTTTTGCCATTTTAAGCTATTTTGGACTAATATAATGTCTTGGAGTAACATTTTTTTACCATATTTCTTCGGCGAGAGTGGTTTTTGATCGTTTCGCTCCTACGGCAGGTATATTTCACACCTGGCATATATGTTAGATGTCATTTTCACATGCATTATGCATTTGACCTTTTGACCATTTACATAAACCCTAGGTGTGACCCCGCTTCTTAACCGACACAGAACCTTCACACTATTATAGAAGTGTCGTTATGTGGCGATAGGGCCTTTTTGAACATGGGTACCCTAGTTAGAACCCCTTTTGCATTTTGGTGCCCATGTCGTTGTTTGTCCTTAAGATCGGGAGTTTTTTGTAGTTACGCCGTGACTTTGCGATAAAGACTCATACTCTACTTTGTCTTATGCTGGCCATCTCCCATAAGGACTCCCCTAGTTATATCAAGTTGTGATTGAATTGCATCATCCTACTTACCGCTTGAGCCTTGTGTCGGCTCCCACTTACTCAATTGTTAGCCTGGTGCCTGAGCACTTTCCCTGTCGAGCCCTTTTGACCCTGAGGGAACACCCCCACGAGTGTCCACATCCTGCACATGCTTCCTTGCCTTGATCATAGGTATGTTCTACTACTTGGGACTAGCCTACTTTCCATTTGACACTCGTTCCCTCAATTGTTGTACTATAAGAAATTTTATTATTTTCAAGCTTTTCCAAATATGAAAAAGACCAAAAAAAATCAAATATTCCAAAAAGCCGGATGGGATTATGGTTACTACTTCTAGCTAGCAGTTGTTGTGTCACTTTTGAACAGATCATTCATTCCACTCCATACATTATGAGTTGGAACTATAGTTGGACATTTGGAGTTGTACATGTTTCTCAGTTTACTCCACCGATTGGTTAAGCTTCCAATCATTATGGAGCCCTTTGTTGATGCCTCTTGCATCGCACAATCTATGTCAAGTCTATGTTTCCTAAGTCTATCCATCTTCTCATGATCTTGTTCAAAGGAAGTCCTGAAACCAGAGTCGGCCACTCCTCCGATCTCTTGACTATTGCATGTCGGCCATCCTTATTGAGTCAGTCCGTTTCACCTGAGTTATTCCAAATCTTTCAGCGTAGCTGGTACCTCATGTTGGTTGATGGGGGATGTCATATTTCCCTCCTTCTAGCGAGTTTCATTCTGTCGACTTCAACCCATTTATTCCAGAATTTGAGACTTAAAGTTCGGTTGAGTACCTTGAGGCTTGCAGTCATTAGTGGTAGCTTCTCTCGCCATCGACAGTTTTGGGAATACATCAATGTCCCTTGATCGATGGATTCATCTTAGTGTTTGAATTCACCACAACTATTCGCACTTTGATGATTGTACTATGTGCCTTGATGCCCATTTTCATTATTGGTGGGTTATCTCATGTCTGTTAACGGTATACATCATTGACCGGTAATCAGATGATGTCACATCAAGTTCAACCTCAACACCTTTATTCACTTGATGGGACTTGCACCGTAGATGATTTGTGTAGAAGACCCCAGGCAATAGTGGCATTCAGTATACTACTTATGATCGTGACTTTACATCTAAGATATCATCTCTCAGATATCAACAGTTTATACCTCCATCTTGCACCAGTTGTTTCCTTTTCAGCAGGGAATCATATCTTACTGTAGAGGGATCATGGCTATGATCACTTGTGACATGTATTTACTATGTACTACCTACTCATGTCCATTGTATTAGATTGTTGTATTGCACCAACATGTACTCAGAGATATTATTGTATTATGACGAGTGAGCTGCTCCTTCCACTTGTGTCTCCATCACTCCACTTTTGAGATTTATAATGTATTTCAGCCATTGTAGCATTAGTCTCTGACCTCACACATTAGGGGGCATTTGTTACAACGTAATTTTCCACCCTGTGAGCATCAACACTCTTTGGCCTTCAGGATCCATTTCACTGACTCAAATGTACTTCATGTCCTTCAGAACATACTATTTCCCTACTTTTCTTCCTGTACGCTAGCTGTTACATTTTAGCCAGCGTACCCACGAGCTGTTACACTATAGCTCGCGGGTGTCAAGTAAAATGGTAAAAGTCACTAGAAAATTACTTTTTACTCCCAAAAAACGGTCTTAGGGTGACCTTTGGCCCTCCATTTGCCCCGAAACGCCTCGATGTGTCCTTTCACTTACCTTTGGAAGGTTATATATTGAGCTCTTATGGCATATGGAAGGGAGAAGAAAGAGAGAGCAAGATAACTCTAGTGGATTTTTGTCGTATCTTGAGTCTACACTCATTGATCCTTGTTGTTGTGAACCCCTTATGTTCACCTTCCAAACTCCTTTCATAGTTTGAGTTTTCCATTCCATGGAGGATTGAAGTGGTGGGGACAAAAGTGGAGAGACCCAGTTCTTGGTTCAGATTGGTTTCCAGCAAGAGGTCATATCACATTGTACTTCTTGTTATTCATCAATAGAAATACTCATATTCTCATCCATTAATGTTGTGAATGTTGTTTATATTACATTGGGTTGCATTTACTTATAATGTCATGGACCATTGCTATTGATGATGTTAATGTCTTTCATATATTATATGCACTTGTTGTATATTGGTTGTCAAGACTAATTTGTAGGTTCAAGTGCATGAATTGAAAGCTTCAACGGGGATCTACATCGAACATCCAGATCGAGGTTGGTTATATTCTCCATTATCTTAGCATTGCCATTTATATAGCATAGCATTGAGAATTGAATTATTTTTTGGTAGTCAGTTGTCTGTTGTGTCTATCCCCGGCCATAGGAATTTTTTGTTGGTAGTACGGCTGCCGTTACACCAAAATCCGCAGGTTGATTGGTAAACTCACCACCATCAAATTTCAAGGATCCATGAGAGGCGATTAGTCCCTTGTCACGATACACTGGGGAGCGCTGAATACTTGCAATTTTGTGCAACAATCTCCCCCTCAGTGCGAGCCGAGTGTGTATCGAACTCGTGACCTCTAGCTCTGATACCAATTGTTGGTAGTACGGCTGCCATTACACCAAAACCCGCAGGTTGATTGGTAAACTCACCACCATCAAATTTCAAGGATCCATGAGAGGCGATTAGTCCCTTGTCACGATACACCGGGGAGCGCTGAATACTTGCAATTTCGTGCAACATTTTTCTCCGTAACATAAATGAATGTTGGCAATGAACGATGATCAACAAAGGTAATACCAACTATGGATTTTTTTCTCTAAATTTTGATTACCCCACACCTAAGGTATGCTTAGCTGGCCATAAACAACCTTCCAAATATTGATCATAAAATTGCAGCTAACAAATATGTGTTCAACCAATTCTACCTCACCCTTACATAAACTGCAGATATTTGGGCCAATCATGCCTTTGCAAATCAAATTATCCCAATTCAACAAGAAATTTTCAAACAATAGGCAGAAAAAACATTCAACTTTTTGTTGGAATATACCATTTCCAGAGCTTAGTGAACCACCATTTAGGCACAGTGACCGAACCTTCTTGTGGAATCATAGCATAAGCAGACTTTGCAAAAATATGCCCTGAAGCATTATAAGACCAAATAATCTTGTATTCATTTGAGTTCATCCTAATTCCTGCATAATTGAGGGAGAAAATATATTTATCCCATTCCAGAACCCATCTACTGCCCAACCCAAAGTCCCTGGAAGATATCCAATAGGAGTCTGAATGGCATAGCCAAGAAGGGAGTTTAATTTGATCCAAAGTAATAAAACCTAGACTTGAAAGATGATCCAATATATAAGGAGACAATATTTTCCTCCACTTGAACATCAAGTCATTCCCAACCAAAATATTTGAGCACCTACCAACTTTCCAACAAAGTCCTTTTCCAATCCAAGGATAAGCCTTCATAAAACCAAACCAAAAATTTTTACCCATTTCTTCCACTTTTAGCTGGATTCCTAATCCACTTCATAATATCTCCCGTGATATATTTACCATGCAAAACTTTGCTCCACAAACCCTTTCCAAAAACCCCTCTCCATAATCTCTTCAGAATCAAAGCAGTACTCAACCAAAAGATATTTTTGATGTCCCATCTTCCCCAGCTTTTTGGTTTATATAACTTATTCCAACTAGAAAGATGAAATTTACCCCCATCAACATTCCCTCACCAAATAAATTTAAGGCTCAACCTACATATCATATTGAGGATAGACTAGGGAATATGAGCCAGAGAAAACTAGTATACATGAATACTGCCAAGGACAACTTTCAAAAGAGTCAATCTGCCACCTAAGGATAACATCCTAAAATACCAATGACCAATTAATTTTTAAAACTCTTAAACTAGCCAGAGCCATTCTCTAATCCTGTATCTCAGTGGTTTATGAAAAATCCCAAATACTTGAAACCATCCACCATATTAGCTGCCTACAAGGGTGGAAAAGTAAATGTCTAGTTCAGAATGTTCTTGTCAACTTTATGTGAGATAAAGCAATATTTTGTAATTCTCACCTCCATTCCTAAAGCTGCACAAAACATATTGATAATCTCAGCAAAGGCCTTCCATTCTTCAACTGAACCATATCCAAACAAAATCACATCATCCACGGACAATAAATGAGTAATAAAAATACAAGCAAAAATTTTGATTCCTTTTAATTTCCCTTTATCCTTGGCTTTGATGATCAAACAGATGAGGCCCTCAATGACCAAAAGAAAAGGTAAAGGTGATAAGGGGAAACCCTATCTAATGCCCCTAGAACTCTTGAAAAAACTTGAAGGATACCCATTGACAAGCACCGAGAATTGTGTTGAAGTAACGCAAAAAAAATCCAATTTGATACCAAAATTGGTAAACCAATTTCTAACAGTAAAATCCACAGATAAACACAATCCACACGCATCCAAAATCTATTTTTATACCATAAATCCAAAATGTTCTTTAGTCATCATCTTGGCAAGAAAAGGATTGATTTAGTTGGAAATTATTTTAGCGATAACTTTTTAGGAAATATTACACAAAGCAATTGGTCTAAATTGATTAAAAATTGCAGGATTGTTACACCTGGGAATAAGGGAAGTAAAATTTGCATTAAGTGCCCCAGGAACATAACATTCCAGGTGATATTATTCAACCATGTGAAGAACATATGTTCCCATAATGTCAAAAAAGTGGAGGAAGAGTTCCACGGTCTAGCCATATAGACTTGGACTCTTATCTTTCAAAAACTAAGTCATAACATTTTTCAATTTCACGAAGTGTAACAGGATTCCCAATATAAGCTCTCTCTACTTGACTAAAGAAAGCACGCATGTGACTTATCTGCTTCAACTGAGCATTGATTTGAGTGGAGTCCAAGTCATGAAATTGATCATAAAAATGAGTCTTTCCCATGCCTTCCAAATCCTTTTGAGAATTTATAACCATCCCCCTGGGATCCTTCAAATCCCATATTGTATTTATATTCCTTCTATAAGAGGCATACTGATGAAAAAATGTAGTGTTATTATCTCCAGAGGACACCCAAATGGCATGAATTTTCAATCTCTAGGTCATTTCCTCCTACCTAAGAAGAAAAGACTTTTGATTTTCCAAATCCAGTAATTCCAATTTTTTTCTTCTGTAAAAATGCTTTTAGCATTAGCATCCAAAATCATTTTCATTTAATCCTCAATATTTTGAAGATACACATTACCTTTGTTCTTCTTATCTGTTTCCCATTGCTTCACTTCCTTTTTTAAATATTTAAGTTTTAAAACCAAGCTTTCCATAGGACTGCACCCATCATGTAGAATAAAGTTCTTCCAACTGTTCATTACCATCGATTAGAAATATTCATTCATTAGCCATGTATTATTAAATTTAAAAGGATAATTCCTATTGTGACTACCCACATCCAACTTAATCAAGATAGGCGTGTGGCTTGAGATGGTAGATTTTAGCACCCATGTTATATATTTCTACAAAGTTTGGATAAGATTAGAATCAACAAGGAATCTATCCAATATTTTACGGATCCCAACCACTCCACTCCTCCTATTAAACCATCTAGGATCAATCTTGATAGGAAGGATATCAATGAGATTATCCCTAAGTAAAAGGTTAGAAAAATAACCAACAAGAGGATCAATCTGGGCAGAGGATCCCCAAACTTCAGAGGAGGACATGGCGAAATTAATATCTCCAACTAAAATCAAATTTAGGATCTCTAGTATCCCTGATGCTTCCACATTATTCCAAAACAATTCTCTATTCTTATAAGGCCCTTAACAATTTAAGATAGCCATCTCATGATCGAAATCCTTGATACGCCCCTCCATCAAAATGCCTCCAATTTTCCTACAAGGCTTAAATTATGTGACAAGTGAATTCCAACATGACAAAATCCCCTTGAAAGACCATAGGAACCAACTACACATATTTCTCAACCATGCGAGATCTTTGAAAATGTCTCAATAGCTTGCAACTCACTACACATTATCTCTTGAATTAAGATGATATCAAGGTTAGTATATTTTAAAAGTATATATCTCTAACCTTCTCAGCCCCACTGACCCCACAGATATTAAAAGAAATGATCAACATTAATCACCCCCATATATGGGTGTCCTTTCTCTAAGGGCCCAAGGTGAAAGAGAACCCAAATTAGCAAGAGAAGGGGTCGAAGCCTCCGAGAGCTTGATAGGAAGGGGCTTATAAGTATTTTCTAGAGGAACTGGCTTCAATTCTTGGATTTTCTTATTCTTTTTGTGAATGGTTAAGTTCTGGAATCGCGAGGTATTAACCGGGGATACTTCAGGTGTCAAAGAGGGATTTTTTTAGAAAACTTTCAAAGGGATCTTAATAGCCTAATGACAGTTGAAAAGAGAGTCCTCAGAAGAAAATTAATCCACTAGGTTAGAGGGCTAATAAGAGATAGTGGTATCCTGTAAAATTGCAGAAACAAAGTATTTTTGGGGTTGCTCGATCGTCGTCGAGTCATCAACTGAAAAAACAACAATTTCATTGGAACCAAAGTTTCAATCCACCCAAGATTTCCTGGAGAAACCCCAACTCCCATAACCGATATTACAACCCTCCCCTCACCAATCTTAGCCGATACGGTTGATCTATCCTTATAGTTTTTAACCAAATCATCAATCAGTCCACTCGAACTCTTTCGAATATCCACTTCAATTAGGGAATTTCCCTTATATAATGATTTTTCAATAGAAAGACAAAAATTCAATTCATCCTTCGATACACCTTCATAATGAGTGGGAGAATCAGAACATTTCTTACCTTGCAAATGTTGACTACAATTCGCCTGAGGAGAAGGATTCCCCAAATTCAGATTGAGGTCTTGAAGCCTACACAAATCCTCACCAAAATCATCCACTGAGTCTTCATAAAAATTCTCTGAAAGGAGGAAAGGGCAGCAGGTCCTCACGTGGCTAGTCTTCCAATGTAAATGGCACCAAAAAGGGATATGAACATAGTCTAGCATTTGTCTAAATTATTTTTCACCCCACACAATATCCAATTCCACTGAAAGGACTTTGGTTATGTCAAAATCCACCATCATTGAAGAAACCTTTATGTTCCACCTCGAACAACATTTTCTTCTCAACCCTAATAAATTTTCATAGCATGTTTTCTAGACCCTCAAAAAATTTTGAAGCCCATAATTCAATAGGAAACCCAGGGAGTAATAGCCAAATATGGCGTTGAGTCATCTTCTCCCTCTCGAGATCAAATGAAGTGTTACAACACTTCAGCACCAAATATGCCTCCTTAATGAGCCAGATGTCATTCAAAACCCTCAGTATATGTTCAACATCTGGGAAAATGAATCAAATCCAACCATTAATCGACATATTGATTCGTGGGGTGTAGCCAAATTCTAGGAGCTAGTTTTTGTTTACCCACTCAATCAATTCTAGGTGAGTAACCCTAGTAGACTCAATGCGCCCCAAAATTGCACAGCTAGAAAGAAGGCTTACCCTATCTATCCATATTAACATTTTCATCCAGCACATCTATTCAAACCCTCATGAACCTTGTAAGTCTCGAGCCATTTGTGAGCCCTTTCGTTTTCACCAGTAAGTTGTCTATCCACACAACCTATGTTCCTTATTTGACCAACTTCATATGGTTCCACCACCTCCTCAACTAACTCAATGCCCTCACCCTTATCAAGGATTTCCTTCAGAATAAAGCAGTGGTTATCTCATTCAAGCCAGGAGAAGAACCCAGGCCTAAGGAAAAAGACACCCGAGGAGCTAAGGAGTTTTTTTTTTTAACCCTCCACCGGATCCATCAACAAATACCAACAGTGAAGGTCACCTCCATTATACACAAAAATTAAATTAAAAGTGCAAAAAAAACCAAAACATCCAAAAATACTACTATAGGAAAAGAACCAATGATACACTTTTCCAAACCCAGAGGAGAAAATTGCAGATAAAAGTCGATAAATCAAACCTAAAGATAGTAGAAAAAACCCAACACAAACTAGTTAAAACTGAAAAAGGACCTGCGATAATCAAATAGAAGTTCCCACCTTTTTTTCCTTGGTTGGTACTAGGCCAACTGAAATGGTTAGCTCGACTCCAAGTCTATTGCAACATTTTTCAAAAACATCTAGTTAGGGTTTGTAGAAAACGTTACTATTGTTTAAAGTATTCATGTTTTGTTTATTCCTTCCCTATATATATATATTATCAAATAAAAATATAATTACAAATTTTAAAATATTGTATTGAAGAGATTACAACA
The DNA here is from genome assembly GCA_027924585.1 of Larix kaempferi. Taxonomy (NCBI): domain Eukaryota; kingdom Viridiplantae; phylum Streptophyta; class Pinopsida; order Pinales; family Pinaceae; genus Larix; species Larix kaempferi. The sequence continues at coordinate 9,884,107 of BSBM01001152.1, forward strand.
AATTATTATTTTTAAAGATGATAAAACTCATCATAACTTAATTGTCAAATTAGGAGTGAAGATGGTTATCAGTGGCTACTATTAGCAAATGAGAATTGACTCATTATCGTCATTACCATTATTCAAGAAAAACCATGTCATTACCACCTAAAATAATCCATTGGTGGTTCATAAAGGAACACACTTCTATAATTCGATATAATATCTTACAAAATTAAAACTAAAATAACAATAATAAACCTTTCTGATAAAAATATTTACTATTTTCTATTAACCTAGATAATAAAAAAATCATGGAAAGACAGTGATATTGTGTTTGCAATTCCACAACGGTTCAGTAAATGTAAATGTATTGAAAGATTATATTTGCAACTAACTCTATCAAGGTTGTGTAGAAATTGCATATGATGATTAATGTCGTGTGATTAACCGACTAATTAAGAGAAAAGTTTGAGACTCTAGTGTAGATCGAACTAATATTTCTGTAATGTCCCCTCCCCAAGGGCACATTTTCAAACCACTAACACATTCAATTCCCATGGGGTTTAGTGGAAAAATAAATTAATTAATAAGGGGTTTAAATTTTGGTCTTAGTCACTTCATGTAATTAAATAATCATGAAAGGATGATGGACACAATTTTGTAATATTTAATATTACTAATAATTGTCGATGAGTTGTAAATGACCTAGGTGGCTCAAGAGGGCGCACAGGAAGAGGATAAGTCAGACGAGTTGTTTCCCTAAGGAAAATCTAGAAGGAAAACAACTAAAAGTAGTAAAAGCAGGAAAATAAGGAAAAGCAACAGAAAATCAAGAAGGCAAGATGGTTCCATATTTTTGAAGATACGGCTCCAGAAAGAATAGTAAAAGCAGGAAAGTAAGAAAGAGGCCTTAGGAAACTTACATATTATAAGTTTGTCCAGTGAGGGTGCATTCATGGAGACAAGTGGGTCCAATGCAAAATAATCTTACCAAAGAATGCATCCAACTCATCAAGGGTTCGAATTTCTAAGGAAGCAAGCTCTAGAAGGAATGAGGAAGCCAGCATAGTTTAATAAAAGGAGGATGAGCACTCCCTTTCACATATTTTGTCATTTTTATTATTCATCTTGGAGATATCTGCGCTTTTTAGAGTCTTGGGTGGTGTACCCCTTGCCAGAATCAAGAGATGTGCCCCTTTGAAACCAGTTGGGATATGTGCCCCTTCTATCCAGTGTAGCTAGTTGAAGCAAATTAGATAATGATTAAGGAAGAACAAACCCAGTTCTTTTCACAAAGGTTAATACAGCCATTAAATTTTATTTTCAAGTTTGATCTGAGCTATATTATAGTTTGTTCAAATCCCAAGTTGATGTGGTAGAATCCAGTAGCAGCAGTATTCTAAGTGCAGTGTTTTAGCTAGTGAAGAGTGACAATTGAAGGATTCCACCCCATGTGATCTATATAAATTGTTCATGTGCAATAAGTGGGATGCAATATGATGTAATTGTGTCCATTTATCTGATTCAATAGTATAATATCCCTCTCTTACTCTCAATCACTTTACTTATGCTTTTATGTTACAAATTCTAGTGAATGTTGGACATACTACAAGTTTTATGTTAATTGACTATTGAATGCACAGCTAAAATTTTGATTGATGCATTATTATGTTACATGACATCTATTTGGTTTCATCTATAAAGTTTATTTCATAATTTGTGACCTTTGAATGCAATTTGAAATTGAGTATTTTCACTGCTAGTGCTAGTGTTGAGAATATTGGCAATTTTTTAGTCTTGATGAGATTAATTGTTAAATGTGCTTCTAAAAATTGAATTGAAGGTACTTGAATCTAAATATAAATCAATTGAGCCCATCCATAGTCACATAATAGAATTCAGAGAGCCTCTAGTGTCATTCGAAATTGTTTGGAAACTGCCTCCTTCACTAGTCCAAGTTTTGATATTTGCACCTAGTCACCAATTTCACTGTCTAGTATTTTTTTTCACTTCAAGTAAATTCCATGGAAGGTTGAGGTAATTATATACCATCCTCTTCCAGTTCTGCACCAGAATCCATTGAGTTCCACATAAGTCCCGGGCCATTTCCTTAAAGCCTTTGGTTTAGCCAAAGGAGTCTACCTAGGTGTGATGTACCTAGAAAATGTGCAACTGTCGAAGTTAGGTGTATGTATAAGGATGTTTTAGGATTTCATTCATCTGTAGAATACCTTAATATCCTCCCTTGAAGAATTCGTAGAGTTCTAGAGGGGTTTGGGACTTAAATTTTAACTTCTAGCAAAAACTAGTAAGTTTTTGAGTTAGTGTGCCTAGACCTAGGTTTGGGTACATTACACTTTCCATAAACCAGGCATATCTAACGAAAATTATTGCACACCTACTACCAATTATTTCAAAATTTTGAGAGATTTTGTTTAAAATGTGGGCCATATTTATAATATACACCAGTGAACAAAAAGTTTGCAAAACAATGAGATTTTTAAAATTCATTATCTGGATCATAACAACAAAGATGAGACAAATCTCTAACTAAAATAATCAAAATATAGATATCATTGTTAGGAAAAACTCAAAAAAAATCCCAAACAAAAAATTTTGAGAACTCGCACTAGCATTTAAGTGTTGAATCTATAGATCGAGCCCACAGCCGAAGATCTTTCTTCTATAGAGCTTAATTGGAGACATGTCAGTAGATATAGATTAGTCTTTCCGACTTTCTTAACAATTGGCTGCAAATTAATAAATAAGCTAAGACCAAACTCAGTTTCACAAAGAGATCCACCTTAAACTATGAAAACGACACAACTAAATGCATGCCAGCATATCCCAACCCAAGTGTCTTATGCACGGTAATCAAAACCATATCCAACGTGGAAAAATAGGGAATGGTTAACATTATCAATGACACGTGCATATCCAACATGGCAAAAGAGGGGATGGAATGTTCTCTAAGCCTAAATATCCAAACAAAGAGAGAGAACTAAAAAGTAGGCGTTGTATGATAACAACATTCTCCATCAAAAAGTGAAATTAGAAATTAAGTTTGAATTTTAAATTAAAAAAGCAAAAGGTTTAGCATGCAGTTCAAAATTCAAAGCGACTCCAGGCTTTCATATCTGGGAGATTTGGAATTCAAGGAGATATTAAGGTCTCCATGGATGCAGGTATTGTTGGCGAGGGTTTATGTGTGTGTGTAGCTCCAGATGTTGCTCTCCCCCTATTTGGCAGATTGGATCTCTTGGTATAAGGAAGGGAGAGAACTTTGTTTCGTAGGCTATAGTTTCTATAATAAATTATCAAGAAAATAAAATAAAATATCAAATAAAATAAAATAAAATCTAATTATGATAAAAAAATAATTAAGCATAAAAACAAATCCAAATATATTATAAATTTGGAAATTTTAATTCTTAACAAATACCTTAACTAATCCTAACAATTTACACGGAGATCTTATGGAATTGGTTTTCCCTCATCATAAAAAGTGGAAAAAAAATCACATACACAATATTTTGTATTTTCTAAACTAAAATGGTTTACACATAGAAAACTAAAATATTATAATTATTAACAATGAAACATGTGATATAATTAACCTTTGGGTATTGTATTTATGAAAATAAAATTTAATCTTAAGTTAAAGTTAAACTTTGAAAAAATGAATGAATAAACTCTTAAAGTGTGGACTAACAAACAATCTCTAAAAATAGGAAACTCAAGGTTGATTCATTCATGTCACAATGTTACATTTTTCATCTTTTTTGTCATTGTACTAATCAATATCTAGTGTTCCACATAAACCCCAAGTAATTAGTGTTTTCCTTGCATTGGATATTATACCCATATCATGTGTCATTTATTTTTGTGATTGTATATCCAAATGCATTTATGCTTTTGTTGTATAGTTTAGTTATACACTAAGATCTATCATAAGATAATATAACTTAATAGTCACAACAATATGTTTAAAACCTTTGGAGTTCACACTAGCTATAGATTTTAATTGAATTACAAAATAGATCTTAGTTTAATTAGAAATTTTGGACCTCACATTGCCCACAAATCTTAGTTTAATTACAAAGTTTGTGATTTTGCACTTATATGGGCTATGAGGGAGATCTTGTGATTCGAGTGTTTGTCGAGTTTGTCGAGTAACAAAATAATACAAAGTAAAAAGAAAAGAATAATAGAAAGTAAAAAGTAATAAATCTTATGTTGGCCATAAACAAAAAAGAATAATATGTAAAGTAAAATGTAAATATGAGACTTAAACTGGAGACTTTAGAGCTTAGGATTAGGTAGTAAATATTATGTCGACCATAGACAAAAAAGAGTAATACAAAATAAAAAGTAAATATGAGACTTAAAATAGAGACTTTACTTTTTACTTTTAATACAAAGTAAAAAATAAATATGAGACTTTAGAGTGTTTGTAGAGTTTGTCGAGTAACAAAATAATACAAAGTAAACAAAAAAGAATAATACAAAGTAAAAAGTAATAAATATTATGTCAGCCATAAACAAAAAGAATAATACAAAGTCAAAAGTAAATATGAGACTTAAACTATAGACTTTAGAGCTTAGGATTAGGTGGCTCGGGTATTGGACTCAAGGAGCTATTCAAGGAGAGGTTTGCACCTTGAGAGATTTGATCCCTCTTGGCCCTTGATAGAGCCTAGGATTTAGATCTAGGCTTATAAATTGCATTACATTGGACAACATATATATGCTATGACATAAAACCATGAGTTGGTCATCGTAATAACACATCATTTTATGGAACACACATGGTTAATATAGCAATTCACTTATTTATAAATCAAGTATTAGTATACAACATTTTCACTACCATATCGTAAAAGGATATAAACATAACTTCCACTTTACAAAAGAGGCTTGAGAATCCTCATCTAAGCAAACCTAAAGGCTAAACTCAGCTTGGCTACTTTTGACCATATATTTCTTAGAAGAAAACTTTCCTACTTAGAGGCTAAAAGCGTCACCTATATCTCTACCATCATCAAAAAATCTTGATTCAATGCACTTGTCTTATCATTATGATTCATAAAGAACTAAAAAAGACCATTTTTTATACTTAGCATTATAGACCATTACTTCCAATTTTGTTGTATTCTAATATATACACATATGGTTCAATATATATATATATATATATATGCTCATATAACATACCTAGTAATATATATATGTAAGATTAATTTGTCACCATACATGTATATCTAGTTGCATGCATTCTTAGTTGTATGTATATACATTAGTGATAAATATACTTTGATATTTGTGATGTTATTTATAGATTTATATTAAATATGTAGAATAACATATGTACTAATGTATCTCTCTACCATTATATTCAATATATATATATTAGTATGCATGTAAATATATACATAATATAATGTATATATATATATATATATATATATATAATAAATTATATGTATTAATATAGATATAAAAATACATATTAATATGCATAATATAAGGTTAGCATGCGTTGTGGTTTTTACATTATAGTTCATTTTGCTATTAATTGATTAGTATGACATTAAATATATTTAATTATTTAAATAAGATAAAAATAAGTTCTTTAGGTAACCCATTTCATTATTAATTGATTAATATGGCATAATTATCTAAATAATAAGCTTACAATGTATTAATTTTAAAATTAATTTTAATTTTTAATAATATAAATTGTTAGGTGAATTTTTCATCTATAAGTAAAAACTTTTTCCACATTATGTTGTTAGAATTAAATGGTACTAAATGCCTATGGTATTAGAATTAACTAGTTCTTAACCATTTAAAAATAACTTCAAGTTCAAAATCCAAAATAAAAATATATTTTATTTAAAATTAAATCCTTTATATTAATCTCATATATACATATAACTAAATATTTACTTATAATTACTTATTTAATCTCGTATTAAAATATATATATATATATATATATATATATATTATATATATAATTAAAATTAAAATTATTTTAAAAATTTATTCTACTTTTTATTAATTTAAATTTATTTTTTAAATACCTCAACAATATTAAATTAAAGAAAATTTAAATATATATATATATAAGAAAATATAAGAAAAATAAATTAAAATCTAATCATAAAATAAACAAATATAAAACAAAACGAAAATACATTACAAATTATACTTATTTCTCATCATATTAAAATTAAAATTTTTAATAATTATAATTAATAAGTTTTATATATCATAATCACGAAATTTTAATAATTATAATAAATAAGTTTTATCAATAATCATAATCACAGCACTTACATGAACTCTTACCTATCTTACCTATCTGACCGGGCGGCCACCATCAACACCCTTTACCAACATCTACATTCACATAATCAACCAATGGGATGGAATGTTCTCCAAGACTAACTATTATAGAAGATGGTGCTCTCCCTCGGTTCTGTCTCGGTATACGTGGAGCGCAAATCGGTCATCCATGGAGCCGAGCAGTATACGTGGGATCAGAGATATGAGAGATGCAGGCGCCTCGCATCAGCTCTGGCCAAGCACTCCGTTGCCCCGTCACCACGGTAAGCGTCTCTGCATCTGGTTTGCTTAGTCTATGTCCGTGCTGGCATTTCGGGGTTCCCATGGCAGCGTCCGTGCTGAACAACATCAACATCCGCCTTGATGCCCGGACGATCGCTTTCCTGCTCGAGCATTCAGGGCCGTGGCCGTGCTGGTCGATCAAGGCGTTGGGGTTGATGGCACAGAAGCAGGGGAGCGGCTTCGAACCTGCGACCAAGAAGAATCTGAAGCGGGCCCTGGCAAGTGGGGCCGTGGAGTACGAGGATTTCTTGCATCGACGATTGGCAGAGCATCGAGCGGAAGGAGATCCCGGGTTCTGGCTTATTTTTCTATTATTATATTTTTGTCCTGTGTTTGCATCGGTTGGTAGGTCAATTTTCTAAGATGAGCAGAAAAGGGATGAAGCCCATGAGCTCGGATTTCTATGAAGGGAAATTCACATAGATTTAGATAGACGTTTTTTTGCATTAGAGAATGAGATGCCCACGGTTTTTTGCATGCAGTACAAAAGGTTGTTTCAAACACTTTTTATGAGTTTGTATCTTTCTTTTTTATTATTGTAGGGAGAGGTAAAGCGCGATGTATGTTCACCCAGAGCAACTCGAGGTATAGCCACCGATTCCTAAAATTTATTTGATGGATCACTTGCTTTATCTACGTTTTCACTGGGTTAAGAATTTTTCACTTTCAGGTTGAAACGAGATCTGATTTTACTGCCTGCCTTCCGGGAGGAGCAGCCGCTGAAGACAAAATGAGCTTTACAACAGGTAATGTAAAGCTCTTCTATCTTTTCCGGTCTGTGATGGTTGTATCTTTTCTCTAGCGTCGTCCAAAATGCTTTTAATATTATTAAGGCTAATCACACATCCATTGAAAATCACCTCTAAAACCGGTAACAAGAGATAGCTCCGGGACTAATTTTTGATACAGCCTGAAATTCTAGGTTTGCGTTGGCTTGATTATTTCTATATTTCTATATTTGGAAGCCACCTAGTTTTTGAGCCAGAATGGAAATGATCACCCTCTCCTGGACCTTTTATTTACGTTAGGATTACCCAATGTATGATATCACGAGACTCTGTCCTCCCCACTTGGCATGTTCAGGAATCAGTGCCAGGATCAGATAGTGTATGCAGAGCTATCGAAGGATGTCTGGAAACGAGCCACATCTATTGAAATTTTATATGCCTAGACTTACAACAACTGTGACAGTCTTACGCAAATGAGGGATGGCATATGTGGAATACCAGGTTATGTCAAGCATACGCCCCAACAGTGGGGCGTATCCCCTTCGAAGAAGGTGAAGAATCTCGGGTCTTTGAACTTTATTTTCTCAATATTATTTCTCGCCATTTTATTTCTGGGTGATAATGTAACCAAAGGCCCCCTGTCTCTCACTCTCAATATTTATCAGTTCAGCAGTTTCCAGATCGCTTGCACTTTCTTTGAGACTAGTTACAACACCATGTAATTGCACACTAGTATGCAAACTCTACTAGATATATGTTTCCCTTTGTAAATTGGGTACCCTTCCATCATTTCCCCTTCTGTACCAATGATAGGACCCCCTTTTCCATTTAAAAAAAAAATTGGAACTACTAGTAAGTTTTGTTATGAATGGTTAACAAAAATCTTGGAAATATTTATGACTTAGTTTTAAATTTGTTGAATATTGAGGACGAACACTTAAAGCAAGAGTCTAAATTTACTTCAGCTACATTGATATTACTGTCGTGGTGCATGTATTCCAACCCCTGCGCCACGTCTACAGCGATCTGCATCGGAGAAATCCAGGAGCCCAAGGACAGTGTATCCCGACGCCTTGCTTCCCCGCAGGCAGTCCCCGAGATTCGATCCCCTGGGACGTATTCAGAAACCAGATATACTTGATCTCCCTCGCAGCAGGCTCCCAAGAGCTTGACTATGCTGGCGTGGTGGGTATTGCAGATTTCTCTGAGTCGTGACCTGAAATCCCTATTTTTTTCTCTTCTGGCTTCTCACTGTGATGGCCACCGTCTTCCCCCTGAGAACGGACGTTTCCGTAGTCTTCCGAAGGTGAACTGGGCGGTGGCATCTGCGATTTCTTTGAATCTCTAGGGATTGGGACTTTCAAAGAAACGGCACTGCTGGAGGAGGCCTTTGAGAAGAGGCTGGAGCCACCGCTTCTATCCGTGCTCCTGCTGGGTGCTTTTACATTTATGTCCTCCGAAGAGGATTTCCGGGTGATGATCTCAATGGCATTTCTGGGTGATTTCTGGGTGATTATCTCAACCGGCTTTCGACTCTATGACCATGTGAGATTTGGGTTTACACATAGCTCCCAACTTTCAAAAACCCCGATCTGCGAAACCACTAGGGTCCGGATTACTATAATGCTTTTTTTTTCAAAATACTATAATGCTATCTATTATCACCGTGTGGTCATCACATACTCTTATCAGACTTGAATTCTGCGAAACTTAAAGGCAAGTGAATAAGTTTACTTTTTCTGAAAATAAGTGATAGATATATAGAATTTAAATTGAATTGTGTATGTGACTATTTTTTCTGAAAATAAGTGATAGTTCTTTAGAAGATAAATTGAATTGGTGTAAAAAATTATCTTGTAAGGTGTTGCTTTATTTTTAAAGGGGTTGTCATGAATATGTGAATCTTGGTAGTATTAATACATTTTGTGATCAAATAGTTTATATTTTTTCTAGATACTTAAAGTAAAGTAAGTAATCTCATCAATTTTCACTATTTAATTTTTCTATAGTGTTTCCTAATTACCATTCATATTGTTTCCTTGTGTAGAATTTTAGAAGATGTAAATTTTTTCTTAATGTTTATATTTTCCATCTCTTTCATTCTATCTAAAGATACTTATCTTTCTCTTAATTTTAGAAATAAAATAGCCAATTCCAAGTAAGTTATTAATTTGGTTTGTGATATATTATTAAATAAATTTGTTTAAAATTGTTGTTAGTAATTGATTTTGCTAAATATTGGTAATTGAATTTGATTAGAATTTTTTTATGCATATTTTGTAAAATATTAGTAATTGAGTTTCTTTAGATTTGCTTTTATATATATTTTATGATATGAAAGTATATTGATTATTTTGTTGTGGGTGTTGAAATAGTTTAGAGTTTTGTTATATTATAATTGTTATCTTGTTTAATTTAAATATGATAAAACAAAATTTAAATATTTTTTAAGAGTTAATGATATCTTTATTTTATATATATAAATTTAAATAGAATATTTAAATGAGAATAAGATTGTACACTTTTTATGGATATTAAATTGTATACATTTTTTATTATAGTGTTTGCATTAGTATGTTGACCATAGAGTTTATATTAAAGTCTTGTTTAGAGTGTTTTCAAAGGACCATTTTGGGAGATTTCCTGGAAACAATTTTCTAACTCGGTATCTTGACACATGTGCCTTTTGTTGTAGCTGGGAACTGGGACGTCGTTGCGCTAGTAATAGGTGGAGGGAGGTAACTCCCAGAGAAGCCCTCCACTCCCAGAGAAGCCCTCCCAGTACGCCCCAAGTTGGGTGGTCGACCATGTATACACAAGGTTTTTAAAGTGGTCTAACGAGGGACCCCCCTTTGTTAGCACTCTATTCATACAAACTAGGAGTTAGGATATCTTCCATCACCCATCGACTCTCTCTCTCTCTCTCTCTCTCTCTCACACACACACACACACACACACACACCTCTAATCCATCTACAACTAACCACCACCCCTCTCTCTCCCCCAATTCCCTAACACACCCCACCCCACCCACATTCTCTCTCTCTCTCTCACACACACACACACACACATCACCTACTCCTCCCCCTACCACTAATACCCCTCCTCCTCTCTCTCTCTCTCTCTACTCCTCCCCCTACTACTAACTCCCTCCTCTCTCTCTCTCTCTCTCTCTCTCTCTCTCTACTCCTTCCCCTACTACTAACTCCCTCCTCTCTCTCTCTCTCTCTCTCTCTCTCAACCTTACTAACCTCCTCTCTGATACTATCAAACCCCTACTCCTCCCCCTACCTCTAACACCCCCCTCCCCCTCTCCCTCTCTCTCTATCTCTCCACTCTTCTTCCTAATGCTTATTAACCCTATGTCTCACTCTCTCTCTACCATAATACTCAACATCCACCTAAACCCCACCACTTTCTCCCTTCCCTAACCCACACCCTCTCTCTCAAACACTCTCACTACCCTTAACCCCTACTCTCTCTTCTTAACTCCACTCATACTCTCCCTAAACCCCCCCTCTCTCTTTTCCCACATAATATACCCCTCGTTCTCTCTAATTTCCCTAATCATCCTAAACACCTACCCCCTCCCCCCACCTTGATCTCTATTTATTTATCTCCCCTAACTCCCCTCCTACCCCTCCCCCTCCCCCTAATAAACCACACCCTCTCCCCCACTCCCCCCCCTTCTCTCTCTCTCTCATCTAACCCCATCTCTCTCTCCAAACCTTAACAACCCCGCATCTCACTCTCTCTTCCCCTACTCCTCTCCCTACCTCTATCCCACCCTCTCTCTCACACACACACACTTTCTCCTATTCCCCCCAACCCTTACTAACCCCCCCTCTCTCTCAGAATCCTCCATTTACACCTAAACTCCACCTCTCTCTTTCCCCCAACCCCCTAATACCCCCCATCCTCTCTATGTCTCTCTCACTAACCCTAAAATACCACTTTCTCTCCCTAACCCCCCTCCTACTCTCCCTACCCTTAAAACACCTCTCTCTCTCTCTCCCATAAACCAATAGTCCTCCTCTCTAAACTCCCTGATATTCCCTAAACATCTACCACACCTCCCCCAATTATGATCTTTGTTCTATTTCTATGCCCTAACCCCCCCCTCCCCCTACCACCACCCCTCCATCCATTGCCATATTTATATCTTTCTCGCCCCCAATCCCCCTCCTCCCCCCTACCCCTAATCACACACACCCTCCCCATATCTCCCCAAAAATCTATATATCTCTCTCACACACACAAACACACCACTCTAATCATGCACCGACCCCTAACACCCACCTCTCTCTCTCTCTCTCTCTCTCTCTGTGTGTGTGTGTCTCCAAACACCCTAACACCCCCCCATGTTCTCTCTTTCTCTCTCAAGCACACACCCCCTACTCATCCCCCTAACACTAATCCACCTCCTTTATCTCTCTCTCTCTCTAACCCTTACTAACCCCCTCTCTCTCACTCTATCACCCCTTACTCCTTCCCCTACTCCTAACACCCGGGCCCTCTCTCTATATCTCCTCTTATCTTTAAGACCCTCTCGTTCTCTATCTTAGTCCCCCCTCTCCCTAAACCCCTCTCTCTTTCTCTCCCCAAACCCCCTCCCAAAGAACTTACCACCACCCATCTCTCTCTCTCTTTACCCCCAACCTATACCTTGTTGACTCTAACAACCCTAGTCATTCCTAAACCCTTACCCACCCTCTCTTATATCTATCTCTTTCTCTCCCGCAACCACCCTCCTCCCCCTACCCCTAATCATTGACACCCTCCTTCCACCCACCCCTGGCTCTATCTGTCCCTCTCTCTCTTGTCTACTCCACCTACTTCTGACCACACCAATATCTCTCTCCCATAACCCTCTAAAACCACCCTTTTCTCTCACACACACTCTCACTACTACTAACTCCCCCTCTCCATGTTCCTAATCTCCCTCCTGCTCTCCCTACCGATAACCAACCTCTCTCTCTCTCTCTCTCTCTTTCTCTCTCTCTCTTAATGCCCCTACCCTAAACCACTCTCTCTGTTTGTCTCTCCTAACCATCCTTCCCCTACCACTTACCACTCCCCCTCTCTCTTCCCCCATTCTATACCCCTATTCTCTCTAACTTACTTAATGCTCTATACGACCCTTAAATTCCCCCCCATTCCAATCTCTATCTATTTATCTCCCTACCCATAACCACCCACCTCCACCCCTCTCTCTCTATATATATCCCACTCCCCCTAACTCTCTCCCTCTCTCTCTCTCTCTCTCTCTTTCTCTCTACCCCTACATTAGACCCCACTTCTCTTTAAATTCTATGATATTATCTCTCTCTCATAAGCATTGCCTACTCCTCCCCCCCTCTCTCTATCTTGTATAATCCTCCACCTACCCTTAACTCAACCCTCTCCTCTCTCCCCCAACCTCCTAACACCACCCTCTCTCTCACACACACAGTATCACTACCCATAACCCTTCTCTCTCTCCCTCACCACACTCCAACTCTCCCCACCATTAACCACCCCCCCTCTCTCCTCTCCTACTCCCCCTACACCTAATAAAACCCTTCTCTCCCTTTGTCTCTCCTAAACCCCTTCCCCTACCACTTACCACTCCTTTGTGTGTGTGTGTGTGTATGTGTGTGTGTGTGTGTGTCCACCCTATACCCCCCCTTCTCTCTAACTTTCCTAATTCTTCCTAAAGTCCTACCCCTTCTCTACCCATACCCACCTTCTTTGCTTCTCTCTTTATCTCTCATATTTCCCCTACCCAAGACCCCCCCTCTCTCTCATGTAATCCCCCTCCCACTATGACTTATTGCCGCTGTCTCTTCCTCTGTCTCTGTCTCTGTCTCTCTCACCACCTAACACCCTCCCTTAATCTCTCTCACACTCTCACAACCCCTAACAACCCCTATCTCACCATAACCCCATTCATACACCTAATCCCCTCACTCTCTCTCTCTCTCTCTCTTACTCTCCCTCCCCCTAGCCCTCTCTCTCTCTCCTAATATCCCCCACTGCCACTTAGCACTAAGCCCTTTCTCTTCCCCAACAACCTAACACCCCCATTCTCTCTCTCTCTCTCTCTCTCTCTCTCTCTCTCTCTCACACACACACACACACACACACACATACACACACACATGCACACACCCTACTCTCCCCCCTTACCACTGACCTTCTATCTCTCTCTAACCATTACTAACACTCTCTGTCTTCTATCTCTCTCTAACCATTACTAACACTCTCTGTCACTCTCTAACCACCCTACTCTAAACCTAACTTTAAGCCCCCTCTTCTCTCTCTTTCTCTCTCTCTCTCTAATGCTTACTAATCATCCCCCTCCATAACTCTCTCTCTTCCCCAACCCTATAACCCCCTTCTCTCCAACTACACTAATAATACCTAAACCCCTACCCCCCACCACGATCTCTATCTCTTTCTCCTGTCTCTATCTCTGTCTCTGTCTCTGTCTCTATATCTGTCTCTATCTCTCTCTCTCTCACCACCTAGCACCCTCCCTTAATCTCTCTCACACTCTTACAACCCCTAACAACCCCTATCTCACCCTAACCCCATTCATACAGCTAATCCCCTCACTCTTTCTCTCTCTCTCTCTCTCTCTCTCTCTCTCTCTCTCTTACTCTCCCTCCCCCTAGCCCTCTCTCTCTCCTAATATCTCCCACTTCCACTTAGCACTAAGCCCTCTCTCTTCCCCAACAACCTAACACCCCCATTATCTCTCTCTCTCTCTCTCTCTCTCTCTCTCTCTCTCTCACACACACACACACACACACACACACACACACACATACACACACACACACACACACACACACACATACACACACACACACACACACACACACACACACACACACACACACACACACACACACACACACACACACACACACATGCACACACCCTACTCTCCCCCTTACCACTGACCTTCTATCTCTCTCTAACCATTACTAACACTCTCTGTCACTCTCTAACAACCCTACTCTAAACCTAGCTTTAACCCCCCTCCTCTCTCTCTTTCTCTCTATCTCTCTAATGCTTACTAATCATCCCCCTCCATAACTCTCTCTCTTCCCCAACCCTATAACCCCCTTCTCTCCAACTACACTAATAATACCTAAACCCCTACCCCCCACCACGATCTCTATCTCTTTCTCCCCAACAACTATCCTCCACCCGCTACCCCTAACAACCTACACCCTAACCCCACCGCTTTGTCTCTCCCACGCATTCTCAATACCCATAACCCCCTTCCCTCTCCCTAACAACCCTCCTACTCTCCCTACCAGTAACCCCTCCCCCCCTCTCTCTCTCCTCCTACTCCCCCTACAACTAAGCACTTCTTTCACTTTTTCTTGTATAACCCCCCTTCCTCTACCACGTATCACCCTCCCTCTCTCTCCATCTCTGACCCCACCCTCTACACCCCTTCTCTCTAACCTTCTTAACGCTCCCTAAATTGCTACCCCCTCCCCTAACCCTCATCTATATCTCCATATCTATCCATAACCACACACAATACCCATATATCTCTATCTCTCCTACTCCCCCTACCCAAAACCCTCTCTCTCTCTCTCACTCTCTCCACCCTATACTACCCCTTCTCTTTAAGTTCCATAATACTCCCTAAACCCCTACACCCACTCTCCCCACCACGATCTCCATATATTTCTCTTCCCCAAACCCCCTCCTTTTCCCCACCCCTAATCACCAACACCCTCCCATCCTCACCCCTTCCCCACCCTCTCTCTCTCCCTCCCTCTCTCTGCCCCCACCATAAACCCATAAACCCCCTTCCCCCACCACAATCCCTTTCTCTCTCAAAATCCTCCCCCTCTCCCCTACTTCAAATAAACCACACCCTCCCTCCCTTTCCCCCAACCCCCCCCTCTCTCTCTCTCTCTACATTTTAGGAACTCCCTCTCTCACTTTCTCTACATCGGACTCCTCCACCTACACCAAAACCCTATTCCTCTCTCCCTCCCTCAACCCCCTAATAGCCCCCTCTCTCTCACACTGTCACTACCCCAAAAATCCCATCTCTTTCCAACCCCTAATAGCCCTCTCTCTCTCTCTACCTACTCCTCCACCTACCACTAACCCCCTCCTCTCTCTCTCTCAGCCTTACTAACCTCCTCCCTAATAATCTCAAACCCCTAATCCTCCTACCTCTAACACCCCTCCTCCTCTCCCCCTCTCTCTCTATCTCCCCTCTTGTGCCTAATTCTT
The DNA here is from genome assembly GCA_027924585.1 of Larix kaempferi. Lineage (NCBI taxonomy): Eukaryota > Viridiplantae > Streptophyta > Pinopsida > Pinales > Pinaceae > Larix > Larix kaempferi. The sequence goes on from BSBM01001152.1 coordinate 9,899,700, forward strand.
ATTAACGCTATCTCTCACTCTCTCTCTCTACTATAATCCTCCACATCCACTTAAAACCCACCAATTTCTCCCTCCCCTAACCCCCACCCTCTCTCTCAAACACTCACTACCCCTAACCCCTACTCTCTCTTCTTAACCCCACTCATACTCTACCTAATCCCCCCCTCTCTCTTTTCCCACACAATATACCCTTCCTTTACTCTAATTTACCTAATCATACTAAACAACTACCCCCTCCCCCCACCTTGATCTATATTTATTTATCTGCCCCAATACCCCTCCTCCCCCTCGTCCTAATAAACCACACCCTCCCACCCAATCCTCTCTCTCTCTCTCTCTCTCTCTCTCTCTCTCTCTCTCTAACACCTACTCCTAGCCACACCCCTCTCTCTCTCTCCCTTAGCCCCTCCTGTCTCTAACACTTACTAACCCCCTCTCTCACTCTCTCTTCCCATACTCCTCTCCCTACCTCTAACCCACCCTATTCCACATAACCCTTACTAACCCTCCCCTCTCTCTCTCTCTCCCATACAACTCCATTTACACCTAAACCCCACCTCTCTCTTTAACCCAACCCCCTAACACCTCCCACTCTCTCTCTCTCTCTCTCTCTCACTAACACTAAACCACCCCTTTCTCTCCCTGACCCCCCTCCTACTCTCCCTACCCATAACCACCCTCTCTCTCTCTCTCTCTCTCTCTCTCTCTCTCTCTCTCTCTCTCTTTTCCCCAAGCCTATACTCCTCTCTAAAATCCCTAATATTCCCTAAAACTCAACCCCACTTCCCCCAATATGATCTCTATCTATTTCTCTTCCCTAACCCACCTCCCCCTACCACCACCCCTCCATCCATTGTGATATTTACCTCTTTCGCTCCCCCAACCCCTGTCCTTCCCCCTACCCCATATCTCCCCCAAACTCTATATATATATATATCTCACACACACAAACACACTACTCTAATCCTGCACCTACCCCTAATACCCACCTCTCTCTCTCTCTATCTCCAAACAACCTAAAACCCCTCCAAACCCCTCCATCTTCTCTCTTTCTCTCTCAAGAACACCCCCCCTACTTATCACCCTAACACTAATCCACCTCCTTCTCCTCCCCCTACTGCTAGTAACCCACCTCTCTCTCTCTCTCTCTCTCTCTCTCTCTTTAAGACCCTCTTGTTCTCTCTCTTAGTCCCCTTCCTCCTAAACCCCTCTCTCTCTTTCTCTCTCCTAATTCCCCTCCACTAGCACTTACTACCACCCATCTCTCTCTCTCTCTATCCCCAACCTATACCCCCTTCACTCCAACAACCCTAGTAATTCTTACACCCTTAACCCACCCCCCACTCTAATATCTATCTATTTCTCTCCGACAACCATCCTCCTCCCCCTACCCCTAATAATATACACCCTCCTTCCTCTCACCTCGGGATCTGTCTATCCCTCTCTCTTTTGTTTACTCCACCTACTTCTGACTGCACCCCTCTCTTCCCCCCCTCACCATGTAAAATCACCCCTCTCTCTCTCACACACTCTCACTGCCATTAAACCCCCCACTCTATGTTCCTAATCCCCCTCCTACTCTCCCTACCCATAACCAAACAATATACCTCTATCTCTCTCTCTTTCTTACTTCCCCTACCCCTATACGACTCTGTGTGTTTCTCTCTCCTAAAACCCCTTCCCCTACCACTTACCACCCCCCCCTCTCTCTTCCCCCATCCTATACCCCCATTCTCTCTAACTTACTTAATGCTCTGTAAGGCCCTTAAACTCCCCCCATGCTAATCTCAATCTCTTTCTCTCACTAACCATAACCACCCCCTCCTCCCCTCTCTCTCTATATATCCCACTCCCAGAGAAGCCCTCCCAATATGCCCCAAGTTGGGTGGTTGACCATGTATACACAAGGTTTTTAAAGTGGTCTAACGAGCGACCCCCGTTTGTTGACACTCTTTTCATGCAAGCTAGGAGTTAGGATATCTTCCCTAACCCATCAATTCTCTCTCTCTCTCTCTCACCCCTCTAATCCATCTAAAACTAACCACCACCCCTCTCTCTCTTCCCCAATGCCCTAACAACACCCACCCGCCCCACATTCTCTCTCTCTCTCTCTCTCTCTCTCTCACACACACACACATTGCCTACTCCTCCCCCTACCACTAATCCCCCCTCCTCTCTCTCTCTCTCTCTCTCTCTCTCTCTCCTCTGCCTACTCCTCCCCCTACCACTAATCCCCCTCCTCTCTCTCTCTCTCTCTCTCTCTCTGCCTACTCCTCCCCCTAACATTAATGCCCTCCTCTCTTTCTCTCTCTCTCTCTCTCTCTCTCTTAACCTTACTAACCTCCTCTCTGATACTCTCAAACCCCTACACCTCCCCCTACCTCTAACAACCCCTCGTCCTCTCCCTCTCTCTCTATCTCTCCCCTCTTCTTCCTAACACTTATTAACCCTATGTCTCACTCTCTCTCTACCATAATACTCCACATCCACCTAAACCCTGCCACTTTCTCCCTCCCCTAACCCCCACCCTCTCTCTCAAACATGCTCACTACCCCTAACCCCTACTCTCTATTCTTAACCCCACTTATACTCTCCCTAAGTCCCCCCCCTCTCTCTTTTCCCACACAATATACCCCGCCTTGTCTCTAATTTCCCTAATCATCCTAAACAACAACCCCCTCCCCCACCTTGATCTCTAATTCTTTATCTCCCTTGACTCCCCTCCCCACCTCCAATAACCCACACCCTCCCCCCCACTCCCGCCCTTCGCTCTCTCTCTCTCTCTCCCACCTACTTCTAACCACACCCCTCTCTCTCTCCTCTAACCCCATCTCTCCCTCTCTCTCTCCAGCCCTTACTAACCCCATATCTCACACTCTCTTCCCCTACTACTCTCCCTACCTCTAACCCACCCTCTCTCTCTCACACCCTCTCTCTCTCTTATTCCCCTTAACTCTTACTAACCCCCCTCTCTCTCCCACAATCCTTTATTTACACCTAAACCCCACCTCTATCTTTCCCCCAACCCCATAACACCCCCCATCCTCTCTCTCTCTATCACTAACCCTAAATCTCCCCTTTCTCTCACTAACCCCCCTACTAGTCTACCAACCCTTAACCATCCCCCCCCCCCCTCTCTCTCTCTCTCTCTCTCTCTCTCTCTCTCTCTTCTCCAAGCCTATACTCCTCCTCTCTAAAATCCTTGATATTACCTAAAAATCTACTACACCTCCCCCCATTATGATCTTTGTCTATTTCTCTTTCCTAACCCCCCCTCCCCGTACCACCACCCCTCCATCCATTGTGATATTTATCTCTTTCTCTCCCCCAATGCACCTCCTCCCCCCTACCCCATATCTCCCCCAAACTCTATATCTCTCTTTCTCACACACACAAACACACCGCTCTAATCCTACACCAACCCCTAACACCTCTCTCTCTCTCTCTCTCTCTCTCTCTCTCTCTAAACACCTCCCATGTTCCTCTCTTTCTCTCTCAAGCACACACCCCCTACTCATCCTCCTAACATTAATCCACCTCCTTTCTCTCTCTCTCAAACCCTTACTAACCCCCTCTCTCTCACTCTATCATCCCTTATTGCTCCCCCTACTACTAACACCCCCCCTCTCTCTATATCTCCTCTTCTCTTTAACACCCTATCATTCTGTATCTTAGTCCCCCTCTCCCTAAACCCCTCTCTCTTTCTATATCCTAACCCCCTCCCCTATCACTTACCACCACCCATCTCTCTCTCTCTACCCCCAACCTATACCACCATGATCTCCATCTGTTTCTCTATCGAAAACTTCCTCCTTCCTCATAACCCTAATCACTCACACCCTCCCCCTCTAGACCCTCGACTCTCTATCTCCTTCTCTCCCACCCCTCCCCTCATTTTCCTACCCCTAATCACCCACACCCTACCTCCCTCTCCCCCAATCTCTCTCTCTCTCTCTCTCTCTCTCTCTCTCTCTTCTCTCTCTCTCTCTCTCTCTCTCTCTCTCTCTCTCTCTCTCAGAGACATTACCTACTCCTCCCCCTATAACTAACCCCCTCTCTCAGATACATTACTTACATTGCCTACTCCTCCCCCTACAACTAACCCCCTCTCTCAGATACATTACTTACATTGCCTACTCCTCCCCCTACAACTAACCCCCCTTCTCTCTATCTTGTATAATCCTCCACTTACCCTTAACTCCACCCCTCTCTCTATCCCCCAAATCCCTAACACCACCCTCTCTCACACACACAGTCTCACTACCCATAACCCCTCTCTCTCTCTCTCCCTAACAACACTCCTACTCTCCCCACTAATAACCACCCCTCCTTTCTATCTCTTACTCCCCCTACACCTAATAAACCTTTCTATCCTAACTACCTTTCCCTACCACTTACCACTCCTCTCTTTCTCTCTATGTCCACCCTATACCCCCCTTCTCTCTAACTTTCATAATGTTTCCTAAACTCCTAACCCTTCCCTACCCATACCCACCTTCTTTGCTTCTCTCTCTATCTCTCATATTTCCCCTACCCAAGATCCCCCTTGTCTCTCATGTAATCCCCCTCCCACTATGACTTATTATCCCCGTCTCTCTCTTTCTCTCTCTCTCTCTCTCACACACACACACACACAACCTAGCACACCCCCCTTTGTCTCTGTTACACTCTGACAACCCCTAACAACCTCTATCTCACCCTAACCCCATTCATACACCTAAGCCACTCACTCTCTCTCTCTCTATCTATCTATCTATTTATCTCACACACATGCACACACCCTACTCCTCCACTTACCACTGATATTCTATCTCTCTCTAACAATTACTTACACCCTCTCTCACTCTCTAACCACCCTATTCTAAGCCCTAGCTTTAACCTCCCTCCTCTCTCTCTTTCTCTCTCTCTCTCTTTAATGCTTATGAATTAGGCCCCTCTATAACTCTCTCTTTTCCCACACCCTATAACCCCCTTCTCTCCAACTACACTAATAATACCTAAACCCCTACCCCCCCACCATGATCTCTATCTATTTCTCTCTAGCAACTGCCCTCCCACCCCATACCCCTAACAACCTACACCCTCCTTCCACTAACCCCCCCCTCTCTCTCTCTATATATATATATACTCTTCCACCTACCGCTAACCCCACCCTTCTCTCTCTCTCACACATTCTCAATACCCATAACCCCCTTCCCTCTCCCTAAACCACCTCCTACTCTCCCTACCAATAACCCCTTCCCCCTCTCTCTCTCCTCGTACTCTCCCTGCAACTAATCACTTCTCTCACTTTGTATATCATAACCCCTCTTACCCTACCACTTATCACCCCCCTCTCTCTCTATCTCTAACACTAACCTATACCCCCTTCTCTCTAACCTTCTTAATGCTCACTAAATTGATACCCCTCCACCAACTCTGATCTCTATCTCTATATCTACCCATAACCACACACACTACCCCTGTATCTTTATCTCTCCTACTCCCCCTACCCTGAACCCTCTCTCTCTCTCTCCACCATAAACCCATAAACCCCCTTCCCCCACCATAATCTATTTCTCTCTCAAAATCACCCTCCTCTCCCCTTCCTCTCTCTCTCTCTCTCTCTCTCTCTCTCTCTCTCTCTCTCTCTCTCTCTCTCCCCCCTACCATTTAGTAACTCCCTCTCTCACTTTCAATATATCATACTCCTCCACCTACATAAAAACCCTAGCCCTCTCTCTCTCCCTCAACCCCCTAATAACCCCCCCTCTCTCTCATTGTCAATACCCCAAAACCCCCATCTCTTTTCAACCCCTAATATTCCTCTCTCTCTCTCTCTCTCTAATGCTCCCTCTATGACACCCCCTCCTCTCTCTCTCTCTCTCTCACTCAGCCTTACTAACCTCATCTCTGATACTCTCAAACCCCTACTCCTCCCCCTACCTCTAACACCCCCTCCTCCTCTCCCTCTCTCTCTATCTCTCCCCTCTTGTGCCTTATTCTTATTAACCTTATCTCTCACTCTCTCTCTCTCTCTCTACCAAAATCCTCTACCTAAAACCCACAACTTTCTCCCTACCCTAACCCCCTACAACCCCCATACTCTCTCTCAAACACTCTCACTACCCTTAACCCCCACTCTCTCTTCTTAACCCCACTCAGACTCTCCCTAATCCCCCCTTTTCTCTTTTCCCACACAATATACCCCTCCTTTACTCTAATTTCCATAATCATCCTAAACACTTAGCACCTCCCCCCACCTTGATCTATATCTATTTATATACCCCAACTCCCCACCTCCCCCCTGCCTCTAATAACCCACACCCTCCCACCTACTCCCCTCATTCTCTCTCTCTCTCTCTCTCTCTACCACCTACTTCTAACCACACCCATCTCTCTCCCCTAACCCACCCCTCTCTCTTTCTCTCCAACCATTACTAACGCTCTCTCTCACTCTCTCTTCCCCTACTCCTATCCCTACCTCTAACCCACCCTCTCTCTCTCTCTCTCTTATTCCCCCAAACCCTTACTAACCCCCCTCTCTCTCCCATACTCCTTCATTTACACTTAAACCCCACCTCTCTCTTTCCCCCAACCCACTAACACCTCCCATCCTCTCTCTCTCTCACTCTCTCTCACTAACACTAAACCATCCCTTTCTCTCCCTGACCCCCCTCCTACTCTCCCAACCCATAACCACCCCCTTCATCTCTCTCTCTCTCTCTCTCTACCCAAGCCTATACTCCTCCTCTCTAAACTCCCTAATATTCCCTAAACCTCTACCCCACCTCCCCCCATTCTGATTTATGTCTATTTCTCTGCCCCAACCCCCCTCCCCCTACCACCACCCCTCCATCCATTGTCATATTTATCTCTTTATCTCCCCCAACCCCCTCCTCCACCCTACCCCTAATCACCCACACCCTCCCCATATCTCCCCCAAACTCTATATATATCTCTCTCACACACACAAAACACATTGCTCTAATGCTGCACCTACCCCTAACACCCACCTCTCTCTCTCTCTCTCCAAACAAACTAACACCCCCCCATGTTCTCTCTTTCTCTCCCAAGAACACATGCCCTACTCATCCCCTAACACTAATCCATCTCCTTCTCCTCCCCCTACTGCTAACAACCCCTCTCTCTCTCTCTATTTCCTCTTCTCTCTAAGACCCTCTTGTTCTCTCTCTTAGTCCCCCTCTCCCCTAAACCCCTCTCTCTCTTTCTCTCTCATAATCCCCCTCCACTAGCACTTACCACCACCCATATCTCTCTCGCTCTATACCCCCAACCTATAACCCCTTCACTCTAACAACCCTAGTCATTCCTAAACACTTACCCCCCCCACTCTTATATCTATCTCTTTCTCTCCCACAACCATCCTCCTCCCCTTACCCCTAATCGTCCACACCCTCCTTCCACTCACCCCGGGATCTGTCTGTCCCTCTCTCTTTTGTTTACTCCACCTACTTCTAACGACACCCTTCTTTCTTTCACACACTCTCAATACAACTAAAACCCCCTCTCTATGTTCCTAATCCCCCTCCTACACTCCCTACCCATAACCAACCATTATACCTCTCTCTCTCTCTCTCTCTCTTTCTTACTGCACCTACCCCTAAACCATTGTCTGTGTTTGTCTCTCCTAAACCCCCTTCCCCTACCACTTACCACTCCCCTTCTCTCTTCCCCCATTCTCTCTCTCTCTCTCTCTCTTGTTATATATATATATATATATATCTGTGTGTGTGTGTGTGTCCACCCTATACCCCCCTTATCTCTAACTTTCATAATACTTCCTAAAGTCCTACCCCTTCTCTATCCATAACCACCGACTCCGCTTCTCTCTCTATCTCTCATATTTCACTTACCCTAGACCCCCCCGTCTCTCTCTCATGTAATCCCCCCCAACTATGACCTCCCTACCCCTAGCCCTCTCTCTACCTCTCTCTCCTAATCTCCCCCACTTCCACTTAGCACTGAACCTTCTCTCTCCCCCAAAAACATAACACCCCCATTCTCTCTCTCTCTCCCTCTCTCTCTCTCTATCTATAAATCTCACACATGCACACACACTACTCCTCTCCTTACCACTGACCTTATATCCCACTCTCTAACCACCCTACTCTAATCCCTAGCTTTACCCCTCCTCCTCCTCTCTCTCTTTATCTATATCTCTAATGGTTACTAATCATCCCCCTCCATAACTCTCTCTAATCTCCCACCCTATGCCCCCCTTCTCTCCAACTACACTAATAATACCTAAACCCCTACCCCCCCACCATGACATCTATGTCTCTCTCCCACAAATTCTATCCTCCCCTTACCCATAGCAACCTACACCCTCCTTCCCCTAACACCCCCGCTCTCTCTCTCTACTCCTCCACCTACAACTAACCCCACCCCTCTCTCTCTCCTACACATTCTCAATATCCATAACCCCCTCCCCTCCCCCTAATCCCCATCCTACTCTCCCTATCAATAACCCCCCCCTCTCTCTCTCCTACTCCCCCTAAAAATAATCACTTCTCTCACTTTCTCTCTTAAGCCACCTTCCCCTACAACTTACCAACCCCTTTATCTCTCCATCTCTCACCCGAACTTATACTCCCCTTCTCTCTAACCTTCTTAATGCTTCCTAAATTTCTACCCCTCCCAAAACACTGATCTCTATCTCCATAGCTACCCATATCCACACACACTACCCCTCTATCTCTATCTCTCCTACTCCTCCTAACCCAAACACCCCCCTCTCTCTCTCTCTCTTTCCCCACCCTATACTACCCCTTCTCTCTAACTTCCATAATAATCCCTAAACCCCTCCAACCACGATCTCGATATATTTCTCTCCCACAAACCTGATCCTTTCCCCTACCCCTAATTACCAATACCCTCCCCTCCTCACCCCCCCCTCTCTCTCTCCCTCTCTACCCCCACCATAAACTCATACACCCCCTTACCCCACCACAAACTCTCTCTCTCTCTCTCGAAATCCCCCTCCTCTCCCCTACCATTGATAACCCACACCCTCACCCCTTGCCCCCAACCCTCTCTCTCTCTCTCTCTCTCTCTCTACCTTTTAGTAAATCCCTCTCTCACTTTCTCTACATCTTATGACTCCACCTACACCAAAACCCTAGCCCTATCTCCCTCCCTCAAACCCCTAATAGCCCCCTCTCTCTTTCACTTTCACTACCGCGAAATCATTGTGTCTTTCCATAGCACCACTCATACTCTCCCTAAGCCCATATCTTTCTCTCTGTTACTTCCCCTCCCCATAAACCCCTCTCTCCCTTTCTCTCTCCTAATCAACCTAAAACTTACCATCCCCCACCTCTCTTTCTCCCTCTATGTTCCCCCATTGTATACTGCCCCTCTCTCTCATTTCCCTAATCATCCCTAAAACCCTTCACCCTTCACCCTAATCCCTATCTCTTTCTCTTTAACAACCATACTTCTCCCCATACCTCCTAATCACCCCACACCCTCCTTCTATTCATCCCCCTCCTCACTCTCTCTCACTCTAACGGCACCTAATCCCCCTCCTACTATCCCCACACATAACAACACCCTCTCTCTCTCTCTCTTTCCCTTACCCATAAACCTATCTATCTCTTTATTTAGCATAATCCCCCTTACCCTACAAGTTACCACCTGTGTCTCTCTCTCTACCCCCCATCCAGAAACCCCTTCTCTCTAACAAACCTAATTCTCCCTAAATATCCACCTTTCTCCCCACCATTATCTCTATCTCTTTCTTTCCTTACCCATAAATACGCCCTCCATCACTCCCTCTCTCTATCTCCTACTCCCCCTACCCCCTACCTCCCCGCTCTCTCTATTTCCCCCACCTTATACCCCCTCGTCATTAACCTCCCTAATATTCCCATATAGCTACCCTTAAACAACCTACACCCTCCCCCCCCTTGCCCCTTCTCTCTCTCCCACCCCTCTACCTCCTCCAACTATCCCTAACCACCACCCCTCTTTCTCTCTCTGAATTCCCTAACACCCCTTGCCCCCCTACATTCTCTCTCTCTCTCTCACACACACACACACACACACACACACACACATTACCCATTACCCATACATCTAATCCATGATCTCTCTCTCTCTCTCTCTCTATCTATCTCTCTTCGCAATCCTATACCCCCCTTTCTCTCCAAATTCACTAATCTTCCTTAATCCCCTGCACCACCTCCCCTAGCTGTGATCTCTATATCTTTCTCTCCACCAAGCCCCCTCCCCCCCTATCACCACTCCTCCACCCACTATGATATTTATCTATTTATCTCCTCCAAACGCCTCCTCCCTCTCTCTCTCTCTCTCTAACCGATTCAATCCTGCACCTTCCCCAAACCCACCTCTCTCTCTCTCTCTCTCTCTCCAAACCCCCTAACACCCCCCCTCCACCATGTTCTCCTCTTTCTCCTCACAAACATGAAACCCCTACCCCACCAAACATTAATTCCTCTCCTCTCTCTCTCTCTAACCTTTACTAACCCCTTCTGTCACTCTCTCTGCCCACCACTCCCCCCTACTGCTAACATCTCCTCATCTCTCTCTCTCTCTCTCTCTCTCTCCCCTATATTTTACTAACATGCTCTTCTTTCCTAATCCCCTCTCTTTACTCTCTCTTATTCCCCCTCCCCCCTAAACCTCTCTCTCTATTTCTCTCTTTGAATATCCCTCCCCCTAACACTTACCAACACCCATCTTTCTCACTCTCTACCCCCCAACCTATACCTCCCATTCTCTATAATATCACTAATCATCATTAAAGCCATACCCCCAACGTTGATATCTATATATTTCTCTCCCACAACTATCCTCCTCCCTCTACCCCTAATCACCCACACCCTCTATCCACTCACCCGCTATCTCTCTCATTCTCTCTCTTGTCTATTCCTCCACATAATTCTAACCCCATCTATCTATCTCTCTCTCCCCCCCAATCCCGTGACACCCCCCTCTCTCTCTCTCTCACACACACACACATTGAACTACCTCTAATCCACCCTCTCTCTCTCCTCTCTCTCTCTCTCTCTCTCTCTCTCTCTCCCCTAATCCCCTTCCTACTATCCTTACACATAAGTAACCCCTTTGCCTCTCTTTCTATTTCCTACTCCCCTTACCCCCTAAACCCCTCTCTCTATTTGTCACTCCTAATCCCCCTTCCCCTACCACTTACTACTTTCCCCTCTCTATCTAACCCCTTCTCTCTAACTTAATGAATTCTCCCTAAAGCCCTATGCTTATGCCCACCTCTTTCTCCCTTCCCTAATAACCACCATTCTCTCTCTTCCCTAACCCTCATAACACTCCCCCACCCTCTCTTTCTAAAAAATTATCACTACCCCCAACCCCCATTCTCTCTCTTCCTAGCCCCACTAATACTCTCCCTAAGCCTTTTTTCTCTCTCTCTCTCCCTCACTCTCCCACACACAATATACCCCCCTCTCTCTAACTTCCCTAATCATCCTAAAACACCTACACCATCCCCTCACCTTGATCTCTCTATTGATTTCTCTCACCCAAAATCCCCTCCTCACCCTAACCCTAATAACCCACACCATCCCCCCACTCTCTCTCTCTATCTACTCATACACCTACCCTTAACCATACCCGTCTCTCTCTCCCCCAACCCCCGTAATAGCCCCCTCTCTCTCTCTATCCACAACCCTTACTAACCCCAATTCTCACTTTTATTCCCCTACCTCTAACCCACCCTCCTCTCTCTCTCTCCCCTATTCCCTCTAACACTTACTAACCCCCCTCTATCTCTCTCTCTCTCCTCCCATACTCTTCCACACAACATGTAAAGCACACCTCTCTCTTTTCTCCAATCCAATAACAGCCCCCAAACTCTCTCTCTCTCACACACACACTCTCACTAACCCTAATCCCCCCACTTTCTCTCCCTAACCCCCCCTCCAAATCTTCTACACATAACCACACCTCCTTATCCTTTCTCTCTCTCCGCCTCCATTATATACCCCACCTTCTATAATTTCCCTAATCATCCCAATAAATACATACTCCCTCACCCTACTTTGATTTCCATTTATTTCTCTACCCTTATCCCTATATTAATAATAACCCACACCCTACCACCCCCACTCCCCTCCACTAATCCACCTCCTTTGTCTCTCTCTCTTTAACCCTTACTAACCCCCTCTCTTTCACTCTATCACTCCCTTAATACTCCTGGTACTACTAACACCCCCCCCTCTCTCTCTTTATCTCCTCTTCTCTTTAAGAGCCTCTCGTTCTCTATCTTAGTCCCCCTCTCCTTAAACCCCTCTCTCCCTTTCTCTCTCCTAATCCCCCCTCCCCTAGCACTTACCACCACCCGTCTCTCTTTCTCTACCCCCAACCTATAACCCGTTCATTCTAACAACCTTATTCATTCCCTCAACCCTTAATTTCCCCCCACTATGATATCTATCTCTGTTATCTCCCACAACCACCCTCCTCCCCCTGCCCCCTAATCATTCCGCACCCTCCATTCCACTCACAAGCTGGATCTGTTTGTCCCTCTCCCTCTTGTATACTCCACAAACTTCTAATCGTGCCCCTCTCTCTCTCCCATAACCCTCTAAAAACCACCCATCCCTCTCATGCGTGCTCTCACTACCACTAATCCCCCTCTCTATGTTTGTAATTCCCCCCTCATACTATCCCTACCCATAACCAACTGCTATACCTCTCTATCTCTCTTTATTAATGCCCCTACCTGTAAACCCACTCTCTTTATTTTCTCTCCTAACCCTCCTTCCCCTACCACTTAACACTCCCCCCTCCTCCCTTCCCCCATCCTATACCCCCATTCTCTTTAACATACTTAATGCTACGTAAGGCCCTTAACCTCTGCCCATTGCCAATCTCTATCTCTTTCTCTCCCTACCCATAATCACCCCCCCTCCACCCCTCTCTCTCTATATATATCCCACTCCCCCTAACTCTCTTTCTCTTTACTCCTACATTATACCCCCCTTCTCTTTAAATTCCATGATATTCCCTAAACCACTACACCTGCCCCCACATGGTCTCCACATATTTCTCTACCCCAAACACCCCTCCTTCCACATAACCCTAATCACCCACACCTCCCCCCCTAGACCCTCGACTATTTTTCTCCTTCTCTCCCAACCACCTTCCTTTTCCTACCCCTAATCACCCACACCCTACCTCCCTCTCCCCCAATCTCTCTCTCTCTCTCACATAGACATTGCCTACTCCTCCCCTTACCACTAACCCCCCCACTCTCTCTATCTTGTATAAATCATCCACTTACACTTAACTCCACCTCTCTCTATCTCCCTCAACCCCCCTGACACCACCCTCTCTCACACACACACAGTCTAACTACCCATAACAGCTCTCTCTCTTCCCACAAATAACCACCCTCCCTCTCTCTCTCTCTCCTACTCCCCCCTAAATCTAATAAACCCTTCTTTCTCTTTGTCTCGCCTAACCCCCTTCCCCTACCACTTACCACTCCTCTTTGTGCATGTGTGTGTGTGTGTCCCACCCTATACCCCTCTTCTCTCTAACTTTCATAATGCTTCCTAAAGTCCCACCCCTTCTCTACCCAATAACCACCCCCTCTACTTCTCTCTCTATCTCTCATATTTACCCTACACTAGACCCCCCCTCTCTCTCTCATGTAATCCCCCCTCCCACTAGATTTTATTACCCCTTCATCTCTCTCTCTCTCTCTCTCAGCACGTAGCACCCCCCTTTCTCTCTCACACACTCTCACAACCCCTAACAACATTTATCTCAGCCCTAACCCCATTCATACACCTAATCCCCCTCACTCTCTCTCTTTCTTACTCTCCCCGCCGCTATCCCTCTCTTCTATCTCTATATTTATCTCTCTCTCCTAATCTCCCCCAATTGCCACTTAGCACAGACCCCCTCTCCTCTCCCCTAATAACCTAACACCCCCATTCTCTCTCTCTCTCTCTCTATGTATCTCACACACATGCAGCAAACCCTAATCCTCCCCCTTACCACTTACCTTCTATCTCATTCGAACCATAACTAACACCCTCTCTCGCTCTCTAACAACCATACTCAAATCCCTAGCTTTAACCCCCTCCTCCTCTCTATCTTTCTCTCTCTCTCTAATGCTTACTAATTAGCCCCCTCCATAACTCTCTCTCTTCCCCCACCCTATAATCCCCTTCTTTCCAACTACACTAATAATACCTAAACCCCTACCCCCCCTCACCATGAACTCTTATCTCTTTCTCTCACCACAACTGTCGTCCTCCCCCCTACCCCCTAACGATCTACACCCTCCTTCCAATAAACCCCCCCCCGCTCTCTCTATATATATATTTATCTATATTATATATATCTATATATATATATAGGCTCCTCCACCTACTGCTATAACCACACCCCCTCTCTCTCTCCCACACATTCTCAATACCCATAACCCACTTCCCTCTCCCTAGCCCCCCTCCTAGTCTCCCTATGAATAACACCCTCTCTCTCTCTTCTCCTACTCCCCCTAACAAGCTAAACCCTAACGCCACTTACCACTAACCCCACCCCTCTGTCTCTCCCACATATTCTTAATACCCATGACCCCCTTTCCTCTCCCTAATAGTAACCCCTCTCCCCCCCTCTCTCTCCTGCTACTCCCCCTACAACTAAGCACTTCTCTGACCTTTTCTTGTATAAACCCCCTTCCTCTACCACTTATCACCCCCCTCTTTCTCCATCTCTGAACCTGCCCTATACACCCCTTCTCTCTAACCTTCTTAACACTCCCTAAATTGCTAACCCTCATCTATATCTCCATATCTATCTATAACCACACACACTACCCCTATATCTATATTCTCTCGTACTCCCCTAACCTAAAACCCTCTCCCTCTCTCTCTCACTCTCTCCACCCTATACTACCCCTTCTCTCTCAGTTCCAAAATACTCCCTAAACCCCCTACACCCCACTCCCCCCACCACGATATTATATATATTTCTCTTCCCCAAACCCCCTCCTTTCCCCTACCACTAATCGCCAACGACCCTCCCATCCTCACCCCTCCCCCCCTCTCTCTCCCTCTATCTCTCTTCCCCCACCATAAACCCATAAACCCCTTTCCCCCACCACAATCCCTTTCTCTCTCTCAAAATCCCCCTCATCTCCACTACCCCAAATAAACCGACACCCTCCCCTCCCTTACCCCCAACCACTCTCTCTCTCTCTCTCTCATACCTTTAAGTAACTCCCTCTCTCACTTTATCTACATCTTACCCCTCCACCTACATCAAAACCCTATCCCTCTCTCCTCCCCTCAACCCCCTAATAGCCCCCTCTCTCTCACACTATCACTACCCCCAAAAAAACCCATCTATTTCCAACCCCTACTAGCCCTCTCTCTCTCTCTCTACCTACTCCTCCCCCTACCCACTAACCCCCTCCTCTCTCTCTCTCTCTCTCTGTCAGCCTTACTAACCTCCTCCCCAATACTCTCAAACCCCTACTCCTCCTCTTACCTCTAACACCCCCCCTCCTCCTCTCCCCCTCTCTCTCTATCTCTCTCCTCTTATGCCTAATTCTTATTAATCCTATCTCTCACTCTTCTCTCTCTACCATAATATTCCAACTCCACTTAAACCCCATTTATTTATCCCTACCCTAACCCCAAAAAACCCCCATCCTCTCTCTCCAACACTCTCACTACTCCTAACCCCCTCTCTCACTCTCCTCTTCGCCTAATCCTCTCCCTAAATCTAACCCACCCTATTCGACATAACCCTTACTAACCCTCCCCCTATCTCTCTCTCTCTCTCCATAATCCTCCATTTACACCTAAACCCCACCTCTCTCTTTCACCCCAACCCCCTAACACCTCCCACACACACTCTCACTCCTCTCTCTCACTCTAACTAACCCTAAGCCACCCCTTTCTCTCCCTGACCCCCCTTCTACTCTCCCTACCCATAAACACCCCCTTCATCTGTCTTTGCCCCAATCCTATACTCCTTCTCTCTAAACTCCCTAATATTCCCTAAACCACTACCCCACCTCCCCCCCGTTATGATCTATGTCTATTTCTCTTCCCTAACCCCCCTCCCCCTATCACCACCCCTCCATCCGTTGTGATATAGATCTCTTTTTCTCCCCCTACCCCATATCTCCTCCAAACTCTATATATATCTCTCTCACACACACAAACACACTACTCTAATCCTGCATCTACTCGCAATACCCATCTCTCTCTCTCTCTCTCTCCAATCAACCTAACACCCCTCAATCTTCTCTCTTTCTGTCTCAAGAACACACCCCCCCACTCACCCCCCTAACACTAATCCACCTCCTTCTCCTCCCCCTACTGCTAATAACCCACCTCTCTCTCTCTATCTTTATCTATCTCCTCTTATCTTTAAGACCCTCTCATTCTCTCTCTTAGGCCCCCTCCTCCTAAACCCCTCTCTCTCTTTCTCTCTCCTAATCCCCCTCCATTAGCACTTACTACCACCCATCTCTCTCTCTCTCTATCCCCAACCTATACCCCCTTCACTCCAATAACCCTAGTCATTCCTAAACCCTTAACCCCCCCCACTCTGATATCTATCTCTTTCTCTCCCACAACCATCCTCCTCCCCCTACCCCTAATCATCTACAACCCTCCTTCCACTCATCTTGGGCTCTGTCTATCCCTCTCTTTTTTGTTTACTCCACCTGCTTCTGACCGCACTCCTCTCTCTCCCCCCTAAACCTGTAAAATCACCCCTCTCTCACACACACTATCACTGCCATTAAACCCCCCTCTCTATGTTCCTAATCCCCCTCCTACTCTCCCTACCCATAACCAAACACTATACCTCTATCTCTCTCTCTCTTTCTTACTGCCCCTACCCCTATACCACTCTCTATGTTTGTCTCTCTTAAACCCCCTTCCCATACAACTTACCACCACCCTTCTCTCTTCCCCCATTCTATACCCCCATTCTCTCTAACTTACTTAATGCTCTATAAGGCCCTTAAACTACCCCCATGCTAATCTCAATCTCTTTCTCTCCCTACCCATAACCACCCCCTCCTCCCCTCTCTCTCTATATATCCCACTCCCAGAGAAGCCCTCCCAATATGCCCCAAGTTGGGTGGTTGACCATGACCATGTATACATAAGGTTTTTAAAGTGGTCTAACAAGTGACCCCCATTTGTTGACACTCTTTTCATGCAAACTAGGAGTTAGGATATCTTCCCTCACCCATCGATTCTCTCTCTCTCTCTCTCTCTCACCCCTCTAATCCATCTAAAACTAGCCACCACCCCTCTCTCTCCCGTAATGCCCTAACACCACCCACCCACCCACATTCTCTCTCTCTCTCTCTGCCTACTTCTCCCCTTACCACTAATGCCCTCCTCTCTCTCTCTCTCTTAACCTTACTAACCTCCTCTCTGATACTCTCAAACCCCTACTCCTCCCCCTACCTCTAACACCCCCTTGTCCTCTTCCTCTCTCTCTATCTCTCCCCTCTTCTTCCTAACACTTATTAACCCTATGTCTCACTCTCTCTCTACCATAATACTCCACATCCACCTAAACCCCCGCCACTTTCTCCCTCCCATAACCCCACCCTCTCTCTTAAACACTCTCACTACCCCTAACCCCTACTCTTTGTTCTTCACCCCACTTATATTCTCCCTAAGACCCCCCTCTCTCTTTTCCCACATAATATACCCTCCCCTTGTCTCTAATTTCCCTAATCATCCTAAACACCTACTTCCTCCTCCTCTCCTTCCCCCCCTTAATAACCCACACCCTCCCCCCCACTCCCCCTTTTCGCTCTCTCTCTCTCCCACCTACTTCTAACTACACCCCTCTCTCTCTCCTCTAACCCCATCTCTCTCTCTCTCTCTCCAACCCTTACTAACCCCATATCTCACTCTCTCTTCCCCTACTCCTCTCCCTACCTCTAACCGACCCTCTCTCTCTCACACCCTCTATCTCTCATATTCCCCCTAACCCTTACTAGCCCCTCCTCTCTCCCATAATCCTTCATTTACACCTAAACCCCACCTCTCTCTTTCCCCCAACCCCATAACACCCCCATCCTCTCTCTCTCTCACAAACCCTAAATCTCCCCTTTCTCTCCCTGACCCCCCTTCTACTCTCCCTACCCTTAACCACCCCACCCTCTCTCTCTCTCTCTTCTCCAAGCTTTTACTCCTCTCTAAAATCCTTGATATTCCCTAAAAATCTACAACACCTCCCCCCATTATGATATTTGTCTATTTCTCTTCCCTAGCCCCCCCTCCCCATACCACCAGCCCTCCATCCATTGTGATATTTATCTCTTTCTCTCCCCCAACCCCCCTCCTCCCCCCTATGCCTAATCACCCACACCCTCCCCATATCTCCCCCAAACTCTCTATATATCTCTCTCACACACATAAACACACCACGCTAATCCTACACCAACCCCTAAAACCTCTCTCTATCTCTCTCCAAACACTCGAACAACCCCCATGTTCTCTCTCTCTCTCTCAAGCACACACCCCCTACTCATCCCCCTAACATTAATCCACCTCCTTTCTCTCTCTCTCAAACCCTTACTAACCCCCTCTCTCTCACTCTATAACCCCTTACTGCTCTACATACTACTAACACCACCCCTCTCTCTATATCTCCTCTTCTCTTTAACACCCTATCATTTTGTATCTTAGTCCCCCTCTCCCTAAACCCTTCTCTCTTTCTATATCCTAACCCCCTCCCCTATCACTTACCACCACCCATATCTCTCTCTCTACCCCCAACATATACCCCATTCACTCTAATAACCCTAATCATTCCTAAACCCTTACCCCCACCTCTGATATCTATCTCTTTCTATCCCACAACAACCCTCCTTCCACTACCCCTAATCATCCACACTGTCCTTCCAATCACCCTTGGCTCTGTCTGTCCCTCTCTCTCTTGTCTACTCCACCTACTTCTTACCACACCAATCTCTCTCTCCCCTAACCCTCTAAAATCACCCCTCTCTCTCACACACACTCTCACTACCACTAACCCCCCTCTCTATGTTCTTAATTCCCCTCCTACTCTCCCTACCCATAACCAACTGCTATACCTCTCTCTCTCTCTCTGTCTTTGTTACTGCCCCTACCCCTAAACCACTCTCTTTGTTTGTCTCTCCTAACCCTCCTTCCACTACGACTTACCACTCCCCCTCTCTCTTCCCCCATCTTATACCCCCATTCTCTCTAACTTACTTAATGCTTTGTAAGACCCTTAACCTCCCCCCATTAGAATATCTATCTCTTTCTCTACATACCCATAACCACCCCCTTCCACCCCTCTCTCTACATATATATCCCACTCCCCCTAACTCTCTCTCTCTCTCTTTACCCCTACATTATACCCCCCTTCTCTTTAAATTCCATGATATTTCGTAAACCAATACACCCCCCGCCACCATGATCTCCATCTCTTTCTCTACCAAAAACCCCCTCCTTCCTCATAACTCTAATCACCCACAACCTCCCCCCTAGACCCTCGACTCTCTATCTCCTTCTCTCCCACCCCTCCCCTCATTTTGCTACCACTAATCACCCTTACCCTACCTTCCTCTCCCCCAATATCTCTCTCTTTCTCTCTTAGAGAGACATTGCCTACTCCTACCCCTACAACTAACCCCCCCTCTCTCTATCTTGTATAATCCTCCACCTACCCTTAACTCCAACCCTCTCTCTATCCTCCAACCCCCTAACACCACCCTCTCTCACACACACAGTATCGCTACCCACAACCTCTCTCTCTCTCTCCCTAACCACACTCCTACTCTCCCCACCAATAACCACCCCCCATTTCTATCTCCTACTCCCCCTACACCTAATAAACCTTTCTCTCTCTTTGTCTCTCCTAACCACCTTCCCCTACCACTTACCACTCCTCTATCTCTCTCTATGTCCACCCTATACCCCCCTTCTCTCTAACTTTCATAATGCTTCCTAAAGTCCTAACCCTTCCCTACCCATATCCACCTTTGATTCTCTCTCTATCTCTCATATTTCCCCTACCCAATATCCCCCCTCTCTCTCATGTAATCTCCCTCCCACTATGACTTATTACCCCCATCTCTCTCTTTCTCTCTCTCTCTCTCTCACACACACACGCACACACACAACCTAGCACACCCGCTTTCTCTCTGTCACACTCTAACAACCTCTATCTAACCCTAACCCCATTCATACACCTAAGCCCCTCACTCACTCTCTGTCTCTCTCTCTCTCTCTCTCTCTCTCTCTTACTCTCCCTCCCCCTATCCCCCTCTCTCTATATCTATCTCGTAATCTCCCCCACTGCCACTTAGCACTAACCCCTCTCTCTCCACCAATAACCTAACACACCCATTCTCTCTCTCTCTCTCTCTCTCTATATATATATTATATATATATGTATATATATATCTATCTCACACACATGCACACATCCTACTCCTCCACTTACCACTGACTTTCTATCTCTCTCTAACCATTACTAACACCCTCTCTCACTCTCTAACCACCCTATTCTAAGCCCTAGATTTAACCTCCCTCCTCTCTCTCTTTCTCTCTCTCTCTCTCTAATGCTTACTAATCATGCCCCTCTATAACTTTCTCTCTTCCCACACCCTATAACCCCTTCTCACCAACTATACTAATAATACCTAAACCCCTACCCCCCACCATGATCTCTATCTATTTATCTCTAGCAACCTACTGCCCTCCACCCCAAACCCCCAGCAACCTACACCCTCCTTCTACTAACCCCCCCTCTCTCTCTCTCTATATATATATACTCGTCCACATACCGGTAACCCCACCCATCTCTCTCTCTCTCTCACACATTCTCAATACCCATAACCCCCTTCCCTCTCCCTAAAATTCCTCCTACTCTCCTTACCAATAACCCCTCCCCCCCACTCTCTCTCCTCTTACTCCCCCTACAACTAATCACTTCTCTCACTTTGTCTCTCATAACCCCCCTTACCCTACCACTTATCACCCCCCTATCTCTCCATCTCTAACCCTATCTTATACCCTCTTCTCTATAACCTTGTTAATGCTACCTAAATTGCTACCCCTCCACCAACCCTGATCTCTATCTCCATATCTACCCATAACCACACACACTACCCCTATATATTTATCTCTCCTAATCCCCCTACCCCAAACCCTCTCTCTCTCTCTCTCTCTCTCCACCATAAACCCATAAACCCCCTTCCCCCACCACAATCTCTTTCTCTCTCAAAATCCCCCTCCTCTCCCCTACCCTTAATAACCCACACCCTCCCCCCCCTCTCTCTCTCTCTCTCTCTCTCTCTCTCTCTCTCTCTCTCTCTTCCACTATCTTTTAGTAACTCCCTCTCTCACTTTCCATATATCATACTCCTCCACCTACACCAAAACACTAGACCTCTCTCCCTCCCTCAACCCCCTAATAACCCCCTCTCTCTCTCATTGTCACTACCCCAAAACCCCCATCTCTTTCCAACCCCTAATATTCCTCTCTTTCTCTCTCTCTCTAATCCTCCCTCTACAATTAACCACCTCCCCTCTCTCTCTCTCTCTCACTCAACCTTACTAACCTCTTCTCTGATACTCTCAAACCCCTACTCCTCCCCCTACCTCTAACACCCCCTCCTCCTCTCCCTCTCCCTCTCTCTCTCCCGTCTTGTGCCTAATTCTTATTAACCTTATCTCTCACTCTCTCTCTCTCTCTCTCTCTACCATAATCCTCCACCTAAAACCCACAACTTTCTCCCTCCCCTAACCCCCTAAAACCCCCACACTCTCTCTTCTTAACCCCACTCCGACTCTCCCTAATCCCCCCCCTCTCTCTTTTCCCACATAATATACCCCTCCTTTACTCTAATTTCCCTAATCATCCTAAAAACCTACCCCCTCCCCCCACCTTGATCTATATATATTTATCTACTCCAACTCCCCACCTCCCCCTGCCTCTAATAACCCACACCCTCCCACCTACTCCCCTCATTCTCTCTCTCTCTCTCTCTCTCATCCACCTACTCCTAACCACACCCATCTCTCTCCCATAACCCACCCCTCTCTCTCACTCTCTCTTCCCCTACTCATCTCCCTACCTCTAACCCAACCTCTCTCTCTCTCTCTTATTCCCCCCAACCATTACTAACCCCCCCCTCGCTCTCCCATACTCCTTCATTTACACCTAAACCCCACCTCTCTCTTTCCCCCAACCCACTAACACCTCCCATCCTCTCTCTCTCTCTCACCCTCTCTCACTAACCCTAAACCATCCCTCTCTCTCCCTGACCCCCTTCCTCTCTCTCTCCCTACCCCAAGCCTATACTCCTCTCTAAACTCCCTAATATTCCCTAAACCTCTACCCCATCTCCCCCCATTTTGATCTTTGTCTACTTCTATGCCCCAACTCCCCTCCCCCTACCACCACCCCTCCATCCATTGTGATATTTATCTCTTTCTCTCCCCCAACCCCCCTCCTCCACCCTACCCCTAATCACCCACACCCTCCCCATATCTCCCCCAAATTCTATATATATGTCTTTCACACACATAAACACAGTGTTGTAATGCTGCACCTACCCCTAACACCCACCTCTCTCTCTCTTTGTCTCTCTCTCTCTCTCTCTCCAAAAAAACTAACACCCCCCATGTTCTCTCTTTCTCTCTCAAGCACACACCCCATTATCATCCCCCTAATACTAGTCCACCTCCTTCTCCTCCCCCTACTTCTAACAACCCCCCCTCTCTCTATTTCCTCTCCTCTTTAACACCTTCTTGTTCTCTCTCTTAGTCCCCCTCTCCTTAAACCCCTCTCTCTCTTTCTCTCATAATCCCCTTCCACTAGCACTTACCACCACCCATATCTCTCTCGCTCTCTACCCCCAACCTATAACCCCTTCACTCTAACAACCCTAGTAATTCCTAAACCCTTACCCCTCCCCACTCTTATATCTATCTCTTTCTCTCCCCCAACCATCCTCCTCCCCCTACCCCTAATCGTCCAGACCCTCCTTCCACTCACCCCGAGCTCTATCTGTCCCTCTCCCTTTTGTTTACTCCACCTACTTCTGATTGCACCCCTCTCTCTCCCCCCTAACCCTGTAAAACAACCCCTCTCTCTCACACACACTCTCACCACCACTAAAACCCCCTCTCTATCTTCCTAGTCCCCCTCCTACACTCCCTACCCATAACCAGCCACTATACCTCTCTCTCTCTATATCTCTCTCTTTCTTAATGTACCTACCCCTAAACCACTCTCTATGTTTGTCTCTCCTAAACCCCCTTCCCCTACCACTTACCACTCCCCTTCTCTCTTCCCCCATTCCATACCCCCATTCTCTCTAACTTACTTAATGGTCTGTAAGGCCCTTAACCCCCCCATGCCAAGATCTATCTCTTTCTCTCACTACCCATAACCACCCCCTCCGTCCCTCTCTCTCTCTATATATCCCACTCCCATTAATTCTCTCTCTCCATCTACCCCTACATTATACGCCCCTTAACTTTAAATTCCATGATATTCCCTAAACAACTATACCTCCCCCCCCACCATGATATCCATCTCTTTCGCTACCCCAAACCCCCTCATTCCTCATAACTCTAATAACCCACATCCTCCCCCCTAGACCCTCGACTCTCTATCTCCTTCTCTCCCAACACCCCTCCTTTTCCTACCCCTAATCACGCACACAATACCTCCCTCTACCCCATTCTCTCTCCCTCTCTCTCTCTCACACATACATTTCCTACTCCTCCCCCTATCATTAACCCCCCTCTCCCTATCTTGTTTACTCCTCCACCTACCCCTAACTCCACCACTCTTTCTCCCCCCTAACCCCCTAACACCACCCTCTCTCTCTCTAATACTCCCCTTACACCTAATAAACCCTTCTTTCTCTTTGTCTATCCTAACCCCCTTCCCCTACCACTTGCCACTCTCTCTCTCTCTCTATATATATATACATATATATCTGTGTGTGTGTGTGTGTGTGTGTCCACCCTATACCCCTCTTATATCTAGCTTTCATAATGCTTCCTAAAGTCCTACACCTTTTCTACCCATAACCACCTGCTCCACTTCTCTCTCTATCTCTCATATTTCCCTTACCCTAGACCCCCCGTCTCTCTCTCATGTAATCCCCCCCAACTATGACTTATTACCCCCTATCTCTCTCTCTCTCACACCACCTATCACTCCCCTTTCTCTCTCTCACACTCTCACTACCCTTAACAACCTCTATCTCACCCTAACCCCATTCAAACACCTAATCCCCCCCCTCTCTCTCTCTCTGTTACTCTCCCTACTCGTAGTCCTCTCTCTACCTCTCTCTCCTAATCTCCCCCACTTCCACTTAGCACTGACCCTTCTCTCTCCCCCAAAAACATAACACCCCCATTCTCTCTCTCTCTATCTATAAATCTCACACACATGCACACACACTACTCCTCTCCTTACCACTGACCTTATATCTCACTCTAACCATAACTAACACCCTCTCTCACTCTCTAACCACCCTACTCTAAGCCCTTGCTCTAACCCTCCTCCTCCTCTCTCTCTTTATCTCTATCTCTAATGCCTACTAATCATCCCCCTCCATAAATCTCTCTCATCCCCCACCCTATACTCCCCTTCTCTCCAACTAAACTAATAATACCTAAACCCCTACCCCCCCCACCATGATATCTATCTCTTCCTCTCCCACAACTTCCATCCTCCCCCTACCCCTAAAAACCTACACCCTCCTTCAACTAACCTCCACGCTCTCTCTCTCTCTCTACTCCTCCACCTACAACTAACCCCACCCCTCTCTCTCTCCCACACATTCTCAATATCCATAACCCCCTCCCCTCTCCCTAACCCCCCTACTACTCTCCCTACCAATAACCTACCCCTCTCTCTCTCTCCTACTCCCCTTACAACTAAGCACTTCTCTCACTTTCTCTCTTGACCCCCCTTCCCCTACCACTTACCACCCCCCTTATCTCTCCATCTCTCACTCCACCTTATACTCCCCTTCTCTTTAACCTTCTTAATGCTTCCTAAATTTCTACCAATCCCAAAAACACCGATCTCTATCTCCATTCCTACCCATATCCACACACACTACCCCTCTATCTCTATCTCTCCTACTACCACCTAACCCAACCCACCCCTCTATCTCTCTCTCTTTCCCCACCCTATACTACCCCTTCTCTCTAACTTCCATAATAATCCCTAAACCCCTATAGCCCCTCCTCCAACCACGATCTCTATATCTTTCTCTCCCACATACCCCATCCTTTCCCCTACCCATAATCACCAATACCCTCCCCTCCTCACCCACCCTCTCTCTCTCCCTCTCTACCCCCACCATAAAAACATACACCCCCTTACCCCACCATAATCTCTTTCTCTCTCGAAATCCCCCTCCTCTCCCCTAGCCCTGATAACCCACACCCTCCCCCCTTGCCCCCAACCCTCTCTCTCTCTCTCTACCTTTTAGTAAATCCCTCTCTCACTTTCTATACATCTTACTCCTCCACCTACCCCAAAACCCTAGCCATCTCTCCCTCCCTCAACCTGCTAATAGCCCCCTCTCTCTTTCACTGTCACTACCCTGAAATCCCCGTCTCTTTCCATAGCACCACTCATACTCTCCCTAAGCCCATATATTTCTCTTTGTTACTTCCCCTCCCCATCAACCCCTCTCTCCCTTTCTCTCTCCTAACCCCCCTAGAACTTACCATCCCCCACCTCTCTTTGTCCCTCTATGTTCCCATAGTGTATAATCCCCTTCTCTCACATTTCCCTAATCATCCCTAAACCCCTTCACCCTAATCCCTAATCCCTATCTCTTTATCGTTAACAACCATACTTCTCCCCATACCCCTATTCACCCACACCCTCCTTCTAATCAACCCCCCCCCTCTCTCTCTCTCTCCTCCACCTATCCCAAAAAATACCCCTCTCTATCCTTCAACCAAATAACACCCCCCCTCTCTCTCTCTCTCACTCGAACTGCACCTAATCCCCCTATTACTATCCCCACACATAACAACACCCTCTCTCTCTCTCTCTTCCCCTACCCATAAACCTATCTATCTCTTTATTTAGCATAATCCCCCTTACCCTACAAGTTACCACCCCTATCTCTCTCTCTATCCCCATCCAGAAACCCCTTCTCTCTAGCAAACCCAATTCTCCCTAAATATCCACCCCTCTCCCCACCATTATCTCTATCTCTTTCTTTCCCTACCCATAACCACCCCCCTCCACCACTCTCTCTCTATATCTCCTACTCCCCCTACCCCCTACCTCCCCTCTCTCTCTATTTTCCCCCCACCTTATACCCATCCTCATTAACCTCCCTAATATTCCCATATAGATACCCTTAACAACCTACACCCTCCCCACCTTGCCCCTTCTCTCTCTCCACCCTATAACCCCTTCACTCTCTCCCACCCCTCTACTCCTCCAACTATCCCTAACCACCACCCCTCTTTCTCTCTCCCAATTCCCTAACACCCCTTTCCCCCTATACTCTCTCTCTCTCTCTCTCTCTCTCTCTCTCACACACACACACACACATTACCCATCCCCATACATCTAATCCTCAATCTCTCTCTCTCTCTTCACAATCCTATACCCCCTTTCTCTTTAAATTCCCTAATCTTCCTTAATCCCCTGCAACACCTCCCCTAGTTGTGATCTTTATCACTTTCTATCCACCAATCCCCCTCCTCCCCCCACTGTGATCTTTATCTATTTATCTCCTCCAACCCCCTCCTCTCTCTCTCTCTCTCTCTCTCTCTCTCTCTCTCTCTCTCTCTCTCTCTCTCCAAATGCCCTAACATCCCCCTCCACCATGTTCTCTCTTTCTCTCACAAACATGAAACCCCTACCCTTCCATCATTAATCCCCCTCCTCTCTCTCTCTAAACCTTACTAACCCCTTCTCTCACTCTCTCACCAACCAACCCCCCTACTACTAACATCTCCTCATCTCTCTCTCTCTCTCTCTCTCTTTCCCCTATATTTACTAACATGCTCTTCTCCCTAAGCCCCTCTCTTTATCTCTCTTATCCCCCCTCCCCCTAAACCTCTCTCTCTATTTCTCTTTCCTAATATCCCTCCCCCTAACACTTAGCAACACCCATCTCTCTCTCTCTCTACCGCAACCTATACCTCCCATTCTCTATAATATCAGTAACCATCCTTAAAGCCATACCCCCCCACATTGATATCTATATATTTCTCTCCCACAACTATCCTCCTCCCTCTACCCTTAATCACCCACACCCTCTGCCCACTCACTCATATCTCTCTCATTCTCTATCTTGTCTATTCCTCCACATAATTATAACCCCATCTATCTATCACTCTCCCACCCAAGCCCCTAACACCCCCCTCTCTCACACACACACACACACTAACTACCTCTAACCCACCCTCTCTCTCTCTCTCTCCCTAATCCCCTTCCTACTATCCCTACACATAACTAACCCCTTTCCCTCTCTTTCTATTTCCTACTCCCCTTACACCTGAACCCCTCTCTCCCTTTGTCACTCCTAATCCCTCTTCCCCTACCACTTACTACTTTCTCCTCTCTATCTAACCCCTTATCTCTAACTTAATGAATGCTCCCTAAAGACCTATGCTTATGCCCACCTCTTTCTCCCTTCTCTAATCACCACCATTCTCTCACTCTGTTAACCTCATAACACCCCCACTCTCTCTCTCTAAAAAAATATCTCTACCCCTAACCCCCATTCTCTCTTCCTAGCCCCACTCATACTCTCCCTAAGCCTTTCTCTCTCTCTCTCTCTCTCTCCCCACACACAATATACCCCCTCTCTCTAATTTCCCTAATCATCCCAAAATACCTACACCCTCCCCCCACCTTGATCTCTATTGATTTTCTCACCCAAAACCACTCCTCACCCTAACCCTAGTAACCCACACCATCCCCCACTCCCTCCTCCCCACTCTCTCTCTTATCTACTCATACACCTACCCTTAACCACACCCCTCTCTCTCTCCCCCAACCTCGTAATAGCCCTCTCTCTCTCTCTATCCACAACCCTTACTAATCCCATTTCTCACTTTTATTCCCCTACCTCTAACCCACCCTCCTCTCTCTCTTTCCCCTATTCCCCCTAACACTTACTAACCCCCCCTCTATATCTCTCTCTCCCATACTCTTACACCAACACGTAAAGCACACCTCTCTCTTTTATCCAATACCATAACACCCCCAAACCCTCTCTCTCTCACACACACACTCTCACTAACCCTAACCCCCCTCCAAATCTCCCTACACATAACCACCTCCTTAGCCTCTCTCTCTCACTGCCTCCATTTCATACCCCACCTTCTATAATTTCCCTAATCATCCCCATAAATACATACTCCCTCACCCCACTTCGATTTCCATTTCTTTCTCTACCCTTATACCTATTTCAATAATAACCCACACCCTACCCCCACTCCCCTCCACTAATCCATCTCCTTTCTCTTTCTCTTGAACCCTTACTAAACCCCTCTCTCTCACTCTATCACCCCTTACTACTCCCGCTACTGCTAACACCCCCCCTCTCTCTCTTTATATCCTCTTCTCTTTAAGAGCCTCTCGTTCTCTATCTTAGTCCCCCTCTCCTTAAACCCCTCTCTCTCTTTCTCTCTCCTAATCCCCCTCCCCTAGCACTTACCACCACCTGTCTCTCCTTCTCTACCCCCAACCTATAACCCGTTCACTCTAACAACCTTATTCATTCCTAAACCCTTAATTTCCCCCCACTATGATATCTATCTCTTTATCTCCCACAACAACCCTCCTCCCCCTACCCTTAATCATCCACACCTTCCTTCCACTCACCCCTAGATTTGTTTGTCCCTCTCCCTCTTGTATACTCCACCTACTTCTAACTGCACCCCTCTCTCTCTCCCATAACCCTCTAAAACCACCCCTCCCTCTCACGCACACTCTCACTACCACTAACTTCCCCTCTCTATGTTTGTAATACCCCTCATACTATCTATACCCATAACTCACTGCTATACCTCTCTCTCTCTCTTTCTTACTGCCCCTACCTGTAAACCACTCTCTTTACTTTCTCTCCTAACCCTCCTTCCCCCATCCTGTACCCCCATTCTCTCTAACATACTTAATGATACGTAAGGCCCTTAACCTCCACCCATGTCAATCTCTGTCTCTTTCTCTCCCTACCCATAATCACCCCCCTCCACCCCTCACTCTATATATATATCCCACTCCCCGTAACTCTCTCTCTCTTTACTCCTACATTATACCCCCCTTCTCTTTAAATTAAATCATATTCCCTAGACCACTACACCTGCCCCCACATGATCTCCATATATTTATCTACCCCAAACCCCCTCCTTCCACATAACCCTAATCACCCACACCCTCCCTCCTAGACCCTCAACTCTTTATCTCCTTCTCTCCCAATGCCCTTCCTTTTCCTACCCCTAATCACACACACCCTACTCCCTCTCCCCCAATCTCTCTCTCACACACACATAGACATTGCCTATTCCTCCCCCTACCACTAACCCCCCACTCTCTCTATCTCCCTTAACCCCCTAGCACAACCCTCTCTCTCTCACACACACAGTCTCACTACCCATAACCCCTCTCTCTTTCCCTAACGCCTCTCCTACTCTCCCCACCAATTACCACCCCCTTTCTCCATATCCTACTCCCCCTACACCTAGTAAACCCTTCTCTCTCTTTGTCTCACCTAACCCCCTTCCCCTACCACTTACTACTCCTCTGTGTGTGTGTGTGTGTGTCCACCCTATACCCCTCTTCTCTCTAACTTTCATAATGCTTCCTAAAGTCCCACCCCTTCTCTACCCATAACCACCCCCTCCGCTTCTCTCTCTATCTCTCATATTTCCCTTACACTACACTCCCCTCTCTCTCTTGTGTAATCCCCCTCCCACTAGACTTATTACCCTCATCTCTCTCTCTCTCTCTCTCACCACCTAGCACGCCCCCTTTCTCTCTCACACACTCTCACAACCCCTAACAACATTTATGTCACCCTAAACCCATTCATACACCTAATCCCCTCACTCTCTATCTCTTTCTTACTCTTCCTCACGCTATCCCTCTCTCTCTATCTCTATCTCTCTCTCCTAATCTCCCCCATTGCCACTTAGCACGGAACCCTCTCTCTCTCTCTCTATCTCTCTCTCTCTCTCTATCTATATATCTATCTCACACACATGCACAAATCATGATCATCCCCTTACCACTTACCTTCTATCTCTTTAAAACCATTACTAACACCCTCTCTCACTCTCTAACCACCCTACTCGAAGCCCTAGCTTTAACCCCCCTCCTCTTTATCTTTCTCTCTCTCTCTAATGCTTACTAATTATCCCCCTCCATAACTCTCTCTCTTCTCCCACCCTATACCCCCCTTCTCTCCAACTACACTAAAAATACCTAAACCCCTACCCCCCACCATGATCTCTATCTCTTTCTCTCCCACAACTACTATCCTCCCCCTACCCCTAATGACCTACACCTTCCTTCCCCTAACCCCCCCCTCTCTCTCTCTCTATATATATATTTATATATATTATATATTTATATTTATATATATTATATATATAGGATCCTCCACCTAATGCTAACCACACCCCTCTCTCTCTCCCACACATTCTCAATACCCATAACCCCCTTCCCTCTCCCTACCCCCCCCCTCCTAGTCTCCCTATGAATAACACCTCTCTCTCTCTCTCTCTCACTCTCTCTCTCCCTCTCTTCTCCTACACCCCCTACAACTAAGCGATTCTCTCACTTTGTTGCTCTTAACCCCCCTTCCTCTACCACTTACCACCCTCGCTTTCTCTCCATGTATGACCCCACCCTATACCCCCCCTTCTCTCTAACCTTCTTAATGCTCCCTAAATTGCTACCCCTAGCCCAACCATGATCTCTATCTCCATATATACCCATAACCACACACACTACCCCTATATCTCTATATCTCCTACTCCCCCTACCCCAAACCCTCTCTCTCTCTCTCTCTCTCCCCCCCACCCTATACTACCTTTTCTATCTAACTTCCATAATACTCCCTAAACCCCTAGACCCCCTCCCCCCACCATGATATTCACATCTTTCTCTCCCCCAAACTCCCTCATTTCCCCTACCCCCTACCCCCAATCGCCAACACCCTCCCCTCCTCACCCCCCACTCTCTCTCTCTCTTTCTCCCTCTCTACCTCCACCATAAAACCATACACCCCCTTCCCCCACCACACTTTATTTCTCTCTCAAAATTCCCCTCCTCTCCCCTACCCTTAATAACCCACACCCTCCCCCCTTGCATCCAACCCTTTCTCTCTCTCTCTCTCTCTACCTTTTAGTAACTCCCTCTCTCACTTTTTCTATATCGTACTCCTTGACCTACACCAAAAACCTAGCCCTCTCTCCCTCCCTCACTCCCCTAATAGCCCCCCCCTCTCTCTCACTTTCACTACCCCAAAACCCCCATCTCTTTCCATAGCACACTAATACCCCCCCTCTCTATCTCACACACACTCTAACTGCACCTAACCCCCCTCCTATCGTCCCCACACATAATAAAACCCTCTCTCTCTCTCTCTCCCATAAACCTATATATCTCTTTATTTCTCATAATCACCCTTGCCATACCAGCTACCACCCTTCTATTTCTCTGCCCCCATCCTATAAACCCCTTCTCTCTAACAAACCTAATTCTCCATAAAGATCCACCCCTATGTCCATCATGATCTCTATCTCTTTATTTCCCTACCCATAACCACCCCATCCACCACTATCTCTATGTATCCTACTCCCCCTACCCCCTACCTCCCCTCTTTATATATTTTCCCCCACCTTATGCCCATCTTCATTAACCTCCCTAATATTCCCCATATAGCTACCCTTAACCACCTGCACCCTAAAACCTCCCCACCTTTTCCCTTGACCCTCTCTCTCTTTCTCTCTCTCCCAACCCTCTACTCCTCCAACTATCCCTAACAACCACCCCTCTTTCTCTCTCCCAATTCGCTAACACCCCCTGCCCCCTACATTCTCTCTCTCTCTCTCTCTCTCTCTCTCTCTCTCTCTCCTCCCTCTCTCTCTTCTCACAATCCTATACCCCCTTTCTCTCTAAATTCCCTAATCTTCCTTAATCCCATGCACCACCTCCCACAACTGTGATATCTATCTCTTTCTCTCCACCAACCCCCCTCCCCCCTACCACCACCCCTCCATCCACTGTGATCTTTATCTATTTCTCTCCTCCAACCCCCTCCTCTCTCTCTCTAACAGATTTATTTTTGCACCTACCCCAAACCCATACCTCTCTCTCTCTCTCTCTCTCTCTCTCTCTCAAAACCACATAAAACCCCCCTCCACCATGTTCTCTCTTTCTCTCACAAACATGCACCCCCTACCCTCTAACATTAATCCTCCTCCTCACTCTCTCTAACTCTTACTAACCCCTTCTCTCAACCTCTTTCCCTCCACTCCTCCCACTACTGTTAACATCTGCTCATCTCTCTCTCTCTCTTTATCCTATATTTATTAACCTAATCTTCTCCCTAAGCCCCTCTCTTTCTCTCTCTTATTCCCCCTCCCCCTAAACCCTTCTCTCTCTTTCTCTCTCATAATCTCCCTCCCCCTAACACTTACCAACACCCATCTCTCTCTCTACCCCCATCCTATACCCCCCCTTATCTATAATATCACTAATCATCATTAAATACCTACCCCCCACCCTGATATCTATATATTTATCTCCCACAACCATCCTCATCCCTCTACTCCTAATCACCCACACCCTCCTTACACTCACCCCTATCTCTCTCACACTCTCTCTTGTCTATTCCTTCACATACTTCTAACCACATCTCTCTCTCTCTACCCCAACCCCCTAACACCCACCTCTCTCTCACACAAACACTCTCACTTCCTCTAATGCACCCTCTCTCTCTCTCCCTAATCCCCTTCCCAATATCCCTACCAATAATTAACCCCTTTTCCTCTCTTTCTATTTCTTACTCCCCTTACCCCTAAACTCCTATCTCTCTTTGTCCCTCCCAATCCCCCTTCCCCTACCACCTACTACCCACCCATCTCTATCTACCCCCCTTCCCTCCAACTTACCTAATGCTCCCTAAATCCCTACCCTTCTTCCCACCTCTTTCTCCACCAACCTCATAACACCCCCACCTTCTCTCTCTCAAACAATCTCACTACCCCTAATTCCCATTCTCTCTTCCTAACCCCACTCATATTCTCCCTAAGCCTCTCTATCTCTCTCTCTCTTCCCACATAGTATATCCCTTCTCTCTCATTTCCCTAATCATTCCAGAAAACCTACCCCCTACCCCCACCCCAATCTCTATTTCTTTCTCTTGCCCAAATCCCCTCCTCACCCTACCCCTAATAATCCAAACCATCCCCCCACTCCCCCCCTCTCTCTCTCATATCTACTCCCTCTCTCTCTTATATAATCCTCCACCTACCCTTACCCACACCCCTCTAATATCACCCAAACCCTTAATAGCCCCCCTCTCTCTTTCTCTCTCCCCAATCCCTACAGATGCCCTCTCTCACTTATATTCCCCTACTCCTTTCCCTACCTCTAACCCACCCTCCTCTCTCTCTCCCCCATTCCCCCCTAACCCTTACTACCCCCCACCTCTCTCTCTCTCCCATACTCTTCCAACAACATGTAAAGCACACCTCTCTCTTTTCCCCAATCCCATAACACCCCAAGCCTCTCTCTCTCACACACACACTCTCGCTAACCCTAAGCCCCCCCTTTCTCTCCCTAACCCCCCTCCAACTCTCCTTACACATAACCACCTCCTTAGCCTCTCTCTCTCTCTCTCTACCTCCATTATATACCCCCCCTTTTTTTATTATCCTAATCATCCCTCTAAATACATACTCCCTCACACCACTTTGATTTCATGAGTTCCTCCCGAAAGGCGGGAGACTTTGGCGATGCATTTGCTTGTTGCAGGAGAGATGGAAAAGATGCTTCGCAGTGGCGAAAAAGTTTGGCGAGTTGTTCCGACGTTTTGGGAGCACTTTGTGAGTTCTTCCAAAATTCACTTTCCCATAAGTTTATTGCGACCGGTTTTGCCGAGTTGTTCCGAAGTTTTGAAAATACTCAGTAAGTCCTTCCAAAATTCATGAATGAATTTGTTAATTCTTTATCGAAAATATGAATGGTCGAGTAACCTGGGGAAAAGACCAACTTACTGCCGCAACACTTGGCAAAAACTTCTGCAATTTCGAGAGATAATCCCAAGTTCCTCTGAAGTTTTGGGTGATTTTGCTGAGTTGATCCATAGTTTCAGGAGAGAATTTTAAGTTTTTTTCCGCAGTTTCGGAAGAGAATCCTAAGTTCTTCCGCAGTTTCGGGAGAGAAATTTCAAGTTTTTCCACAGTTTCGGGGAAAAGTTGTGAGTTTTGACTTATAAGAAAAACTTCAATTTCTTTAAAGGAGATTCCTCAGTTGAAACAAAACCAAGTCCAAAAGTTTTCAAAGGAGACTTAACTTTTAGGTAGTCTTTCTAGGAAAAAATAAAAGAGGGGCCCCAATATCTACAAAAATTTGGGGGGGATGTTGCTGCAACAACAATTGGCGAGTCGTTGGCGAACACAAATCTCTGAAAATATCCCTCTTGTTGATCCGAAACCTTCTTAAAAGATATCCATCTTATATGCAATATTCAACTGAGCACTCGAATCTTGGCAAAGGAAGAAGTCATTTTATCTGGTAGCCATTTGGGAAAGGGGAGCTTTGATAGATACATATTTAAAACTTTCAAAGGGCCAACATATGGGGTTCATTTTAGAAGATTAATCTTTCAGATGGTTACTGTTATCGGACTCCACAGGATTTGCAACACCTTCTCATGGACATTATTGTTCTTGTTCCTCGTTCCCATGCCGCTTACATCCTTTTTTGGATGTTTATACTTTTGACAGCTTTGTTGTTTGGGCCTTCCAGAAATATTTTCTTTTAGACATGATCTTTGATTTTGGATCCTCCATCCATAATGTCCTTTTGTGTGAGTAAGATATTTTATTGATTTGATCAAGCCTCATGGACGGAGAGGAGACTAGCCTGAGCTGAGTCTCTTGGTCAGCCTTCTTGACTTACACGCTTTTCTTTTGTCTCAGCCATGCTTTAATTGAGGTGAGAATCTCTAGAAAACAGACCCTTGATTATAAGCCCTTTTGGCTGTTAGATTTGCATCATGGAGTCATTTCAATACCCTATGCCCTTGGGATGTGCTACTCTCCGTGGGTCCAACTTCAGTGACCTTCTTGAGATGCCTTTAAGTGTGAGAGTGGATGGAGCCCGAAGATAGTAATAAAGATAGTCATAGATATTTGCTATTTAAACTGGGTTAGTGTGACTAATAGAATAGGCTTCCTTCCTTTTGGAGAACGTTCAGCAAGAACAAAATACATAGATAAACTTTCATTCGAGGGTAGTTTCGGCTTCATGAGTTGTGATATTTCTTCGAGAGATCTATGTTGATGAGAAACTCGACTGCAGGTGTTTTCAAAAAACAAACTTTGTACAAAAGATTCAAATGACGAGAAAAGAAACAACATAGTTGAAAACAATGAAAACAAAGGGCTAAAGCAACATAAAAGAAAATTTTTATTTATGTACAGAAAGTCTCAGTGATACTATGCAAAGTATTGTTTCAGGGCAAGGCCATTGAGAGGAAGGGTTACTTCCTCTCCCTGGAGGTCCGTCAACTTATAAGTGGACGGGCTGATCTTTTCCAAAATTTGGTAAGGACCTATCCATAAATGTTGGAATTTTGTGTGCATCCCTTTGCCTTCATAATTATGATCCCATTTTAGGTTTAAATCCCCAACTTCAAAACTTCTTTTACCAGACTTCCTCTTATCGAACCATCTCTTGACTATGTCTTAGTGCTGATGGAATCAGTCTTTAGCTTTCTGTCGGGCTTCTTCAAGTTGAAGCAGGGTATTGATCCTAGATTGTAAGACTTGGCTACTAGACCCTCGAGAGGCTTGGGACAACTGTAAGGATGGAAGCAAGATGTTGGGGGGGAGGATGGCTTCCTTGCCATATACATGAGTGAAAGGGGAAACCCCTAATGTGTTCTTTGGAGTCACCCTATATGCCCATAAGGAATTTGGGAGAGCTATATGCCAACTTCATTGATTTTCTAGCACAATCTTCTTGAGAATTCGAATGAGGTTTTTGTTTGAAGATTCAACTAATTCGTTTCCTTGAGGGTAATAATTGGCTGAATAATGCAGTTTAATCCCCCATTCATAAACAAATTCATTTATCTTAAAAGACAAAAAATAGGGAGCATTATCAAAAATAAGGGAAATTGGAACCCCAAACCTGGTTATGATGTTTTCCTTCAAGAAACTGATGACTGTATCTTCATTAATCTTGCGCAACGGGATAGGCTCCGTCCATCTAGTGAAGTAGTTGGTAGCTGTCAGGATGTATCGATGTTTTAAAGAAGAATTTGGATTTATCTCTCCAATAACATCTATACCCCACTCTTCAAAAGGTTCAGAGATAATAACCGGCTGCAAGGGTCCTGCTGCCTTAGGTAATTTCTCGGCACTTCTTTGGCATATATCACAGTTCCGTGCATACGCATGGGCATCTCAGAATAGAGTGGGCCAATAATATCCAGCTCTAAGTATCTTGTGAGTTGTTGTCTCCCCTGAATAATGTCCACCAGCGGGGCCATTGTGTAATTCTTTAACAACTTTACTTGCATCTTCCTTTTCTAGACATCTAAGAAAAATTCCATCATAATTCTTTCTGAAAAGTATCCCATCAATGATTTGATAAGCTGTTGATTTCAAACGGAGCGCCCTTCTTTGCTTAGAGCTCTAGTGCTCAGGTAGGTATCCTTGCTGTAAATAATGCACCAGATCTCTATACCATGATGGAGGAGTTGTGAAGGTAGGACATACTTAAACTGAGTTTAGCTCAACTTCATTCTTCCAATGTTGGTCTTCATTAGTCGGATTTCTTGTAAGCAATTTCCACAGGCCTTGTCCTTTGATGATAGTGGCCGGTTTAAATTCTAAATCATATTCTTGAAGAGCTGTGACCCAGTTTCCCCTCCTTTCTCCTAGTTCCTTTTGAATGAAGAGGGATCTAACAGCTGGGTGGGGAACTGTTAAAATTTGAGCATTAATTCACAATACTCTTGTATCTTTACTGAGATAATAACATATATAGTATATCAATGCATAAAAATCACAATAAGCATGACAAGCATCACAAGAATCAAAAGCATGAGAGACAAGAGACCAGATTTTCTGTGGGGAAAAACCTAAGGTGAAAAACCCCACAACTTCCTTAGAGATAGAGAGAGCAATGGCTCAACCAAAGTACAACCAAAATACACTTGAGATAGTCTCCTAGAGCAGATGATCCTCCTCCTCACTAGTGCATCACTTTCTGAGTGAGAGAAGTGTGTCTTTTCGAATGATCCAAATAGAGATCTCCCGATCTCTATTTATACTTAACCTATTTTCCGAGTGACCTTATGGGGATGACTTGTCTATCTAGATACATCCACAATATAATATATATTTTAGGGCCGACCCCACACATGGTGGTCTAATAACCCATCGACAAGTACACATACTTGCGACACTTGTCAATCCACATGACGACACTTCCTTATAGAGGAATAACACATCTCTTATAAGGGTACAATAAATATATATGAAATACATTCCGAAGTTACATATACATCAACACTCCCTCTTTACTAGGAAGGTATTTCTCAACACAGTTCTGCTAGACAAGTCTTCTTCTTGGGATCATCGTCATCGATGCATCGTCATCATCATCATCACTGCTGCCACTATCTCAACCAATATCTAACTCTACTTGTCATAGGAAGTTCTACAGAGCTAGTCCTTTTTCATACTGGATGTAGGCCCACCACCTGCAGGTCTTCATCATCTGTGCGAACGGTCTGATAGAGGTGGCCTCTCAGGACTAATTTTATGTGCGGATGCAGTACCAGAAAGAGTATCGCAAGAACATTTATGTGCCTAAGCATGACTGGCAAAATCTCCCAGGACTGATTACATGCATCTCCTCCACAATACCTTTAAAGAGCATCCCAGGAACATTTATGTGTCGCAACATGACCGGCAAGATCTCTAAAAAGAATCCCAGGACTTATTACAAGCATACAACTCAACCTCTTGGATCTCCAGGACTGATTACATGTGGATAGACAAAACCTTTAAAGAGAATCCCAAGAACATTTATGTGCTGTAGCATGACCGGAAAGATCTCTAAAGAGCATCCCAGGACTAATTACAAGCACACAGCTCAACCTCTCGAATCTCCAGGACTAATTACATGTCTTCGTAGTAATACCTCATCCCAAGACTGATTGCGAGCATACAGCTCAACCTATCGGATATCCGAGGACTGATTACATACTACATAGCAATATTGGAAAGAGTACACCAGGAACATTTATGTTCCGCAGCACGACCGGCAAGATCTCCCAAGACTGATTACTTGCTATTTGCACAACCTGCCACATATCATCTTTGACCTCCAGGTATCAACCTGATACTCATGATCCAACGAATCATCATCGCATGAGGCATCATCCTAATGCCCATGATCATACTGATCATCATCACTGTACCATCCTGGTGCATATCATTTGGAGCAACATCCTGAAGCTCATGATCATGATCAACCTGATCATACAATGCATCCACCTGATGCATACCAAGTATCTACTTGATACATATCACCATACACAGTGTATCCACCTGATACATAGATACATGATCCACACAATGTATCTATCAACATACATGATCTACCTGATCATACCTAATACATATCAACATACATGATCTACCTAATCATACAATGTATCCACTTGATACATATACAGATACATGGTCCAAGCATCCAACATGATGCATATACAAAATACATACAAATGATCCAACTGATCATATCCAGCATCCAACATGATGCGATATACATATAAATGATCCAACTGATCATATCCAGCATACAACATGATGCGTACATACATATACATATAAATGATCCAACTGATCATATCTAGCATCCAACATGATGCGTACATACATATATAAATGATCCAACTGATCATACCCAGCATCCAACATGATGCGTACATACATATATAAATGATTCAACTGATCATACAAAGCAGAAACTAGAACATCATCCTGATGCTCATCATCCAGCGCTTACATCCACAGCCATGTGAAGGATCCTCCTTCCAACATGCTTGGAATGGATTTAGCAAATGTGTCCGTCACTTCTTCCTTGAAGTGTCCTCAATCTGAAGAACACCTAGCCTCTCCCTAAAGTACTCAAACTTCACCCTAGCTAGTGGCTTTGTCAGCACATCTGCAATCTACTCATCCATCGCAACATATAGGAGCTTCATAGCTCCTCTCTAAACCATATCCTTGATATAGTGATATTTGAGCTCTATGTGATTCGACCTGTCATGAAACACTGGGTTCTCAGACAGCTTCACACAACTCTGGGTTCTCAGACAGCTTCACAAAAGATACCAGTAGCGTCCTCTTAGTAGCATACAGTAGCTTCCGTAGCCATACTGCCTCACAACTAGCTGAGCAAGCTGCATTATACTCTGCCTCAGCTGTACTCAGTGCTACGCAGGACTACTTCCTGCTAAACCAAGAGATCACACCTGATCCCATACTGAAGCAACACCCAGATGTGCTCTTCCTATCTGCAACACTGCCAGCCTAATCTGAATCAACATAACCCTGCAGGTTAAACTTTTGATTCGCTTCATACTTGGGCCCATAATCCACTATACCATTCAGGTACCTCAGAACATTCTTTACAACAACCAGATGAACACTCCTCGGATCCATCAGGAACTAGCTCAATGTGCTCACTACAAAGAAAATATCTGGTCTCGTGTTCATCAGGTACATCAAGGACCCAATCATTTGATGATACATAGAGACATCAACTGGCTCAGATGAAGCATCACATAGAAGCTTTAGATTCGATGCCATGGGTGTGGCCATGGCCTTGCAATCCATCATCCCAAATCTCTTCAGAATATCTACTGTGTACTTCCCTTGACCAAGGAAGATCCCACCTGAATTCTGCCACACCTCCAT
Organism: Larix kaempferi; assembly: GCA_027924585.1. Lineage (NCBI taxonomy): Eukaryota > Viridiplantae > Streptophyta > Pinopsida > Pinales > Pinaceae > Larix > Larix kaempferi. The sequence continues at coordinate 9,939,917 of BSBM01001152.1, forward strand.
ACCTAGGAAATAATGCATCATTCCCAAATCTCTCATATTGAACTCAGCAGCAAGCTTCCTCTTAGTATCTGCAATCAATCTGTCATCTCCTGTTACAAATAAGTCATCCACATACAGGAGTAGAATCACAGGATTCCCTTCCTCAACCTTGTAGTAGAGGTTGGAATCCGCTTTACTCTTGGTAAAGCCCAAGCTAGATAGGAAACTGTCCATCCTACCGTACCAAGTTCTGGGAGCTTGCTTCAAGCCATACAAGGCTTTCTTCAATCTGCACACATATGACTCCCTGTCATGTATTTCAAAACTGAGTGGCTTCTCCACGTATACTTCCTCTTCAACTACACCATTCAAGAAAGTAGTCTTAACATCCATCTAGTGTATTTTCCATTTCATTGCTGCAGCCAGGGCAAGTACTATTCTAATGGAAGTATACCTGGCTATAGGTGCAAAAGTTTCTTCATAATCTATTCCCTCTTTCTGAGAGAAGCCACGAGCTACGAATCTTGCTTTGTATTTCTCTACACTGTCATCTGCAGCATGCTGGATTTTGTAGATCCATTTCGAAGTCACAACAGACTTCTCTTTAGGTCTTGGGACAACATCCCAAACATCATTCTTCATTATTGATTGGTATTCCTCAACCATGGCATCCTTCCATTCTTTCTTTTCTGCTGCTTCTTCATAACTGGAAGGTTCTTTGTTCATAATGTCACAGAGTAAAGCAACATAGTTGGTATGTGATCTGGTTCTCTTCTTTGCTCTGTGTTCTTCTTCTGGAATGCCAAATCTTTCTGCATCTTGAATGAGCTCCCTAGCCCATGCAGGTTTCCTCTTGTGAGATTTATCCTCACGGGGTGGATGTACAGGTTCTTGCGGATCTTCAAACTCACGAACAACTTCTGGAATTGCTTCAGTCATGGTAGTGTCTTGAAATCTAGTTTCCTTAGGTTCTTCATAAACTTCGATAGGTGCCTTCCTTGATTTGATGAATGTTGAGTTTTCATCAAATGTTACATCCCTGCTGACATCAATCTTCTTGAACCCTGGAAAGTATATTCTGTAAGCCTTCGAGCTTTCACTGTAACCCACAAAGATACCCTTCTTTCCTGAAGGATATAGTTTGGTCCTCTTTTCCTTTGGGACATGAGTGTATACTAGACACCCAAATATTCTGAGATGGCTGAATTTAGGTTTCTTACCAGAAAAGACCTCTTCTGGTGTCTTGTTGTCCAATATCTTGTGGGGTGTTCTGTTCTACACATATACAGCTATTCTAGCTGCTTCTGCCCATAGATGCATAGGTAGATCCTGGTCATGCAGCATTGCCCTTGCTGCTTCCATGATTGTTCTGTTCTTCCTTTCTGCAACTCCATTATGTTGAGGATTATAAGGAGTAGTCAACTCCCTCTTAATTCCTGAATCACTGCAAAGCTTCTTGAAGTCACCTGAGGTGAATTCTCCACCATTGTCGGATCTGAATGTTTTGATCTTTTTGTCAGTTTGATTCTCCATCAAGGTTTTGAATTCCTTGAACTTATCAAACACCTCATCTTTGTTTTTCAATAAGTATACCCAAGTCTTCCTGGAGAATTCATCAATAAATGAGACATAGTAAACATACCCACTTAGAGAACTAGATGACATGGGACCACATACATATGAGTGGATGATTTCCAGGATATCTTTTGCCTTGCTTTCACTGCTTGGGAAATCCTTCTTAATATTCTTACCTTTTGCACATCCTTTGCTAACACCTTCATGTTTGGTCTTGATTTTAGGAAGACCCTCTACAGCCTTGCTTGCAATTGGAAGTGCCCTATAGTGCATATGAGCAAGTCTTTTATGCCAAATTTCACTTGGGTCCATGGATTCATGCACCATGGCATGTTCAGGTTGTCCTTTTAATTTATACAAACCTCCCTCTTGCTCTCCAATCACAACTGCATCATCTATGGTCTTTCCCTTTGGCCACATTAGGACTTGGACATCCACAAATGCAACCCTCATACCTTTTGTATCGAATGCAGAGATGGAGAGTTAGTTCTACTTGAGCCCAGGTACATAAAGGACTTATTTCATCTTCAAAGATTTTCCAAAATCTAGGTTGTAGGAGGCTTCACCACTTCCTTTGATGGGATATTAATAATCATCCCCAAGTTTCACTTTATGGGGTGATTCATGTTCAGATAGATTTACAAAGGATTTTTTACACCCAGTCATGTGTTTGGAAGCCCCATTGTCAATTAACCAATAATTACAACCATGGGAGATAGTACCTATGAGAGTAGAGATTAGAACATACTCTTCTTCACTTGATGAGTCATCATTACTATCATCACTTTCTACCCTAGCCTTCTTCTTTGGAGGTTCATCATCTTCGGCAGCATGAGCATGGTACCTTCTTTTGTTACCCTTCTTCTTCTTGCTGGAGTTGTTGTTTTTGTGTTTGTCGCTTTTGTTCTTGGGACATTCTGAAGAAAAGTGACCCTTCTCATTACAAGTGAAACACTTTAGATCTTTCTTGTCTTTGTGAAAATGATGAAAAGATTTCTTCTTGTGATGGGATGGCTCCCTCTTGAACTTGCCCTTCTTAGTGTGAGCTGTGAGAGCTTGATCTTCATTTCCCATCTTCTCTTCTCTTGCCACAAGCCTTGCTTCTTCTTGAGAACATTCCTCCCATAATCTACTGAAGGAGATTAACTTATTTCTGGCACAGATCCCCTGGATAAAAGAGTCCCATGACCTAGGTAGGCCATTCAAAGTAGTCATAACAATTTCACCATTCTCCACCATTTCATCTACAGCTTCAAGTTGTTCCTTGATCTGAGAGACCTTGGATAAATAGGATTGAATGGCTTCTCCATTCAACATCTTGACCCCTTTGAATTGATTCCGCAGGGTCATCTTCCAATTTATGTTATTTGCTTCAAATAGCTTGGTCAAAGAGTCAAACATAGCCTTGGGTGTCTTTAGAGAAGACACATGGGGTATGAGATGGTCTTTGATAGAATCAGCAATGATTCTCTTTGCCTTGACCAAGTTCTTCTTATGCAATACCTTAGTCTCTTCATCCTCTGGGATAGGGATGTCTTCTTTTATATATGAGTCCAACTCATTCTCTTTCAGGATTAACCCAATCCTATACTTCCAAGCTCGGAAGTTATCGGCCCCTTCAAGCTTATCCTCAAGCTTGGTGTGGTGAGACATTTTAAAGAGTACTTCAAATGAAATAAAAAAGATTTAGGTCTTACCACTTGAAATGTTGAAAATTGGATTTGGTCCCGGATTAGGGTTTGTCGAAAAAACCCTAAAAATTCAAAATGTGAATTTCAACTTTCTGAAAGGATATAAAGATGCGCCTTGATGAGCTGATCAGCCTGGTGTATTCAGAATTTGAGATCAGCAAAGCTTTACCCTTCAGATTTGCCTTTTTGTCCTCCCGGTTCACTAGGGAGAGCCCTAAATTAGGGTTTGAGTTTCTCGGAGATCGACCCAGCCAAAAATCTTGATCCAAAGCTCTAAACTTCGATTTGTGCAAGGAGCTCCCAGGTATGGCTTCAGATTTTAGAAATTCCTATTTTTGTGGAAACCCTAATTTTTACGGCCAAATCTGAAAATGCTCAGAATTGAATTTTGATTGGACAAATAGATTCTCCTTGATGAGTAGAGTAAATCTACAATACTACTTTTCCAAAAACTATGGAGAGAAACCCAATAAACAAGAAACTCAAGTTTTCGTCACTGCAAAATGTCTTCTTCTCAGGTTAGCTCTGATACCATGTTAAATTCGAGCATTAATTCACAAACCTCTTGGATCTTTACTGAGAGAATAACATATACAGTATATCAATGCATAACAATCACAATAAGCATGACAAGCATCACAAGAATCAAAAGCATGAGAGACAAGAGACACAGAGTTTCCGTGGGAAAAACCCTAAGGTGAAAAACCCCAAAACTTCCTTAGAGATAGAGAGAGCAATGGCTCAACCAAAGTACAACCAAAATACACTTGAGATAGTCTCCTAGAGTAGATGATCCTCCTCCTCACTAGTGCGCCACTTTCTGAGTGAGAGAAGTGTGTCTTTCCGAATGATCCAAATAGAGATCTCCCGATCTCTATTTATACTTAACCTGTTTGCCCAGAGACCTTATGGGGCCGACTTGTCTATCTAGATACATCCACAATATAATATATATTTTAGGGCCGACCCCACACATGGTGGTCTAATAACCTATCGGCAAGTACACACACTTGCGACACTTGTCAATCCACATGACAACACTTGCTTATAGAGGAATAACACATCTCTTATAAGGGTACAATAAATATATATGAAATACATAGATGAAATACATTCTGAAGTTACATATACATCAACAATCGGGCGCGCATGGGATATCAACGGTCCTCGTTAATCATCGCATAGCCAAAATGCGTGGAGCATATGGGAGATAAGTGGTCACAATGGATAATACCAGAAGACAAATGGCAGCTGGAAAACACGTCGCGAGAAGGATAGGAGGTAAGTAAAACCACTTAAGGAGCATGCGACACCATTGTGGCGGAAGATAGTGTGCTAGGGGCAACGATTGGGATTCATGGGCGAAGATCCGATGGTTCGGGATGAAAGTTTCATTCACTACAGATATTTTGATAGATAAATGGTTCAGATTGCAGGTAAACCAAATCAACGGCAATGAGTTTTGGAGATGCGCAGAGAATAATGGTGTGGACCCCACCAATAGGAAATGATTCAATGATTAAACAAGTTACGGATCTCCACCGTGGATGCAAATCAAGAAAGGATCGACGGTCTTGGGGGATTGTCGCGTCAGGGAGATGCGAGACAATTAGGAGACATGGGTGCTTGCGACAAAATATACCACCTAACAGGTGTTAGCACCGGGACTCATCGTGAGGAGGATAAGCGGTAATGAAAACCATTTATGAGAGATGCGACACCACTTTGTTGGTATATGATTCTAATAAAAGGACGGCAGGGATTAGGACATGAAGGATGATCCGATGGCGGATGGAGAAAGGTGTCAAATCAATTAAAAGAACATCGGATATAACGGTCTAAATCACAGCACATGAGACCAGTGTCCAGGAGGAGCGTAAACCCAAAAAAATGCTAGGGGGATAAGGAAAAAAGGTTATATATATAAGAGTTGGTATGTTAAGTTGAAATTTGTTTCTTGAAGTTGTCAGAGTTAAAGGCTTCCGGGCATGTGGAAGACGGAGAAGATGACAGGAGGAGCCATTCTCAGATATTTTTAGTGACAGATAGGACCTTATAACCACTGCTATTTGCAAATCTAAGTCTATTTGCAACAAGAAATGGATGAAGAACCCGTTTCTGGAAAGGTTAGGGTTAAATTTGCTTGAGAAGGTAGGGTCTCAATTCATTTGATGCAGAGTTTCGGCTGACTATACCTAAAATTAAGAGAAGAGTGAGGGTTTGCTTGAAGAGGGTTTAGACATGCATAGAGGGTTTCAGTGGCCTTTTGTCCGGTGTTTCATTGACCAAATTATGGTTTTCCCCGAGTCCAAGGGTTTTTTCCGAGAAGTATGTTATCGCTGCATATAGGCGGTTTTCCCCCTGAGAACCGCCAAACCTTTTTGATCACCTATATTAAACCTGAGACAGAAGGTAGAAGGTCCAAAATCTAAAGAGAAGACTAAAGAGGCCAGCTTCCCTATTAGTAGATGCGATTGGAATTGCAGAGCTGGAGGACCTAAAATTTGCGAACATGGTATGACCCGTGCCATTCGAAGGCCGAGATGAAAATGAGGTCAAGATCTACAGTGTAGATTTGACCATGCGGATAGACGGCTTAAATGCATCTCTACTACCACCAAAATGATTGCAAGTAGGACGTGTTGATGTATTTGTAACTTCGGAATGTATTTCATATATGTATATTGTATTCCTATAGAGATGTTATTATTCCTCTATACGGAAGTGTTTGTATTCCTATAGAGATGTTATTATTCCTCTATACAGAAGTGTCGTCATTTATATTGTAAGTGTCGTAATTGATACTTGATGGGTTATTAGACCACCTTGTTGGGGTCGGCCCTGTATAAGTCATGTGGGTTAAAGGGTTATTAGACCACCCTATTGGGGGTCGGCCCTGTCAGCATTATGTTATGTGGTTAAGTTAAGGTCAACCTAGTAAAGGTTATTAGGCAAGTCAAGTCAAGTATAAATAGAGTGTGGGAGGCACTCTATTTGATCACTCACTTCTCACACATACACTCATTGGAGAGTGGTGCACTAGTGGAGGAGGAGAAGTTGTTGCTAGGAGGAGTATCTCAGAGGAAGTTGTGGGGTTTTTCACCTTCTTGGTTTTCCCTGGTGAAACTCTGTGTCTCTTGTGTGCTTGCATTATTCTGTCCATGATTGATATGCTGTAGATATGTTGTACATGTTATTCTCTTGATTAAGATCCTAGATCAGATTGAAATTTTTGAAAAACTAACATGGTATCAGAGCTAGCCTGAAAGAAGGCATGGTATGGCATTTATGACACTTGTTGCACTTGCAAAGCTAGGGCTTGATATACAAAAAACTAGTCATTGTAGCACTTTCGCTATAAATTCATTTTGGAAAAGTTTCAAGATCTGAAAATATTACAAGTTGAAGAAAATATCCTCATGTACCTTGTGTCCGAAGGAGAGCCTCTAATTCATTGTACTTTCAAAGTTATGATCTGTACAATATAGAGTTTCTACCTCTTACAGATCTCAGTCATAAACAGGTGACCTTGGAAAAAAGGTCACAACTTGGGATAGGAAGCTCCAAATGAAATTTTGTAAAAAGTGGCAGGTAGGGAATGGACTTTAATTTCACAGGTACAATTTTCAGAGGCCGAAATTGAACCAGTGACACGTGGCACTTTGTACAAGTTCGCTCTCTTGTTTTATCCCATAAACAGGTCACGTTGCGACACTTGGCATAAATCTCTCTCAAAGAATCGATTTGAGGTCAGAACTATGGGGTTGGAAATATAACAGGTCAGGCTACCACAAGTAGAATTTTCAGATCCTATAGATCTGAAATTTTGGAGTTACACCAGAAACAATCAGGTGCATATTTTTGTCAAAACATAATTGGATTTTGAGCACCTTCATTCATGGCTACGGGAATTTAGGGTTTCGGAGAAAGTTGGAATTTTTGTAATCAGAGACCGTGGCTGGATGCTACTCATCAAAATCGAAATTTAGAGACCAAGATCAAATTTTTTGGTTGTACAGAAGGCCAGGCTTGATCAAACCCTAGTTCAGGACTTTGATCGAAAAAATGGAAAATTAGGGCTTCTACAAAAATGGGAATTTTTGAAAACTATGACCATAGCTAGAAGTGCCTTGGAAAAATCGAAGTTTAGAGTTTTGGAACAAATTATTTGGTTGGGTGAAGCTCTGGGAACTCAAACCCTAATTCAAGGTTCTCCCTAGTGAATCTGGAAGATTGAAAAGCAAATTTGAGGGGTGAAACTTTGCAGTTTTAAAATTCTGAGTATACGAGATTGATCAGCTCATCAATGCGCATCTTTCTATCCTTTCAGAAGTTTGAAATTTAAATTTTCAATTTTTAGGGTTTCTCTAACAAACCCTAATCCAGCTCTAGATCTAGTTTCTGCAATTCAAGTGGATTGGGTTAATCCTAGAAGAGAATGGATTGGTCACCTGCATAAGTGAAGAAGTTCTTGTTTCAGAGGGAGATGAGGCTAAGGCCTTACATAAGAAGATTACAAGCAATCTCGACAGGTATGACTTATCCAAGTATGTTTTGAGATCTGTTCATGATTAAGTTTATTTTATGTTTGTCTTCATTAAGGTTAGTACACTCTTGATTAACTTTAGACTTGTCGTATCACCTTAATAAAATTATGAATGTAGATATTCATTGATTAGGGTTTTGACACTTATGATTGTACTAATGCATTGTGGTGTTGTATGAGGTTGATGTTGTCCGCTAACATGAAAGGTACATCAAGAAAGACAAATCATGTTCTAGTTCAAGAAGATATGACCATGTTGACATGAAGACAAAGATTCATCCATTGTCATGAATCACATAGAATATCTACTTACGAGGTATGTATAATTTGGTTCTATAATGCTTAACCTATGAGATATGCAGGTTACTAGCACAAGTCATTGAAGAGAACAAGAAGACATTGCTAGACATAACTAGCAAATATGATAACCAGATATGTTTTTCCTATATCAAGTTAGAATCCTACCTTGTGTTAGGATCTTATACTGTTGTATGGTTGATAATGATTATTCATGAAGTTAGAAATGTAAGTAATCAAGGGTTTATGCATATTATGTCTCTTACCTTGATTGATGATATGACTAACCAGAAAAGTCCTTTGGTCAAATAAGAATATGCATGAGTAAAAGAAGTATTCCCTGAAACCTTGAATACTAATGTTTATTATATGTGTTTGAAATGATCATGACTATACATGTTTAATATTATTGTTTTTTGATAGTATTGATATTATACTAATGAATGTATGTATGAGAACTCAAGGATAACAGAATGATGATACTAGTAAGTATGCATAAGTGATCGAGGATGGAAGCAAAGAACAAGAGGGAGAACACTCCAGTAGTTCCTGGAAGGAAGCAAATATTGAGAGGGAGTCCACCCTACAAACCAAACAAAGATAAGTATTTGAATTGTGATTTATTGCATATTTGTTTGTTTAAATAATATTGTTCAATGATGTATATGTTTATGTTCCTAGACTTAGGGTGTGTATTATGCATATTAGAATAATTGCATTAATGAACAGTATACTACTAATATGCATGTGATGGGTAAGTGGCATATGGCACTATACAACATTCCATTGCTACTTATCTATAATGAATCCTCTTTGCTGACATGTTGGGAGTTGTGCACACTCTTAACAATGTTCTAGTAGAGATTGGAAGGCATCTAGAAAGTTACGAGATATGGATAAATGTTGAAGCATTGGCTAAGATAATTGCATGACTATATGACATATTTATTTATGTGTAAGAATTTGTTCTGAAAACTATGAGATGTTTTCTAATCATGCAATTTAACTTGTTTTGTAGGAAAGATCGTATAGCATCACCTACAAAAGAAGGACTATAACATTTGTTCAACAACAAAGTTATCTATTGAAGATAATGAAGTTATTGAAGTTCTCAGGATTCGGGAAGAATGCCATGATCGAGGAGTACTAGTCGATCATGAAGAATGATGTTTGGGATGCAGTCCCAAGACCTGAAGGGAAGTCTATTGTGACTTCCAAGTGGATCTATAAGATCAAACATGCTCTAGATGGTAGCATAGAAAGTGAGGTTTGTAGCTTGTGGCTTCTCTCAGAAAGAGGGAATAGACTATGAAGAGATTTTTGCACGTATAGACAGATACACTTCCATCAGATCAGTACTTTCTCTGGCTATAGTGATGAAATGGAAGATACACCAGATGGATGTCAAGACAGTCTTCTTGAATGGTGTAGTCGAGGAGGAAGTGTAAGTGGAGAAACCACTTGGTTTTGAGACACATGACAGAGAGTCATATGTGTGCAGGTTGAAGAAAACCTTGTATGGCTTGAAGCAAGCTCTTAGGACTTGGTATGGTGTAGGATAGACAACTTTCTATCCAGTTTGGGCTTTACCAAGAGTAAAGCAGATTCCAACCTTTACTATAAGGTTTAGGAAAGCAATCCAGTGATACTACTCTTGTATGTGGATGACCTGTTTGTTACAGGTGATGATGGATTGATTGTCGACACAAAGAGGAAGCTTGCTGCCGAGTTTGAGATGAAGGACTTGGGGATGATGCACTATTTCTAGGCATGGAGGTGTGGCTGAGTGCAGATGGAATCTTCCTTGGACAAGGGAAGTATGCAGTAGAGATCTTGAAGAGGTTCAGGATGACGGACTACAAGGCCATGGCCACACCTATGGCATCGAACCTAAAGCTTCTGTGTGATGCTTCATATGATCCAGTTGATGTCACTGTGTATCGTTAGATGATTGGGTCCTTGATGTACCTGACGAACATGAGACCATATATTTTCTTTGCGGTGAACACATTGAGCCAGTTCCTGATGGATCCTAGAGGTGTTCACCTGGTTGTTGTAAAGCATATTTTGAGGTACCTAAAGGGTACAATTGATTATGGGCTCAAGTATGATGTGAATCAAAAGTTTAACCTGCAGGGTTATGTTGATTCAGACTGGGCAAGCAGTGTTGTAGATAGGAAGAGCACTCCTGGGTGCTACTTCAATATGGGATCAAGTGTGATCTCTTGGTTTAGCAGGAAGCAGTCTTGTGTAGCACTGAGTACAACCGAAGCAGAGTATGTTGCAGCTTGTTTGGCTAGTTGTGATGCAGTATGGATTCGGAAGCTACTGTCTGAGCTATTTGATCTCCTGTTAGATGCTACTGGTATCTTTTATGACAACCAGAGTTGTGTGAAGCTTTCTGAGAACCCAGTGTTCCATGACAGGTTGAAGCACATTGAGATCAAATATCACTATATCAGGGATATGGTGTAGAGAGGAGTAGTGAATCTCCTGTATGTTGCTACAGATGAGCAGGTTGTAGATGTATTGACGAAACCACTAGCCAAAGTGAAGTTTGTGTACTTCAGAGAGAGGCTTGGTGTTCTTCATATTGACAACACTTCGAGGAAGAAGTGATGGACACATTTGCTGGAGCCATTCCAAGCATGGTGAGAGGAGGATCCTTCCCATGGCTGTGGATGTAAGCGCTAGATGATGAGCATCAAGACGATGCTCCAGTTACTGCTCTGTATATGCATCATGTTGGATGCTGGATATGATCAGTTGGATCATGTATATGTATATGCATCATGTTGGATGCTGGATATGATCAGTTGGATCATGTATATGTATATGCATCATGTTGGATGCTGGAAATGATCAGTTGGCTCATGTATATGTATATGTGTTCTGGGATATTTACAGATACTCTTGCTAGGTTTTGCCGGTTGCATACAAATTCTCCCTGGGAGATTTGCAGATACTCTTGCTAGGTTTTTCCTATGCCATATAATAGCTCCCTGGGAGATCTGTCAAATTCTCTTGCTAGGTTTTGCTTGGTCACATGTAATAGCTCCTTGGGAGATCTTGCAGGTTGTGCTGGGCATGTAATCAGTCCCGAGATGCTCTTGCTAGGTTTTGTTGATGCATGTAATAAGTCCTCAGGATCCACAGTATGACCAGTGATGATGAAGACCTACAGGTGGTGGGCCTACATCCAACATGAAAAAGGGTTGGCTCTATATAAATTCCTATGGTGAGTAGTTCAGAGATTGATTGAGATAGCAACAATAGTGACGATGATGATGATTCGATGACGATGATCTAGTGACGATGATCACGAGAAGAAGACTTGTGCTAGCAGATCTGTGTCGAGAAATACCTTCCTAGTTAAGAGGGAGTGTTGATGTATTTGTAACTTTGGAATGTATTTCATATATGTATATTGTATTCCTATAGAGATGTTATTATTCCTCTATACGGAAGTGTTTGTATTCCTATACAGATGTTATTATTCCTCTATACAGAAGTGTCGTCATTTATATTGTAAGTGTCGTAACTTATACTTGATGGGTTATTAGACCACCTTGTTGGGGTCGGCCCTGTATAATTCATGTGGGTTAAAGGGTTATTAGACCACCCTATTGGGGGTCGGCCATGTCAGCATTATGTTATGTGGTTAAGTTAAGGCCGACCTAGTAAAGGTTATTCGAGAAATCAAGTCAAGTATAAATAGAGTGTGGGAGGCACTCTATTTGATCACTCACTTCTCAGACATACACTCATTGGAGAGTGGTGCACTAGTGGAGGAGGAGAAGCTACTGCTAGGAGGACTATCTCTTATACTTGGGTTGTATCATTGCTCTATCTATCTCTGAGGAAGTTGCGGGGTTTTTCACCTTCTTGGTTTTCCCCGGTAAAAATCTGTGTCTCTTGTGTGCTTGCATTATTCTGTCCATGATTGATATGTTATAGATATGCTATAGATATGTTGTACATGTTATTCTCTCAGTTAAGATCCTAGATCATATTGAAATTTCTGAAAAACTAACAAGACGGGGGCCACCTCAGCGTCATCTTATACTTTTCCACCTCTTTGGAAATCCTGGGTAAGCATGTTTCATGTTAGCTCAGGCCTTAGACATCATTGTTACTCGATTGGGAGATTCAGTCAGGTCATCATGGAAAAGGTGATCGCACATAGCTGCCATCATCATCACGGCCATTATAGACATGGTCCCTGCATCCCCTGTTCGAAATCAGTGCATGGGAAAGGTGGCGCACCTGGCAGCCCTGGTATATTTCAGTTAGAGTCTGATCATGGAGAAGGATCAGGGAACCGAAGTGGTATTTATGCCCAAGCAGGCATGGTTTGAGGTGGAGGAAGAACACGCTCCTTCATCTCCTGTGGTATTCAACCACATAGAATCTAGCACCACCAACGAAGATGAAGAGCCCGAGGAGAGACAAGTGTGTAGAAGAGTTCGACGTTGAGGGAAGAAAGAGACCCCTGGAGATGAGTGAGACATCCACTAGATCATGGAGACTCTCAAGGATTTTGTAACTTCCACTGAGGAAGTGACACCTCCCCCTCCAGCAGAAGAACCGCAGGTGGACAACTCTTTGAGAATAGAAAATTTCTTTGATCCGCAGGGCCAATTAAAGGCTCAGGAGTAAGGTGGCATTCTACTCACCATATTCCTATTTCCCATCTTAATCAATCTATTTTGAGCTCAAAACGTATGTAATATTCCCCAATTTTGAGGCTGTCAAGGTGGTAGCATAATTTTAACTATTTCCTGATGAATAATTCGAGGCTAAAGGCCTATAAATATCATTGTAATAGAGGGGCAAAGGGTTGGAAAATCATTCGACTAAGGCCTGGGGATCGAGTTTAGTTTTGAGACTTCTACATTAATACAATGTGCAGTGCCTATGGCAGACTGTTTTGCAGAGATTCATGTGTTGCTTTACTTGTAGTCTATTTTTTCTTTCTTCTCTATGTGCTCGTACTTCCTGTTATACATTTACATTGTGTTTTCCCTTTCATATATGAGATCAGTGTATAGTAGCTTAGAATTATTGGAAACAAGATCTGGTTATTATCTTAGGTGTTCACTCAATATTGCTACTAAATTTGATATCGAATTCATCTTTGTCGGATGCTTGTATCAATGGTCTGTTATTACTTTCTTCTTTTATCACCAGAAAATAGCATTACGACGGCAAGAGAGTGGCTACCTTGCATCTGTTTTAATAGTCTGTACTACGACACTACTATACGATATTCATGTTGTATCCTGACTCCATCTCCCAAGGTTTATGCTCTTGATTGTCCCACCAAACCTCAAAACAATTTGTCCCATCAGATGTCTGACCTTCTGAGCATGCTATGATTGAATATCGTGGATTGGAAGGCTGTGTGTTCCTGATTAATCATTTTTCAGTCTTCTATAGGATGCTATATGTTTATCATTGGAAAAACCTTTGAGTATTTTATGAATAATTAAGAGAGAGCCCTCTCTTCTTGTGTTGGGTCAGTAACATAACCTAAAGTGGTTAGTGGTTACCCTGATTCTGCCTCTCCACAACCTTGGGGTACATTTTAGGTGATAACAATGGGGATTAAGGAAGTGATAAAGAGGTTGGGGGAAAGGTAAGGATTTAGGGATAATTAGGTAAGTTAGAGAGAAGGGGGTAAGATAGAGAGGGGTTGGTAGTAAGTGGTAGAGGAAGGGGGATTAGGAGGGAGAAAGAGAGATAGGGGTTTAGGAGTAAGGGGAGTACGAAACATAAAGAGAGACAAAGGTGTTGGTTATGGGAAGGATAATAGGAAGGGGATTAGTGAGAGAGAGAGGCTGGGTTAGGGGTAGTGAGAGTGTGAGAGAGAGAGGGGGGTGTTAGTGGGTTGCGGTAGAGAGAGAGAGAGATAGGTGGGGTTAGAAGTACGTGGATGAATAGACAAGAGATAGAGTCAAAGAGATAGGGGTGAGTGGAAGGAGGGTGTGGGTGATTAGGGGTAGAGGAAGGAGGACAATTGTGGGAGAGAAATATATAGATATTAGGGTGGGGGGATGGGATTTAAGGATGATTAGGGCTATTGTAGAGAAGAAGGGTATAGGGTGAGGGTAGAGAGAAAGAGAGATGGGGGAGGGAGAGTGGGAGAGAGAAAGAGAGAGAGGGGTTTAAGGGGAGGGTGAATAAGAGAGATAAAGAGAGGGGCTTAGGGAGAAGAGTAGTTTAGTAAGTGATAGGGGAGAGAGAGAGAGAGAGAGAGAGAGAGATGATGGGATGTTAGTAGTAGTGGGACGAGTGGTGGGTGATAATGTGAGAGAAGGGGTTAGTAAGGTTGAGAGAGAGAGAGGAGGTGGATTAATGTTAGGGGGGAGTATGGGGTATGTGTTTGTGAGAGAAAGATAGAACATGGTTGTTATAGGTCAAATATGCACTTCTCCATCCGTGATCACATTAAGTTGTCGATCACACAAAAGGACAACATGGATTGAAGAGCAATATTGCCTTAGGTGATGTATGGACTGGACTTACCCCTCTGCAGCTGACAAAACACTATTTTTAACTACATTTTGACATGAATGCTACCCTACAGGCATAAGAGCAGCGTTCACCAGCTGAAATATGCAGCTCTGCTTCATTAAACTAGCATTTACCTCCTAAAATATGCAAGTCTGCTTCAATAGACCAGCATACACCCTCAAAAACCTTGGAAACACTAGTTGTAAGCACTGAAGTTGCATATTGTGCGCTACTCTACTGTGAAATACTCGCGCACATATTAAAATTTAATAAAAAATATATTAATTTGATGAATTGGGATTAGTTGAAGTTGGTTTTGCAATTTCCCTAACCTCCCAATCAAACTACCTCTCGATCCAAACTGCCTACCTTGTCCCATAAATACAAGGGGGATGATGAGAGAGAGGAGGAGAAACTATGCATTAAGGGTTGTTATGCTGGAGGAATTCCAAGCTGGTGTGAAGAGAAGGAGCCCAGGATCCGGTTGCACAAGCACTCTGAATGATCAGGTATAATTGTACTGATTATTT
Organism: Larix kaempferi; assembly: GCA_027924585.1. Taxonomy (NCBI): domain Eukaryota; kingdom Viridiplantae; phylum Streptophyta; class Pinopsida; order Pinales; family Pinaceae; genus Larix; species Larix kaempferi. The sequence goes on from BSBM01001152.1 coordinate 9,955,051, forward strand.
GCTTTTGATAATAAAGGTTGAAATACCCTTCTCGTCCCAATCAAATGTCTAATGGATTGGATGTTTGCTTGGATTAAATGCTTGATTGTATTTGATGTTTAAATTGTATTTCAATTTCATCATTGTTATATCAGTCAAGATATGTCGAGGAAGGTATCTTTGTATCACCGGTTCATCAAGAGGAAGATGAAGTGGAGGATCGATCGAAGGAGGAAGCGAAAGCTAGGATCAAATGTTATTAATAAGGTATGCCTTAAAGAACCTTGATCTCTTTCCTTTTCTAGAAGCCTATGTGATATGATTAATGTATTTACCTGTCACTCGAGAATTTGGTAGTGTCCCTCTCCTCGCTATAGGGTAGAATTCCTGAACAACAATGGTGTAGGGGGGTGTCAATGGGTTTGGAGAGAGAGAGAGAAAGGTGTTGGCTAGGGGCAGGTGCATGATTAAATTTTTGAGAGAGAGAGAGAGGAGGGGGGTTGGAGGAGTGAAATAAATAAATATCATAGTGGATGGAGGGGTGGTGGTAGTTGGAGGGTTGTTGGTTGAGAGAAAGGGATAGATATCACAACTGGGGGAGGTGGTGCAAGGTATTAAGGAAGATTAGGGAATTTAGAGAGAAATGGGGTATAGGCTTGCGAAGAGAGAGGTGAAGTGGTGGTGATGTTTAAGAAGATTAGGAGAGGGGTTAGGGAGAGAGAGCGGTGGTTTAGGTGTAGTGAGAGTGTTAGAGAGAGATTGAGACATAGGGTTAGTGAGTGTTGGGAAAAATAGGATATAGAGAGAGGAGGAAGACGAGGAGGTGGGGGGATTAGAGGTAGTGGGAGGAGTAGGGGTGATATAGTGAGAGTATGAGTTAGTAAGGGTTAGGGGGAGAGAGGTTTAGGAAGAGAGAGATAGATATATATATATAGAGAGAGAGAGAAAGGATGTAGGTGGTACAGGGGGGATTAGGGGGTTTTTGTGGGAGAGAGAGATAGAGAATGTGGTATAAGGGGTGTTAAGTTATTGGGAGAGAGAGGGGTGGTGGTTAGGGGTAGGTGGAGGAGTAGAAGGATTAGAGAGAGATATATATAGAGAGAGAGGGAGGGAGGTGGGGATGGTATGGGTGATTAGGGGTAAGAGTGAAGAGACGGTTTAGGGAGAGAACGAGATAGAGGCCGTGGTGGGGAAAGGGGGTGTGGGGGTTTAGGGAATATTAAAGAAGTTAAAGAGAGAGAAAGAGGGAGAGAGATAGTCCAAGGATGAGCAGTGGAGGGTGTGGGGGATTAGACATAGTGGGAGGGGGGGTTTTATGGAAAGAAAGAGACGAAGATCATTGTTGGGGGGGTGTAATTTTTTAGGGAATATTAGGGAAGTTGGAGAGAATGGAGGGTATAGGATAGTGGTAGAGGGAGAGAGAGTTAGATAGAGATGGATAAGGTTAGGGATAAGGGGAGTAGGAGAGATAGAGAGAGAGGGGCATAGGGGGTGGTTATTGTTAGGGAGAGAAAGAGATAGAGATCAGGGTTGGGGTAGGCCTTTATGGGTCAGTTTGGAAGTTAGATAGAAGGGGTTTATAGTGTGGGTAAAGAGAGAGAGAGAGGGAGTGGTAAGTGCTATGGGAAGGGGGACTAAAAGAGACAAAGAGAGAAAGGGGTTTAGTTGTAGGGGTAGTAGGAGAGAGAGAGAGGGAATGGTAAGTGGTAGGGGAATGGGGATTAGAAGAGACAAAGAGAGAGAGGGTTTTAGTTGTAGGGGTAGTAGGAGAGAGAGAAAGGGGGGGTAGCTATGTGTAGGGATAGTAGGAGGGGGGTTAGGGACAAAGAGTGTGGGATTAGGGGTATTGAATGTTTGAGTGTGTGAGAGATGGGGTCTGCTAGGGGGTTGGGGCAGAGACAGGTGTTCATTTATGGGTAGGTGGAGTAGATGAGAGAGAGAGAGAGAGAGAGAGAGAGAGAGAGAGAGAGGCAAGAAAATGGAGGGTGTGGGTGATTACGGGTAGGGGGAGGTGGGATGTTGCAGGAGAGAAAAAAATAGAGGATAGGGTCAGGTGCTAGGGGTTTAGAGATGATTATGGAATTTATAGAGAAGGGGGCATAAGGTGGGGGAAAAGAGTGAGATATAGGGTTAAGGATACATTACTAAGAGAGAGAGGGGGGTTAGGAATGTTAAGATTTAATATGCTAAGACATAAAATAGCAGCATTACATTCCATTTCACAATAATAGCATATATAGGATCACTGAAGAAACAACAAGCACAACATAAACACAAGAGACAAAGATTTATCCTGGGAAACCCTCATGGGGTAGAAAACCCAGCAAAGCTTCCTCAATATAGATGACCAGCAATATACAAAGATGAAACCCTGAGACATGATCTCCTCCTCCACAATAGCAGACCTCTCCTCCACAAGTGCGCTATCCTCAACTGAGTGTGTGTGTATAATGAGGAACACACCTCCTCTATTTATACACTACTCTGATATGTATTTTACACAAGTACATGTAGGCTCGTATTTAACCATTAGGTTAAATACCCCATTATAACTGACTGGGCCGACCCCCACATGGTGGGTCTAATAACCCTAGCTACCACAACCAAAGCGGAGGAATAAACATCTCTGGATTTATAGTATAATCACATCGGAGGTATGGAACATCTCCGGAATAAATAATATACAAATATAATATTCTTTGAAGTTACAATATTTCAACACTCCCCCTTAACGAGAAGGATATTATAACAGTATCTGCACGAGCAAGGAGTCATCAACATCATACATGATACATCTATAAATCATTGGAAGCTTTTTCAACATCATTAGTAACTCAAGCAGTTACTGGAACATCTTCAATACTGGAACATCGACATCTTCAGTATTGAGTCTTTATCTTATGTAGCACTTGAACAGCTACAACAATATCATCATCTGGATCCTCACGATACATGATCATCAGCATCATCATCTCATGATCATCAGCATCGTCATCACACGATCATCAGCATCGTCATCACACGATCATCAGCATTGTCATCTCACGATCATCAACATCGTCATCACACGATCATCAGCATCGTCATCACACGATCATCAGCATCGTCATCACACGATCATCAGCATCGTCATCACACGATCATCAGCATCGCCATCACACGATCATCAGCATCGTCATCTCACGATCATCAGCATCGTCATCACACGATCATCAGCATCGTCATCACACGATCATCAGCATCGTCATCACACGATCATCAGCATCGTCATCACACGATCATCAACATCGTCATCACATGATCATCAGTATCGTCATCATACGATCATCAGCAGTACAAGTATTCATGCCAATACAAGTGACCATATCAACAATACGAGTATCCTACCAATACAAGTAGCCACATCATCAATACAAGTATCCTACCGATACAAGTAACCACATCATCAATACAAGTATCCTACCGATACAAGTAACCACATCATCAATACAAGTATCCTACCGATACAAGTAACCACATCATCAATACAAGTATCCTACCGATACAAGTAACCACATCATCAATACAAGTATCCTACCGATACAAGTAACCACATCATCAATACAAGTATCCTACCGATACAAGTAACCACATCAAAAATCACTTTCTCGGAGACCATACGTCTACGGATCAATTCAGGGACCTAAGTCCGGGGATGATACAATCCCCACTTCTCGGAGACCTCACGTCTACGGATCAATTCAGGGACCGTAGTCCGGGGATGATACAATCCCCACTTCTCGGAGACCTCACGTCTACGGATCGATTCAGGGACCTAAGTCCGGGGATGATACAATCCCCACTTCTCGGAGACCTCACGTCTACGGATCAATTCAGGGACCGCAGTCCGGGGATGATACAATCCCCACTTCTCGGAGACCTCATGTCTACGGATCAATTCAGGGACCTAAGTCCGAGGATGATACAATCCCCACTTCTTGGAGCCCTCACGTCTACGGATCAATTCAGGGACCACAGTCCGGGGATGATACAATCCCCACTTCTCGGAGACCTCACGTCTACGGATCAATTCAGGGACCTAAGTCTGGGGATGATACAATCCCCACTTCTCGGAGACCTCACGTCTACGGATCAATTCAGGGACCTAAGTCCGGGGATGATACAATCCCCATCACGTACATTTTGAACTTAGTGGTTCCGAGATGATGCAATCCCCATCACGTACATTTTGAACTAGTGGTTCCGGGATGATGCAATCCCCATCACATTATTCTCGAAGACCATACATCTACGGATCAATTCAGGGACCGAAGTCCGGGGATGATACAATCCCCATCACGTACATTTTGAACTAGTGGTTCCGGGATGATGCAATCCCCATCACGTACATTTTGAACTAGTGGTTCCGGGATGATGCAATCCCCATCACATTATTCTCGAAGACCATACGTCTACGGATCAATTCAGGGACCGAAGTCTGGGGATGATACAATCCCCATCACGTACATTTTGAACTAGTGGTTCCGGGATGATGCAATCCCCATCACATACATTTTGAACTAGTAGTTTCGGGATGATGCAATCCCTATCACTTTATTCTCGGAGACCTCACATCTACGGCTCTCTTTTAGGACTGAAAGTCCAGGGATGATCCAATCCCCTCAACTGTCCTCTAAGGACTTCATTCTCGGAGACCTCACGTCTACGGCTCTCTTTAGGACTGAAAGTCCAGGGATGATCCAATCCCCTCAACTGTCCTCTAAGGACTTCATTCTCGGAGACCTCACGTCTACGGCTCTCTTTAGGACTGAAAGTCCAGGGATGATCCAATCCCCTCAACTGTCCACTAAGGACTTCATTCTCGGAGACCTCACGTCTACGGCTCTCTTTAGGACTGAAAGTCCAGGGATGATCCAATCCCCTCAACTGTCCACTAAGGACTTCATTCTCGGAGACCTCACGTCTACGGCTCTCTTTAGGACTGAAAGTCCAGGGATGATCCAATCCCCTCAACTGTCCACTAAGGACTTCATTCTCAGAGACCATACGTCTACGACTCACTTTAGAACATGTGTTCAAGGATGATACAATCCCCACATGTATTCTCATCAATACAAGTACAAGTATCCTCAACCATACAAGTACATTAATCAATACATGTGTCATCAAAAGTATGTATTCTTACCAATACATCTTATCATCAAAAGCATGTATTCTTACTAATACATCTAACATCAAAAGCATGTATTCTTACTAATACATCTAACATCGAAGGCATGTATAAGTAAAACTAAGTATTCTAAGTATAAGAGTCCTAAATCTAAATATTTCTAAGTATCTAGGTGTGGAGAACAGGTTACCTCATCATCGACCTTGTTGTTCGATGAGACCAACTTATCATCAGTGACTATACTACTCCCCCTTTCGAGGAGGGTCCTTTTTGAACTACACCAAGCTTGTCTCGGAAGTATTCAAATTTCACTCGAGACAGAGGTTTGGTTAGTATGTTGGTAACTTCTTCACTTGAGGTAAAGGTTTGGTTAGTACAATGGTAACCTGTTACAAATTCAAACTTTATAGTTCCTTTCCGCATCATATCTTGTTTGTTCCCTATGTTCTTTGACTTATCATGGAACACTAGATTCTATGTCATCTTGATACAACTCTAATTATCACATATGATCTCAGTTGGTTCTATCTCTAAGTCAAACAATCCTGAAGCCAAACTTCTTCACAACTAGCGGAGCAAACAGCCATATATTCCGCTTGTGCTGAGAGCCACACTAGACTGCTTCCAGCTAAACCACGAGATCATGGCTAACCCCAGACAATAACATCCCCTGTCTGATACACTTCCTGCCCAATCAGAATCTGAATAACCATCTGAAGTCATGATCTTCAAGATAGCATTCTATCGTGTCCTTTATGTGCCTTATCACATGCTTTGCAACTATCAGGTGAACACATCTAGTTTCCACTAGGTGCCTCAGAATATGCTTTACAACAATCAGGTGAACATGTCTAGGATCTATCAAAAACTGGCTCAAGGTGTTCACCGCAAAGCAAATATCTGGTCTCGTGTTCATCAGGTACATCAAGGACCCAATCATCTGATGGTACATCATGGCATCAATCGACTTTGATGAAGCAACACTCAATAGATTCAGGTTCAATGCCATAGGCGTGGCCATGGCATTGTAGTCCATCATCCTGAACCGCTTCAGGATCTCTACTGCATACTTCCCTTGTCCAAGAAATATTCCATCTCCACTCTACCACACCTCCATACCTAGAAAGTAATGCATCATGCCCAAGGCCTTCATCTTGAACTCAGCAGCAAGCTTCGTCTTCGTGTCAGAAATCAATCTATCCTCACATGTCACAAATAGGTCATCCACATACAATAGGAGTATCACTGGATTTACTTCCTCAACCTTGTAGTAAATGTTGGAATTTGCTTTACTTTTGGTAAACCCAAACTGGACAGGAAGCTGTCTATCCTGCCCTACCATGTCCTAGGTGCTTGCTTCAATCCATACAAGGCTTCAATATGCACACATATGACTCACTGTCATGTGTCTCAAAATTGAGTGACTGCTCCACATACACTACCTCTTCGACTACACCATTCAAGAAAGTTGTCTTGACATCCATATGGTGTATCTTCCACTTCATCACTGCAGCTAGAGCAAGTGTTGTTCTGATGGAAGTGTATCTGGCTATAGGTGCAAAAGTCTCTTCATAACCTATCTCCTCTTTTTGGGAGAAGCCACGAGCTACAAATCTTGCCTTGTATTTCTCTATGATACTATCTGTAGCATGCTTAATCTTGTAGATCCACTTGGAAGTCACGACAGACTTCCCTTCTGGTCTTGGGACCACATCCCAAACATCATTCTTCATGATCGACTGGTATTCCTTGACGATGGCATTCTTCCATTACTGCATACTGGATCTTGGGAACTTCTAATTATTCAATATATTCAATAGATATTTTTCTTTCTTGAACTTCGTTGCTGGAACAAATGTTGTGGTCCTTCTTTTGTAGGTGATTGTACATGATCTTTCCTACAATTCAAATTCAATTGCATGATTAGAAACTTCTCACTTCTTTTAGAAGAAAATCTTACACATAAAGACATATGTCATACACTCATGCAATTATCTTATCCAATGCTTCAATACAACATTTATCCATATCCCGTAACTTTCTGGATGCCTTCCATCTCTACCAGAACATTGTTAAGAGTGTGCACAACTCCCAAAATGTCAGCAAAGAGGTTTCATTCTAGATAAGTAGCAATGGAATGTTGTACAGTACCATAGGCCACTTACCCATTACTTGCATATTAGTAGTATCTTGTTCATTGATGCAACTTTTCTAAAATGCATAACATACATCCTAACTCTAGGAACATGAGTATGAACATGATTGAACAACATCATTTAAGTAATCATATATACAGGAAATAACAAATGAAATACTTATCTTTGTTTGGTTGTTAGGTGGACTCCCTCTCAATCTTTGCTTCCTTGCAAGAACCAATGTTGAAAATGGATGAGAGGTTCTTCCTTTCTGTAACTCCATTCTGTTGTGGATTGTAAGGAGTGGTCAACTCCCTCTTAATCCCCGAATCAATGCATAACTTCTTGAAGTATTTTGAAGTGAATTCTCCACCATTGTCAGATCTAAAAGTATTGATCTTCTTTTCAGTGTGGTTTTCTATCAAGGCTTTGAATTCCTTGAATTTGCTGAATAATTCTTCTTTGTTCTTCAAGAAACAAATCCAAGTCTTCCTAGAGAAATCATTAATGAAAGAAACATAATATACATACCCACTCAGAGAACTGGATGAAATCGGATTGCAAATATCGGATTGGATAGTTTCTAAGATTCCTTATGCTTTGCTTTCACTACTTGGAAATGCCTTCTTTGTGTTCTTTCATTTTATACATCCTTTGCAAACACCTTCATGCTTTGACTGGATTTTAGGAAGAACTTCTACTGCTTTGCTTGCAATTAGTGGTGCCTTATAGTGTACATGAGAAAGCCTTCTATGCCAAAGTTCACCTGGCTCCATGGATTCATGTACCATGGCATGTTCAGGTTTTCCCTTCAATTTGTATAATCCTCCCTCTTGCTCTCCAATCACTACTGCATCATCAATGGTCTTACCTTTAGGCCACATAAGTACTTGGCCATCCACAAATGAAACTCTTGTCCCTTTTTCATCCAAATATGATACAGAGAGAAGATTCTTCTTGAGTCTAGGTACTGTTAGGATATTCCTATACTCCATCCTAATCCTACTAGCCTTCCAGTCATTTTCATTTTCAGTCATGCATGCAACACTAGGGTTTTCATGCATTCTAGGTCATTAGTCCCAGCACCTAGTCCTCAACAAACTAGCCCCGGAGCTTCTTTCAGATCATTTCTAGACCTCCTAGTGACTAGTGCACCCTCCTTTGCTTCACTGCATGACAAGGGCACCTTCTTCACCTACCAGTCTAGTTATATTCAGTTATATTGAGTTATCTTCAGTTATTTCCCTGATTTAAGGATTAACTGACTCTTTTATGAGTTTATCACTTTGTTGGACCTCCAGTGAGATTAGATTGACCATTCTGACTCCAATTAACTCCTATGGTGCCCTCCACTGAGCCTCCTTCACTGTATTAGTGCTTCCATGTTCCAGTTACACCAACCACATTTAGTTAGACTCAGTTCGACTCCCGGTTGACCATTACTTGTGCATTGATGACTTCACTGATGAGAAGGTTGACTCCTAGTTAGGCATTGATGACTCTCCACTGATTATGGATCTGTGCATGAAGGCTAATTCGAATTCCTCCTAGTGAATTCGAATACTCATACTCATCATTGTATATTTACCTGTTTACTATTCAATTTAATGTAACATGTGTAATTATTCTGCCTCAATCAGAGTTTCTTTGGATCTAAGTTCTATTGCTTGTCTCTTCTTCTATTATTCCTAAATTATTTCATTGTGAGGTTTACATCATCTCTTTGGATCTTATGTGGGAAATTTCACATGGTATCAGAGCCATTTGAGAGTTTATTCTACCTCCATTCTTGAGAGTTTTTTGCAGGTATTTTGAAGTTCCAGCAGTTCCTTTTTGCACTTGTTCTAGCAGTCAAGATGAGCATTTCGAATGCTTCTCCTTCTTCTCCTTTGATCCTCACTCCATTCAACTACTTCGAATGGAAGGATAGGATTATATTTCACTTGTATCACAAGATTCTAAATCGAATAGTATTTGAAAAAGATGCTATTCCTCATCATGCTGTTGAAAGAACCAAGCATCTAAATAAAATGGATGAGGCTTTGGGATTCATATGCCTCCATATGTCAGAATATCTACTATTTCATGTTGAAGGAGTTAAGTCTCTAAATGAGTTATGGACAAAATTGGGGAATCTGTTTGGAAAACAAGATGGGATGAGAGGCTACACTCTTGAAAATGAATTGGCTTCTCTGCAACCTAGCAATTTCGAGAGCATTCAAACATTCATCTCAAAATTTCAGAATTTGGTTACTCAATGCAAGCACTGTGGCATCACCAAAAGTGAAGAACAATTAGTGCTCTCCATTTTGAGCAGACTTGGATCTCAATTTTCTGTTTTTGTCTCTACTTTCCATTCTGGGTGAATGTCAATCCCTGGATGGAAGTTTCCTACCTTGGAAAAATTTACTACCGCTCTCATTCAAGAAGAGGACAAATTGATTCAAATGGGTTCCATAAAAACCTCGAGAGATCTAGCTCTTTTAACTGGTGAATCAAGTGGAGCGAATGCAAAAGAAGGACAAAAAGGCAAAAGCAAGAAACCTTCAAGATCCAAGAATGACAAACAAAAGATACCTAATTGCACCTACTGCAAGAGAGGAAATCATCCTGAGCATGCCTGCATGCACAAGAAGATTGATCTTCTAACCAAGCTTCTTGAACAAAACCAAATTATTGTTCCAAAAGAAGCAAAGATGTCTGATTCTGGAAGTGGATCTGATGATTGCCATGCATTGATGGTTGGTTTTTCAAAGAAAAAAATCCTCCTCATAGATTCTGGAGCCTCCAACCACATGATTGCACAAGAAGAATCCTTCTCCTCTTTGGATCTTCAAGATGGGCCTACCATTCACATGGGAGACAACTCTCAAATTTCTACCAAAGGTTTGGGTACAGTTCAGATGGAGCATGGTAAGTTCAAAAATGTCTTATTTGTTCCTTCTCTTACAACTAATTTGCTGTTAGTATATCAAATGACTCATACAAGATCTCCAAAACAAGTAATTTGTTGTCCAAACATAGTAGAGATTACAGAAATCTCCACTGGAAAGGTTATAGCGAATGGGATTCCTAATCATGCCTCAAAGGCATATGAGTTCTCACACTTCATGCCTTTCTCTCCAACTATTCCTTCAGATTCTGATGAAGATCACAGTGACTCCTCTTCCAGTGAATCCTCTTCTAGTGAAGAAGAAGATCAAGATTTTGATGTTGAGATCATGGTTCAATAAGATTCAGAACCAACACCTATTCTCAGTCCAGATTCAAGAGAAATATGTTCTCACATAGTCCTTGCTACTACTGAGAACACAGTTGATAATTTATTTGCTTACAGAACTACTAGACTTCAACATCATGCCAACCTTGCATTATGCCATCCATCTCTACATGAGAGATGCAGTATGATGATGGGGTTCTCTTTTTCATCTTTTGGGAAGACTACTCATGTTCCATTCTCTCTAGATACAAAAAAAGTTCCTGAAAGACTTGCTTCATCCTCCACATAGTGGGAGACCTTCCTACATGGGATCAGCTTGTCAAGTCTTTTGCAAAAGTTTTTAGTAATGAAAGCTTCTTTATTTTCTACATGATGGTTCTTTCAGTTACTTACTGTTCTTTTGACGGGGGGTATTTTTCCCATGAGGTTTTCCCCATTTCCTCAGTTTATGGACAGTTATGTAATTTATTATCATTTCATTTATTGTATGGGTGACCTTTGGTCCTAGTTACCAGGGCCCAGGATGGATTAAGGGGGGGTGTTAGGATATTCCTATACTCCATCCTAGTCCTACTAGCCTTCTAGTCATTTTCATTTTCATTCATGCATGCAAAACTAGGGTTTGCATGCAATTACGTTTTGCATGCATTTTAGGTCATCAGTTCGAGCACCTAGTCCTCAGCAAACTAGCCCCCGGAGCTTCTTTCAAATCATTTCTAGCCCTCCTAGTGACTAGTGTGCCCTCCTTTGCTTCACTGCATGACAAGGGCGCCTTCTTCACCTACCAGTCCATTTATATTCAGTTATATTGAGTTATCTTCAGTTATTTCCCTGATTTAAGGATTAACTGACTCTTTTCTGAGTTTATCACTCTGTTAGACCTCCAGTGAGACTAGATTGACCATTCTGAATCCAGTTAACTCCTATGGCACCCTCCACTGAGCCTCCTTTACTATATTAGTGCTTCCATGTGCCAGTTACACCAACCACATTCAGTTAGACTCAGTTTGACTCCCGGTTGACCATTACTTGTGCATTGATGACTTCACTGATGAGAAGGTCGACTCCTAGTTAGGCATTGATGACTCTCCACTGATTATGGATCTGTGCATGAAGGCTAATTCGAATTCCTCCTAGTGAATTCGAATCCTCATACTCAGCATTGTATATTTAACTGTTTACTATGTAGTTTAATGTAACATGTGTAATTATTCTGCCTCAATCAGAGTTTCTTTGGATCTAAGTTCTATTGCTTGTCTCTTCTTCTATTATTCCTAAATTATTTCATTATGAGGTTTACATCATCTCTTTGGATCTTATGTGGGCAATTTCATAGGTACATATAGAACATCTTGCATCTTTAAAGACTTCCCAGAGTCTAGTTTGTAGGAGGCTTCACCAATTCCTTTTATAGGGTATTGATAGTCATCCCCAAGTTTCACCTTATGAGGTGACTCATGTTCAGATAGGTCCATAATAGATTCTTTGAATCCCATCATATGTTTGGAAGCCCCACTATCAATAAGACAATCATTACACCCATGTGTAATAGTAACTGTGAAAACAGAGATTAGAACATATTCATTGTCACTTGAAGAGTCTTCACTTTCTACCTTAGCCTTTTTCTTGGGAGGTTCATCATCCTCAACAGCATGAGCATGATATCTATTCTTGTTGTTATTCTTGTTGTTGTGTTGAAGCCCTTTTTGTTCTTGGGACAATCTGTGGCAAAGTATCCCTTCTCATTACATGTGAAACATATCAAATCTTTCTTATCTCTTTGATGGTGGCGAAAAGATTTCTTGTGATGAGATTTCTCCCTCTTGGGATTACTTCTCTTGGTGTGAGCTATAAGACCTTGGTATTCACTTCCCATCTTTTCTTCTCAAGCTACAATCCTAGCTTCTTCTTGTGAACATTCCTCCCATATTCTACTAAAGGAGATCAACTTCTTTCTTGCACGGATACCTTGGATGAAGGAGTCCCATGACCTAGGTAGGACATTTAATGTGGTCATGACAATTTCTCCATTCTCCACTACTTCACCCATAGATTCAAGTTGTTCTTTGATTTGAGAGACCTTAGTAAAGTAAGATTGGATGGTGCCTCCATTCTGGAACTTTACCCCTTTCAATTGATTCCGCAGAGTCATCTTCCGGTTTATATTCTTTCCTTCAAACAACTTGGTAAAGGAGTCAAACATATCCTTAGGTGTCTTTAGAGAAGACCCATGGGGTATGAGATGGTCTTTTATAGAATCAGTAATGATTCTCTTTGATTTTACCAAGTTCTTATTGTGTAAGGCCTTAGCCTCATCTCCCTCTAGAACTGGAACTTCTTCTTTTGTGTAGGTGTCCAAATCATTCTCTTCTAGGATTAACCCAATCCTATACTTCCATGCTCGGAAGTTGTCAGCTCCTTCAAGCTTATCCTCAAGCTTGGTGTGGTGAGACATCTTAATGAGAAACTCAAATGAAAATAAAATATTTAGGTCTAGAGCTGGATTAGGGTTTTTCAGAGAAACTGTAAAAATTCAAACTTTAAATTCCAAACTTCTGAAAGGATGGAAAGATGCACCTTGCTGAGCTGATCAAGTTGGTATACTTCAATTTTGAAATCTACAAAATTTGACCCCTCAAAATTGCCTTTGAAACTTCCGGATCTTCTAGACAAAATCCTGAACTAGGGTTTGATAATGCCCGAGGTTCTAACCAGCCAAAAAGTTCAATATTGTGCTCTAAACTTCAATTTTTCTGAGGATAATCCAGTCATGGTAACAGATTCCAAGAATTTCAACTTTTGTAGAAACCCTAATTTTCCACCTTTCCGATAAAAATCCCGAACTAGGGTTTGATAATGCCTGGGGATTTTCCTAGCCAAAAAGTTTGATCTTGGTCTCTAAACTTCGATTTTCTTGAGGAGCATCCAGCCGTGGTCTCAGATTCCAAAAATTCCAACTTTCTCTGAAACCCTAATTTCCCATAGTAGTGATGGGCCAAAAACTGAAAGTGCTCAGAATTGAATTCTATCTCGACAGAAAGATGCGCCCTTCCAAGGAGAGTCATCCTAGCCTTCTTCCTTTGATGATATGAGGAGAGAAACCCAAATATTAAGAATCCCTAGCTTCCGTAGCTACACAATGTCTTCTTCTTAGCACAACTCTAATACCATGTTAAGTTTTTGATAATTTCATTCAAACATTATCTAGAATCCTACTAACAGAATAACATGCACAACATAACAATCATAAACACAAGAGACACAAAGTTTCCTCAAGAAAAACCAAGAAGTTGAAAAACCCTGCAACTTGCTTAGAGATAGAATAAGCCCAATACAAAGATCACAAAGATCAATCCCCAAAAGATAGATGACTCTAGCAGCTACTCCTCCTCCACTTGTGTGCACTCCTTTTTCAACTAATGTGAGTTGGATGAGTGAGTGAATGAATAGAATGAGACACACTCACTCTCTATTTATACACAACTTAACCTGCCTTTAATTCTTGTTGGGATGACTTCCTAAGGAAGTCTAATAACCCACTCACATGACACAAGCAGGGCTGACCCCACACTGCTGGTCTAATAACCCATCAAATATAAGTTGCGACACTTGCAACACTTGTGACACTTACAAATACAAATGACAACACTTATGATTGGAGAAATAATACATCTCCATCATGAATATAATAAATTACAAATGTATTACATGAAGAATATCTTCTGAAGTTACAATTACATCAACAAGACAAAGGGGGGCCTGAGGGTTAGTGAGAGTGTGTGTGTGAGAGGGAGAGTCTGGGGGTGTTATGGGACTGGGGGAAAAGAGAGAGGTGTGCTTTACATGTTGTTGGAAGAGTACAGGAGAGAGAGAGATAGAGGGGGGGTTAGTAAGGGTTAGGGGGAATGGGGGAGAGAGAGAGAGGAGGGTGGGCTAGAGGTAGGGGAAGGAGTAGGGGAATAGAAGTGAGAAAGGGGGTTATTAAGGGTTGTGGAGAGAGAGAGAGAGATGGGTGTGGTTAAGGGTAGGTGGAGGAGTAGATAAGAGAGAGAGGGAGTAGATAAGAGAGTGAGAGGGGGGGGGAGGGAGTGAGGGGATGGTGTGGGTTATTAGGGGTAATGTGAGGAGGAAATTTGGGTGAGAGAGAGAAATAGAGATTGGGGTGGGGGGAGGGTGTAGGTGTTCTAGGATGATTATGGAAACTAGAGAACAGGGGTATATTGTATGAGAGAGACAAAGAGTGGCTTAGGGAGAGTATGAGTGGGGTTAGGAAGAGAGAATGGGGGTTAGGGGTAGTGATATTTTTTGAGAGAGAGAGGGTAGGGGTGTTATGAGGTTAGGGGAGGGAGAGAACAGTGGTGATTAGTGATGGGAGAAAAAGGTGGGTGGAAGCATAGGGCTTTAGGGAGCATTCAATAGGTTAGAGAGAAGGGGGTTAGATAGAGAGGGGAAAGTAGTAAGTGGTAGGGGAAGGGGGATTAGGAGGGACAAAGAGATAGAGGGGTTTAGGGATAAGGGGAGTAGGAAATATAGAGAGAGATAGAGGCGTTGCTTTTGGGTAGGGATAGTAGGAAGGGGATTAGGGGTAGAAAGAGAGAGGGCGGGTTAGGGGTAGTGAGAGTGTGTGTGTGAGAGAGAGGGGGGTGTTAGGGGCTTGGGGGAGAGATATATATATATATGGGGTTAGAAGTATGTGGAGGAATATACAAGAGAGAGATGAGAGAGATAGGGGTGAGTGGATAGAGGATGTGGGTGATTAGGGGTAGAGGGAGGATGATAGTTTTGGGAGAGAAATATATAGATATTAGGGTGGGGGGTATGGCTTTAAGGATGATTATTGATATTATAGAGAATGGGGGGTATAGGGTGGGGGTAGAGAGAGAGATATGGGTGTTGGTAAGTGTTAGGGGGAGGGATATTAGGAGAGAGAAATAGAGAGAGGGTTTTAGGGGAGAGGGAATAAGAGATATAAAGAGAGGGGATTAGGGAGAAGATCATGTTAGTAAAGATAAGAGAGAGTGAGAGAGAGAGACATAGACATAGAGAGATATGAGGAGATGTTATCAGTAGGGGGAGGAGTGGGGGACGAGAGAGTGAGAGAAGGGGTTAGTAAGGGTTAGAGAGAGAGAGGAGGTGGATTAATGTTTGGGGGGGTAGGGGTTGTGTTATACCTTCATATTTCACAGTGTCATATCTTCACAATAAAAACATCTGACGACACTTCCCCTACTGCTGAAAACACCCAGAAGGGAAAAGTAATGAATGACCCATAAAGACAAATCCTTCATGTCACCTGACAAACCCAATTGAGACCTATTTATCAACACTACCACTCATTGCTCAGTCTTAGGGGCGCGGTAGTCCATACTACCACGTTATGCTCCTTTCCTGGAGCACGGTACAACTACCCTATGCTCAGTTCTAGGGGCGCAGTAGTCTCTTTTTAGCCTTTTGCCATGAATTATGGGATCTTGATCTTCGAGAAATTTTTGAGGATTGAAATCTTTGATTCGATCCTAACTCACCTTCTCAAATTAGTGGGTCTGATCCACTAAACACTCCCAAGATCCATTCTTCTCTCTTATTGGTTAATCCTTCTACACACTATAAGAGAGAGGCCTTCCATGTGCAAAGGAAAGGACTCTTTGAGATATCAAGCCTATGGTCTTAGATCTTTGTGGACATAGCTAGAGGAGAAAGCACTTGGAGCTGGGAGTTGGCTTGGACATCAAGTAACCATTGTAAGTAACTTCAAGTTTGCAATAAAACATAACTTGTCTTGTTTCTCAAATTGTGTGTGTTGATCATGTTTCTGTTACAGATTAAGATTCTAACATATATTTCAAGTTGCTAGAAGATTGAATGTGCTTGTACCTTGGTTTATTCTAGCAGGTTCATTCGTGAGGACTTGAGGATTGGAACAACAACTAGGACGAGCGATTAAATCAAAGGTCAGTCAGATCTCTTCCATTTCTTCCAACAATATGATCTTGAAGCATTTGTTTGAATCTAGGAATTCAAGGTAGCATTTGTTATCTTTTTTTCTTAGTTTAGAGTCAGTTGAGTCTACTTTAACCTAAGAGAGTTTCTACCTATCCGTAGGGAGAAATATCTACAACAGGTTGTGTGTTTGTGAGAGAAAGAGAGAACATGGTGGTGGGGGGTGTTAGGGATTTTGGAGAGAGAGAGAGAGAGGGGGGGGTGTGGGTTTGGGGAAGGTGCATGATTAAATATATTAGAGAGAGAGAGAGGAGGGGGTTGGAGGAGAGAAATAGATAAAGATCATAGTGGGTGGATGAGTGGTGGTAGGGGGGAGCGGGGTTGGTCGAGAGAAAGAGATAGAGATCATAGCTAGGGGACGTGGTGCGGGGGATTGAGGAATATTATGGAATTTAGAAAGAAAGGGGGTATAGGATTTTGAAGAGAGAGAGAGAGAGAGAGAGAGAGAGAGGATTAGAAGTAGGGGGATGGGTAATGTGTTTGTATGTGTGTGTGTGTAAGAGAGAGAGAGAGAGAGAGAATGTAGGGGGCAGGGGGTGTTAGGAAATTGGGAGAGAGAAAGAGAGGTGTTGGTTAGGGATAGTTGAAGGAGTAGAAGGGTGGGAGAGAGAGAAGGGGGTATAGGGTGGAGAGAGAGAGAGAGAGAGAGAGAGAGAGAGAGAGAAGGGGCAAGGTGGGGAGGGTGTAGGTTGTTAAGGGTAGCTATATGGGGAATATTAGGGAGGTTAATGAGGAGGGGTATAAGGTGGGGGGAAATAGAGCGAGAGGGGAGGTAGGGGGTCATGGGAGTAGGAGATATAGATAGAGAGTGGTGGAGGGGGTTCTTATGGGTAGGGAAAGAAAGAGATAGAGATCACAGTGGGGGGAGGGGTGGATCTTTAGGAAGAATTAGGTTTGTTAGAGAGAAGGGGTTTATAGGATGGGGTTAGAGAGAGAGAGACAAGAGTGGTAACTTGTAGGGTAAGGGGGATTATGAGAAATAAAGAAATAGAGAGGTTTATAGGTAGGAGAAGAGAGAGAGAGAGAGAGAGAAGGGGGGGCGATGGGGGTGTTGTTATGTGTGGGAACAATGGGAGTGGCGTTACGTGTAGTTAGAGTGTGTGTGTGAGAGAGAGGGGGGGTGTTAGTTGGTTGAAGGAGAGAGAGTGGTGGAAGAGATAGATAGATAGATAGATAGAGAGAGAGAGAGAGAGAGAGAGAGAGAGAGAGAGAGAGAGAGAGAGAGATAGAGTGGGGGGTGACTAGAAGAAGGGTGTGGGTGATTAGGGGTATGGGGAGAAGTATGGTCGTTAGAGAAAAAGAGATAGGGATTAGGGTTAGGGTGAAGGGTTTTAGGGATGATTAGGGCAGTTAGAGATAAGGGGAGTATACAATGGGGTCACCTAGAGGGAGAAAGAGAGGTGGGGGGTGGTAAGTTGTAGGGGGATTAGGAGAGAGAAATGAAGAGAGGGTTTTATGGGGAGGGGCAGTAACCAAGAGAGAGATGTGGGCTTAGGGAGAGTATGAGTGGTGCTATGGAAAGAGACAGGGGTTTCAGAGTAGTGACAATGAAAGAGATACATGTCTATTATTGGATTGAAGGAGGGAGATAGGGCTAGGGTTTTGGTGTAGGTGGAGGAGTATGATATAGAGAAAGTGATAGAGGGAGTTACTAAAAGGTAGAGAGAGAGAGAGAGGGGGGGTTGGGGACAAGGGGGGGGTGTAGGTTATTAGGGGTAGGGGAGAGGAGGGGGATTTTGAGAGAGAAAGAGATTGTGGTGGGGTAAGAGGGTGTATGAGTTTATTATGGAGGTAGAGAGGGAGAGAGAAAGAGAGGGGGGGTTAGGAGGGGAGGGTGTTTGCGATTAGAGTTAGGGGAAAGGAGGGGATTTTGGGGAGAGAAAGATACAGAGATCATGGTGGGAGGAGGGGGTGTAGGGGTTTATGGAGTATTATGGAAGTTAGAGAGAAGGGTTAGTATAGGGTGGGGGAGAGAGAGAGAGGGTTTGGGGTAGGGGTAGGGGGAATAGGAGAGATAGAGATATAGGGGTAGTGTGTGTGGATATGGGTAGGAATGGAGATAGAGATCATGGTTTTGGGAGGGGTAGAAATTTAGGAAGCATTAATAATGTTAGATAGAAGGGGAGTATAGGGTGGGGTCAGATATGGAGAGATAAGGGGGGTGGTAAGTTGTAGGGGAAGGGGGTTATGGGTATTGAGATTGTGTGGAAGAGAGAGAAGGGCAAGATTAGCGGTAGGTGGAGGAGTATATATATATATGTATGTATGTATGTATGTATGTATATAAAGAGAGAGAGAGGGGGGGTTAGTGTAAGTAGGGTGTAGGTTGTTAGGGGTAGGGGGAGGAGGGAAGTTGTGGAAGAGAAAGAGATATAGATCATGGTGGGGGGGGGTAAGGGTTTAGGTATTATTAGTGTAGTTGGAGATATGGCTATTATAGGGTGGGGGACGGGAGAGAGTTATGGAGAGGGATGATTAGTAAGCATTAGAGAGAGAGAGAAAGAGAGAGAGGAGGGTTAAAGCTAGTGCTTAGAGTAGGGTGGTTAGAGAGTGAGAGAGGGTGTTAGTTATTGTTAGAGAGAGATAGAAGGTCATTGGTAAGGATGGGAGTAGGGTGTGTGCATTGTGTGTGTGTGTGTGTGTGTGTGTGTGTGAGAGAGAGAGAGAGAGAGAGAGAGAGAGAGAGAGAGAGAGAGGGGGTGTTAGGTTGTTGGGGGAGAGAGAAGGGTCAGTGCTGAGTGGCAGTGGAAGATATTAGGAGAGAGATAGAGAGAGTTCTAGGAGGAGGGAGAGTAAGAGAGAGAGAGAGAGAGATAGAGTGAGGGGCTTAGGTGTATGAATGGGGTTAGGGTGAGATAGAGGTTGTTAGGGGTAGTGAGAGTGTGAGAGAGAGAAAGGGGGGGGTTATAGGTGGTGTGTGTGTGTGTGTGAGAGAGAGAGGGGGTGGATGGGAGTGATAATTCATAGTGGGGGGTATTTCATGACAGCGAGATGGGGGGGGTCTAGGGTAGATGAAATATGAGAGATAAAGAGAGAAGCAGAGGGGGTGGTTATGGGTAGAGAAGGGGTAGGACTTTAGGAAACATTATAAAAGTTAGAGAGAAGGGGGGTATAGGGTGGACACACACACACACACACACAGTGGCAAGTGGTAGGGAAAGGGGGTTAGGACAACTAAAGGGAGAGAAGGGTTTATTAGGTGTAAAGGGAGTAGGAGAGAGAGGGGGGGTGGTTATTGGTGGGGAGAGTAGGAGTGGGATTAGGGAGAGAGGGGGGGTTATGGGTAGTGAGAGTGTGAGAGAGAGAGAGAGGTTAGTGTTAGGGGGTTGGGGGAGAGAGAGAGGGGTGGAGTTAGGGGTAGGTTGAGGAATATACAAGATAGAGAGATGAGAGGGTTAATGTTAGGGGGAGGTTAAGGGCCTTATAGAGCATTAAGTAAGTCAGAGAGAATGGGGGAAGAGAGAGGGGGAGTGGTAAGTGGTAGGGGAAGGGGGTTTAGGAGAGACAAACACAGATAGTGGTTAAGGGGTAGGGGAAGTAAGAAAGAGAGATAGAGAGAGGTATAGTATTTGGTTATGGGTAGGGACAGTGGGAGGAGGATTAGGAACATAAAGAGGGGGGGTTTAGTGGTATTGAGAGTGTGTGTGTGTGAGAAGGGTGGTTTTACAGGGTTATGGGGGAGAGAGAGGGGTGCGGTCAGAATTAGGTGGAGTAAACAGAAGAGAGAGGGACAGACAGAGCCTGGGGTGAGTGGAAGGAGGGTGTGGGTGATTAGGGGTAGGGGGAGGAGGATGGTTGTGGGAGAGAAAGAGATAGATATCAGACTGGGGGGGTAAGGGTTTAGGAATGACTAGGGTTGTTGGAGTGAAGGGGGTATAGGTTGGGGATAGAGAGAGAGAGAGAGAGATGGGTGGTGGTAAGTGGTAGTGGAGTGGGATTAGGAGAGAGAAAGCAAGAGAGGGGTTTAGGGAGAGGGGGCCTAAGAGAGAGAATGAGAGGTTTTTAAAGAGAAGAGGATATAGAGAGAGAGGGGGGTTGTTAGTAGCAAGGGTAGAAGAAGGAAGTCGATTAGTGTTAGGGGGATGAGTAGGGAGTGTGTGATCTAGAGAGAATGAGATAACATGGGGCGGTGTTAGGTTGTTTGGAGAGAGAGAGAGAGAGAGAGAGAGAGAGAGAGAGAGAGAGAGAGAGAGAGAAAGATGTGGGTGTTAGGGGTAGGTGCAGGATTAGAGCCGTGTGTTTGTGTGTGTGAGAGAGATATTTTTAGATTTTGAGGGAGATATGGGGAGGTTGTGGGTGATTGGGGGTAGGGGGGAGGAGGTGGGTTGGGGGTTAGAAATAGATAAATATCACAATGGATAGTGGGGGGTTACAATAGATAAATAGACAGAGATCAGAATGAGGGGAGGTGGAGTAGAGGTTTAGGGAATATTAGAGAGTTTAGAGAGGAGGAGTATAGGCTTGGGGAAGAGAGAGAGAGAGAGAGAGAGAGAGAGAGAGAGAGAGAGAGATAGAGAGAGAGAGAGAGAGGACATAGTTATGGGTAGGGAGAGTAGGAGGGGGGTCAGGGAGAGAAAGGAGTGGTTTAGGGTTAGTGAGAGTGAGAGAGAGAGAGAGTAGGGTGGGTTAGAGGTAGGGAGAGGAGTAGGGGAAGAGAGAGTGAGAGAGGGGGTTAGTAATTGTTGGAGAGAGAGAGGGGGGGGTTAGTGGAGAGATAGAGGGGTGTGGTTAGGAGTAGGTGGTAGAGAGAGGGAGAGAGGGAGAGAGAGAGAGAGAGAGAGAGAGAGAGAGAATGGGGGGAGTGGGTTGGAGGGTGTGGGTTATTAGGGGGAGGGGGAGGAGGGGTGTTTGGGTAGATAAATAAATATAAATCAAGGTGGGGGAAGGGGGTAGGTGTTGAGGATGATTAGGTAAATTAGAGTAAATGTGGGGTATATTGTGTGGGAAAAGAGAGAGGGGGGGATTAGGGAGAGTATGAGTGGGGTTAAGAAGAGAGAGTAGGGGTTAGGGGTAGTGAAAGTGTTTGAGAGAGAGGGTGTGGGTTTTAGGTGGTTATGGGAGGGAGAAATTGGTGGGGTATAAGTGGAGGTGGAGGATTATGGTAGAGAGAGAGAGAGTGAGAGATAGGGTTAATAAGAATTAGGCACAAGAGGGGAGCAATAGAAAGAAAGGGAGAAGAGGAGGGTGTGTTAGATGTAGGGGGAGGAGTAGGGGTTTGAGAGTATCAGAGAGGAGGTTAGTAAGGTTGAGTGAGAGAGAGAGAGAGGAGGAGGTTAGTGGTATGGGGAGAAGTAGGAAGAGAGAGAGAGGGCTATTAGGGGCTGGAAAGAGATGGGGTTTTTTCAGGTAGTGATAATGAGAGAGAGAGGGGAAATTAGGGGGTTGAGGGACGGAGAGAGGGATATGGTTTTGGTGTAGGTGGAGTAGTACAATGTATAGAAAGTGAGAGGGAGTTACTAAAAGGTAGGGATAAGAGAGAGAGAGAGAGGGAGGGAGAGAGAGAGTGTTAGGGGAAAGGGGGGGGTGTAGGTTATTAGGGGTGGGGGAAAGGAAGGGGTGTCGGTGTCCATTTTTGTCACCATTTTTAAAAGTAAACATGCTATGATTGGCATATTTTAACTATTTTAATATGATAAGTCATTCTCCTTTCCATTCAGATCGTCAATCAGACCCAGGTATGAACGTATTTGCATATCACATGAATCTTGGTTTAATATCATCATTTTTATGGTTCATTGACAATTGTCTCACATTTCTAGACGTGCTTGGCATTTAGTTTTTGAACTATAGGTTGTGGTCATCATTCAGACCTTCATTCAGCTGCGCGTTCATGCCAAAGACGCCCAGCCGCATTCAAACCATTGTTCATCCTTCCATTCACATCTGCGGAATTGTTGGTTGAGATATTTTGGGGCAGTAAAGAAAAAACGATGATGTGGGTTCTGTTGGAGATGTGTCCCTCGTGGTTCGTGACCCTCCATTCTAGAATATTTGCTCTGCTGTCCACTTGGCTTGAAACCGCATCACCTTCCCACGTCAAGGATAACTAATGCACAGCTACTCGCGTCAAGGAAGATCAACGCCTATGGAATCAGGAAGACGGCTTGTGCATTGTCGTAAACCGGCCTGCAGCTGTTCTACATCCATTAAGACCTCTATTTTTAGAGAGGTCGACCACTGAAAGGGTCGACCTCCTCTCTTATTTCTAAAATATTATATAAAGATGTCCCCTGTGGAGAAACACAACATCATACCACACATAGACGATAGCAGTAATTTTTATACATAGAGACGTTGTGTAATCTTTCTCAGTTAATGGAAGTTCCCAATTTTAGCTATTGATGTTCTGTTGTTGGTGACTAACTTGATTTAGCTTCAATCCCTGAATGCTGAGAAGGGCCCCTCAACAACTAGAGGTTTTGTGTATATTCTGTATTTCTTTCTTGCAAGTAGATAGTTTATTTTTTAGTACATGTATTTAATTTGGTTTCCTGTAGACGCTGTTTGATTTCCTGTAACTCATATCTTGTTGCTAATCTAATTTACATTCTTAGAATTTAAAGTGATCGGTCATGCATAGTTCTTCTTAGTTTGTCTTCAGTCTTTTCATTTGCAATTAGGTAGAGTTAACTAGTTAATGTTTCAGAGTTTAGTTAATAGTTAGAATTAGTTTTTCTAATTTTTCCTGTAGCTGTAGATTAGTTTCATTTACATTTCAGCCTTGTTTTATCATGAAATAGACATAGTTCATTTCCTTATATAATTATTAGTATAGATGGATTATTGTTATTTCGAGAGCATCCAAACTGAGAGGCTACATTCTTGAGAATGAATTGGTTGCCCTTCAACCTAGTAATTTCGAGAGCATCCAAGATTTCTTCTCCAAATTTCAGAATTTGGTTTTGCATTGCAAGCAATGTGGCATCACTAAAAGTGATGAGCAATTGATACTCTCTATATTGAGCAAACTTGGATCTCAATTTTCTATCTTTGCATCTACCTTTCATTCTGTTCGAATGTCCATCTCTGGATGGAAGTTTCCCAACTTAAGTGACTTCATTGAAGCTCTCACTCAAGAAGAGAACAAACTGTTTCAAATGGGTGCCATCAAAACCTCCAGAGATCTAGATCTTTTAGCTGGTGAATCAAGTGGAGCGAATGCAAAAGGGCGACAAAAAGGCAAAGGCAAGAAACCTTCAAGATCCAAGAATGACAAACAAAAGAGACAAAATTGTACCTACTGCAAGAGAGGAAACCATCCTGAGCATGCCTGCATGCATAAGAAGATTGATCTTCTAACCAAGCTTCTTGAACAAAACCAAATAGTTGTTTCAAAAGAAGCAAAGATGTCTGATTCTGGAAGTGGATCTGATGATTGTCATGCATTGATGGCTGGTTTTTCAAAGACAAAAGCTCTCCTCATAGATTCTAAAGCTTCCAACCACATGATGGAACAAGAAGAATCCTTCTCCTCTTTGGATCTCCAAGATGGGCCTACCATTCACATGGGAGACAACTCTCAGATTTCTGCCAAAGGTTTGGGTACAGTTCATATGGAGCATGGTAAGTTCAAAAATGTCTTATTTGTTCCTTATCTTACAGCTAATTTGTTGTCAGTATATCAAATGACTCATACAGGATCTCAAAAACAAGTAATTTTTGGTCAAGACACAGTAGAGATTACAGAAATCTCCACTGGATAGGTTATTGCGAATGAGATTGCAAATCATGCCTCAAAGGCATATGAGTTCTCACACTTGATGCCCTTCTCTCCAACTATTCCTTCAGATTCTGATGAATATCACAGTGACTTCTCTTCCAGTGACTCCTATTCTAGTGAAGAAGAAGATCAAGATTTTGATGTTGAGATCATGGTTCAAGAAGATTCAGAACCAACACCTCTTCTCAATCCATATTCAAGAGAAATATGTTCTCACACAGTCCTTGCTACTACTGAGAACACAGTTGATGATTTATTTGCTTGCAGAACTACTAGACTTCAGCAGCATGCTAACCTTGCCTTATGCCATCCATCTCTCCATAAGAGATGCAACATGATGATGGGATTCTCTCTTCCATGTTTTGGGAAGACTACTCATGTTCCATTCGCTCCAGATACAGAAAAAGTTCCTGAAAGACTTGCTTCATCCTCCACACAATGGGAGACCTTCCTACATGGGATCCGCTTGCCAAGTCTTTTACAAACGTTTTCACTGATGAAAGCTTATTTATTTTCTAAATGATGGTTCTTTGAGTTATTTACTGTTCTTTTGAGGGGGGGTATTTTTCCCATGAGGTTTTCCCCCATTTTATCAGTTTATGGACAGTTATGTATTTTATTATCATTTCATGTATTGTATGGGTCACCTTTGGTCCTAGTTACCAGGGCCCAGGATGGATTAAGGGGGGGTGTTAGGATATTCCTATACTCCATCCTAGTCCTACTAGCTTTCCAGTCATTTTCATTTTCAGTCATGCATGCAAAATTAGGGTTTGCATGCAATTAGGGGTTGCATGCATTTTGCATGCATTCTAGGTCATCAGTCCCAGCACCTAGTCCTCAACAAAGTAGCCCCTGGAGCTTCTTTCAGATCATTTCTAGGCCTCCCAGTGACTAATGCACCCTCCTTTGCTCCACTGCATGACAAGGGTGCTTCTTCACCTACCAGTCCAGTTATATTTAGTTATATTGAGTTATCTTCAGTTATTTCCTTGATTCAAGGATTAACTGACTCTTTACTGAGTTTATCACTCTGTTGGACCTCCAGTTAGACTAGATTGACTATTCTGACTCCAGTTAGAACCTATGGCACCCTCCACTAAGCCTCCTTCACTATATTAGTGCTTCTATGTGCGAGTTACACCAACCGCATTCAGTTAAACTCAGTTTGACTCCTGGTTGATCATTACTTGTGCATTGATGACTCTCCACTGATTATGGATCTGTGCATGAAGGCCAAATCAAATTCCTCATAGTGAATTTGAATCCTCATACTCAGCATTATATATTTACCAATTCATTATTCTGTTAATAGTAACATGTGTATTTATTCTTCCTAAATCAGAGTTTCTTTGGATCTAAGTTCTATTGCTTGTCTCTTCTTCTATTATTCCTAACTTCTTTCATTGTCAGGTTTACATCATCTCTTTGGATCTTATGTGGGCAATTTCACAACTCATTCCCCTACCTTGGGGTTTGGGGGAAATGCCCTTGAGTTACGGGGGTGTGGGGGCGAAGCGCCCGTGAATAGGGCTTCGGGGGCAATGCCCTCAAGAAACATTTTTGGGGTTGTTTTCACCAACAGTTTTTGGGCCCATGGTTTTGGGTAACCCATGGTATTTTCTTATTGTATTTCCATTATAAAATAAAGACATTGTAACACGGCTAGGGTTGATGTATTAGGTTTTATGCCTTATAAATATCTCAGAGATCAAGTAGAGAGACTGTGAGATAGTGAAGAGGAAGTACAGCGGCTATACTGCAGGTTGTATCCCTTCCCTTAGTTGGATGGAATAATAATAAGGACTGGCAAGTTCAGTGTGGATGTAGCCCATCTTGGGTGAACGACGATATATCTATGTCTCTCTTGTAATGTGTATGTGTGATTATATTTTCATTTTTGTTTATTGTTATTGCTCTGCGATCCTGTTTTTCTAACAATTGGTATCAGAGCCAAAGGTCTATTTGGCAGATAAACCCGCAGGAAGCTAGGGTTTCTGGTTCGAGTGGGAGCAATGGCAGAAGAAGGAAAGTTTAAGGTCGGGAAGTTTAATGGCCAAAAATTCCAGCTATGGAAGATGCAAATGGAGGACTATCTGTAGCAGAAGGATCTATTCCTGCCATTGGGAGGAAGAGAAAAGCAGTCAGCGGCCATGAAGGATGAAGAATGGGAGGTTCTTGATAGAAAGGCTATGGTAATAATACGGCTGAGCCTAGCTTCGTTGGTGGCTTTCAATATCTCAAAAGAAACGACAACGGAGGGTTTGATGAGTGCACTAGGTAAGCTGTATGAAAAACCCTCGGCCTCCAACAAGGTATTTCTAATGAAGCGTTTATTTAATATGAAGATGTCTGAAGGTGGATCTATTACTGATCATTTAAATGAGTTTAATACGGTTACAAATCAACTGAGTTCTGTAAGTGTGAAATTTTATGATGAGGCTAGGTCTCTTCTAATCTTGTGTTCATTGCCAGAAAGATGGAATAGCTTGGTCATGGCTGTAAGTAACTTTGTATCTAGTTCAAACACTTTGAAATTTGATGATGTTATTGGTGTTATTCTTAGCAAGGAAATGCGAAGAAAAATCACAGGTGAGACATCGGGTAATGCGTCGACCATGGAGAGCAGGGGAACACAAAAGGAGAGAGGAAAGAACCAAGGTAATCGTGGCAAGTCTAAAATGGACAGATCCAAGTCCAGATTGGGAAAGATAGAGTTATGGAACTGTGGAAAGAAAGGACATATGAAAAAAGACTACAGATATCTAAAGAAGAAAGGATATGCACAGCAAGAAACTACCTAGGAAGCAAATGTAGCAGGTGATGTGTTATAAGATGCTTTGATTCTTGCATTAGATAATACTAGTGATTATTGGGTAGTAGATTCAGGGGATTCATGTCATGCTACACCCCATAGGAAATGTTTTCATGATTCTATTCTAGGCAATTTTGGACATGTTTTATTGGGTGATGATGAGCCATGTAAAATTATTGGAATGGGTAAGGTACGGATAAAAGTTAAGAATGGAACTGATAGGCTGTTGAAAGATGTAAGGCATATTCCTGCTATGAAAAGAAATATGATCTCAATAGGGTAGTTGGGAGATGGCGGCTGTCTATCTACATTTGGAGAAAAGTGGTGAAATATCACTAAAGGATCAATGGTGATAGAAAAGCAGACAGGGTAGGTACGTTGTATTTATGTCCTCATAATACTGACCATTCTATCTCTTTATCTTCCATAGGAATAGATACAACATTGTGGGATCATAGGCTTGGCCACATGAGTGAGAAGGGGATGCATATTATCCACTCAAGGAAGTTGTTGCCACATTTGAAGCAGATAAGTTTGGAATTTTGTGAAAACTATGTTTATGAAAAACATAAGAGAGTCAGATTTCTCAGGGTTGGGAAACAGAAGAAGAATGAACAGTTAGAGCTTGTGCATACAGATGTATGGGGACTAGCTCAAGTACAATATCTTGGTGTCTCTCATTATTATGTTACATTTATTGACAATGCAACTAGGAAAACTTGGGTTTATTGCATTAGACAGAAATATGATGTGTTTGCTACTTTTAAGAAGTGGAAAGCTTTGGTTGAGAATGAGACAGGAAAAAGGTTGAAGTGTCTCAGATCTGATAATGGAGGTGAATACTACGGCAAGGAGTTTTATAGTTACTGTTCATACCATGGGATTTGTAGAGAGAAGACAGTCCTAGGAACACCACAAGAAAATGGTGTGTCTGAAAGGATGAACAGAATGATCATCGAGCGTGCAAGGTGTATGAGATTGCATGCAGGGTTGCCCTTACAGTTTTTGGCGGATGCTGTAAATACTGTTGTTTATTTAATAAACAAAGGACCTTCAAGTGCTTTGGATGGTGGTATTCCAGAGGAGGCATGGATAGGTAAAAAGGTAAACTACTCTTTTCTGAGAACGTTTGGTTGTGAAGCATTTGTCCATATTGATAAAGATAATAGAACAAAGCTTGAAGCTAAATCCAAGAAATATACCTTTATTGGATATGGGATTGATGAATTTGGTTATCGCTTATGGGATTATGAAAATAACAAAATCATCATGAGTATAGATGTGATATTCAATGAAAAGGTCATGTATAAAGATCAGTTGCAGGGAAAGAAATAGGATAAGGAAAACACAAAGTACACAATACTTGATGAAATTAAAGAAAATGAAGTTCCAAAGGTGCCAGAAAATCAAGAACAACAACAAGTACCTGAAACTCCTGCAACTGCAAGAAGATCTACTAGGTTAAGTAGACTCCTTGAACGATACTCTCCTTCAATGTATTATTTATTGATGATTGATGATGGTGAACCAGAGTGTTATGAAGAAGCAATGCAGGTGGAAACTAGAAAGAAGTGGGAGCAAGGCATGAATGAGAAGATGGACTCATTGGTAGGAAACCAGAATTGGGATTGGGTTCATTTTCCTGCTGGTAAAAGAGCATTGCAGAACAAATGGATTTATAGGTTGAAGGAAGAAAAAGGAGGTAAGAAGCGGTACAAGGCGAGACTTGTTGTAAAGGGGTTTGCACAAAAGAAAGGTATAGATTTTGATGAAATATTTTCTCCTGTTGTTAAGATGACTTCAATAAGGAATATCTTAAGTCTAGTGGCGGTAGAATATTTGCATCTTGCAGAGTTGGATGTAAAAACAACCTTTCTCCATGGGGATTTGGAGGAAGAGATATATATGCAACAACCATAAGGGTATGAGGTCAAAGGTGAGGAGAACTTGGTATGCAGGTTGAAAAAGAGTTTGTATGGCTTGAAGCAAGGTCCAAGGCAATGGTATTTAAAATTTGACAAGCTTATGACAGAACAAGGTTATAGTAGATGACATTCTTACCACTGTGTTTATTTCAAGAAGCTAGACAATGAAAGATATATTATCTTGTTATTGTATGTGGATGACATGCTTGTTGCAAGGTCTAACATGCAGAATATAAATGTACTCAAAAGGAAGCTAGCTAATTCATTTGCGATGAAGGATTTGGGTGATGCAAAGCAAATCCTTGGTATGAGAATAACGAGAGACAAGAAAAATCACAAATTGACATTGTCTCAGAGTGAGTACATACAAAAGGTGTTGGAGAGGTTTAGAATGTAGAATGAAAAACTAGTGAGTACACCTTTGGCCAGTCATTTCAGTCTAAGTAAGGAAATGTGTCCCAAGACACAGGAAGAGACAGATTACATGTCCAAGATTCCCTATCAATCAACAGTTTGCAGCTTGATGTATGCCATGGTGTGCACAAGACCGGATATTGCACAAGCAGTGGGAGTTGTGAGCAGATATATGAACAATCCAGGTAAAGAACATTGGAAGGCAATACATTGGATTCTCAAGTATTTGAGAGGTACTACCACTCAGGAATTATGTTTTGGAGGTTCAGACACTGTTCTACAGGGATATGTTGATGCATATATGGTAGGTGATAAGGACAGCAGGAGGAGAACTACAGGGTATTTGTTTACTGTAGGTGGAACAACAGTAAGTTTGATTTTGAGATTGCAAAAGGTTGTTTCACTTTCAACAACGAAAGCAGAGTATGTTGTTGTTACAGAGGCTAGTAAATAAATGATTTGGTTGCAGAGGTTTATGGCGGAAGTGGGTAAGAAGTAGAAGGATAATAGATTGTATAGTGACATCCAGAGTGCCATTCATCTTGCAAAGAACTCAACATTCCATTCTAGGACTAAACATATACAACTCAAGTACCATTTCATACGCTCTGTTCTGGAAGATGAACTGTTGAAGCTGGAAAAGATACATACTAGCCACAATCCTGCATACATGTTCACAAAGGTAGTGAATAGAGAGAAACTAAGTTCTTGCTCGATTTTAGTTGGCCTTCTAGCATGGAGGTGAAGATGAGAAAGTTTCTAGTCCAAGCTCCAGCAAGTACAACAACGATGGAGTTGTTGTGATTAGTCTCCAAGTGGGAGATTGTTGGTTGTGGTGCCAAATATTCTTGTCTCATAGATGATATTGTCTCATCCATGCACCTTAGTGGACTTTACACTCATTCCCATACCTTGGTGTTCGGGGGAAACGCCCTCGAGAAAACGTTTTGGGGTTGTTTTCGCCAACATTTTTCGGGCCCATGATTTTGGGTAACCCGTGGTATTTTCCCATTGTATTTACCTTATAAAAGAAAGACATTGTAACATAGCTAGGGTTGATGTATTAGGTTTTATGCATTGAAAAGATCTCTGAGATCAAGTAGAGAGATTGTGAGACAGTGAATAGGAAGTGCAGTGGCTGTGCTGCAGGTTGTATCCCTTCACTTTGCTGGATGGAATAATAATAAGGACTGGCAACTTCAATGTGGATGTAGACCATCTTGGGTGAACCACGATATATCTATATCTCTCTTGTAATATGTATGTATGATTATATTTTCATTTCTGTTTATTGTTATTGCTCTGTGATCCTATTTTTCTAACATGCACAACCGATAACAAATTCTAACAACAAGCCAACTCAAGCTCTTAATAGAATTGGGTTGCTACCTCTTCCATCATATGCCATTTCGACCGCGCCAGTGCATGCGATTCAACTACGGTCTGGAAGAGTTTTGTAAAATCATCCCAAGTCATCAGTTGTTATCCAAGAAGAGAATGAAGAAGAAAACATACCTAGTAAAGTTTTGAATGATTCCATTCTTGAAGATGTGGTTATTCATAAATATTCAACACACAACCATCCTCATAAAGAAGTAATTACGGGAGAAAAGTCACCCCCATATCCGGAGCGTCTAGTAATAAGAAAACCTGTAACTTATCCAGAGTACGATATCATTAACGAATTGAAAAATATTTGTATCAAGATCCCTTTGTTACAAGCCATTAATGATATACCAATCTTCAGTAAGGTGATAAAGGAACTCTGTATTAAAAGAACAGGTAAAAAACAAAAAGACCCTCTAATGATACATGTCATAGGTGAAATGTCAGATTACATAGCAAACCAACCTAGAATTCCAAAGTATACAAATCCATGAAATCCTGTGGTGACTGTTATCATCAATGACACTGCCATAGGAAATACACTTATTGATCTAGGAGCTGCTATTAACATGATGACTACCACAGTTTTAGAAACTCTCCATTTGGGACAATTCCTCCGCCCTACCCCAGCAATGCTAGAATTAGCAAATCGTACTATGGTGTAGCCTATTGGGATCTTAGATGACATCATTGTATCAGTAGCTTCATGCGAATATCCCGTGGACTTTATGGTAATAGAATCAAAAGACCCTTCTAAGGTGACCCCATTATTCTGGGAAGACCCTAGTTGGCCACTACTAATGCATTTATAGGATGTAGGGATGGAGAGATGATTATCTCTGATGGGTTATCTACAAGAAAACTAGCTTTATACCCACCAGCACAACCAGTAACTGAAAATATGTTTTAGTTAGATTGTCCTTTTGGGGATGAGAACTTGGAAGAACTTTCCCTTGTTAGTGATTTCTCCTGGGAACTTCAAGAATAGAATACCAAGAATGTGTTGAACCAATTTATCTCTTCCACAACATGTATAGAATTTCCTCAGTCTTTTTCCCAACATGACCAGATATTTGGAGATGAATTCCAATAAAACATGAGCCTCTCAACATTTACAAGCACACCTTGTGTCTTCACAATCGAAGAACATCTAGGATCCTATACCATACCTTGCGAGGTTAGTTCCAAAAAATTTCTACATATAAACGCAGGTTTAGATGATAGTCAGCAAAAATAGTTATTAAAAGTTCTCAAGAGTCAAACTGGATCATTTGCATGGGAATACACCGATATGAAGGGTATACACTCAAATACTTGTATTCACCACATTTACATGGATTCAAACATACCTCTTGTTAGGAAACCCCAGAGAAGAATGAATCCAACCCTAAAGGATATAGTTAAAGATGAATTGCAAAAACTCCTTAATGTTGGTTTCATCTACCCAATTTCTAACAGTAAATGGGTGTCTCCTCTGGTAGTAGTTCCAAAGAAATTTACAGGGAAATGGCATATCTGTGCTGAATTTTGAGAATTGAATAAGGCCACTCTTAAGGACTACTTCCATTTACCTTTCATTGATCAGGTGTTAGATACCTTGTCAGGGAAACAATACTTTTCTTTCCTTGATGGGTATAATGGATACAACCAAATATTAATAGCACTTGAGTATCAAGACAAGAAAACCTTTACTTGTTTTTGGGGGTCATATGCTTATCGAGTGTTGCCATTTGGCCTATGTAATGCACCTGCCACCTTCCAGCATGTAGTTTTAGGAATCTTTGCTGACCTTATACATGACTGTGTAGAATTTTATATGGATGATTTTACAGTTTATGGTAATACCTTCCAAGAAGCCCTTGATAACCTCGAAACAGTTCTTATGTGGTGTCAAGAAACGAACTTATCCCTTAGTCATGAAAAATGTAAGATGTTACTAACTAAGGGCATAGTTCTGGGACATCATGTCTCTCTTCAAGGTATCAAAGTGGATCCTGCCAAGATAGAAATAATTGTTAATCTTCCTCCTCCAAAAAATCCGAAGGAGGTAAGGAGCTTTCTTGGCCATGCAAGCTATTATAGACGTTTTATTGAAAAATTCACTAAGATAGCCGCACCTACGTTCAAGTTACTCATGATAGATACAGAGTTTCAACGGACTGAACCTTGTCAACATGCCTTCAAAACTTTGAAGGCAAAGCTATCAATGGCACCAATACTTAGGGGCCCCAATTGGTCCCTTCCCTTCCATATATCCACTGATGCTTCCGACATAGCTATAGTAGTAGTCTTAGGTCAAAAAGAGGGACAAACATCACATGCCATCTATTTTGATAGTAAAAATTTGACCCCTGCAAAAACGAGATACATTGTTACTGAAAAAGAGTTTCTGGTAGTAGTCTATGCCATCAACAAGTTTCGCCATTATATCACATGATATGAAGTTTTCGTACACACCGACCACTTTACCATTATATTTTTAATGAATAAATCGATCATCAATTCTTTTGTTACAAGAATTTAACATTATTGTTGTTGATCATCCTGGTCGAGAGAATGTGGTAGCATATTTTCTCTCTCGAATTCAAATTGACGATAATGCCTGTCCCATCGATGATAGCTTTCTAGATGAACATTTGTTTGTTGTGTCTGTTCGAACCCCTTGGTTTGCAGACATAGCCAATTATTTAGCAACTAAAAAGCTACCAAACCATCTCTCCCCGCCCGAGAAATGTAGGATCATAATTCAAAGTTTTAATTATTCTTGGGTAGACAATGATATTTTTCATACTAGTCCTGATCTTATTATTAGAAGATGTGTACAAGAGGATGAGATGACGGAGATCCTTCATGCATGTCATGGTGGACCTTTTGGAAGGCATTTTTCTGACAAGAGAAAAGCATACAAAGTGTTGCACTCTGGGTATTATTGGCCAAGAATTTTTAAGGATGCTTCCAAATATGTCAAGGGATGTGATAGTTTCCAAAGAATGGGTAAACCTACGCCATCCGATGAGATTCCCTTACAACTCTAGGTTATGATTGAGCCTTTTGAAAAATGGGCTCTAGATTTCGTTGGGCCAATTTCCCTTATGTCTCGCAAGAATAAGTACATCCTAGTCTGCACAGACTATGTCACCAAGTGGTTAGAAGCTAAAGCCTTATTCCGAGCCACAGATAAATCTATGGTAGAGTTTATATATGAAGAAATATTTACTCGATTCGGTGTACCTAGGGAAATTGTAACCGATCAAGGATCTCAGTTTACCTCCAAATTGATGAAAGAGATTACTAACAAATATGGTATTAGACATTATAAATATTCACCATATCACCCGCAAGCCAATGGTCAAATAGAGTCTACGAACAAAGTATTAGAAGCCATCATGACTAACACTATCCAGTTACACCACAAAGAATGGGCAGACTCGGCTTCCAGAATCCTTATGGGCTTATAGAATAACTTGGAGGAATACCACTGGCCACACACCTTATGAACTTGTTTATGGTAAACAAGTTCTTCTACCCATTGAATTTCAAGTCAAAACCTTTCGTAAATATATTTTTGTTTTTTTTTAAATAAATAAGAGTCATTTCTAAAAACTGATTACATTTATATAGGAAATTCACTCTTATGATCAGCTTATGGAATTTTATCAATTAAAACATGAAGACTCTTTTCCTTTCCCTAATTTTAATAAAATTTCATATGACTGTTCTTTGTACATATGTTTTTGTTTTGAATAAATTTGAATCATCTAACAAGTGGTTTTGCAGTTTGATTATAAGAACCTTATCTCTATAATCAGCTCATGCAATATTATCTGAAAAGGGAAGTGCTCTAAAAAAACTCATAATGCATCCTAACTCCTTCTCTTTCAATTATTGTTGAAAATTGAAAGTTTATAGAGAAAAATTAAAGTGTTCTTTATATCATTTCTACCCACTTTCTTCTATGATTTTGTATATGGTATTTGATTCAGACATGCACATTTCTGATTTATCATTAGAACAGTTGCTTAAGACCTACTTTAATCATCATGATTTTCAAAGTTCTATCTTACACATATGGATTACTAGTTCATCCTAGACTCAATATCAAAACTTGTCTCTTAAGCACTTTTAAAAAGGTATCCCAGGAGTAAGTGATATTTTCTACTTGTGGGGAACATTACTGATCTTTTATGAAAAAGATAGACTGAGAGGTCAAAGAACAACTTTAGGTTATTCTCTTTTGACATGATTTATAATCCAAGCTATTATAAATTAAGTTACTCATAAGGTTCGCTCTAAAACTTTGAATGATGTGTTTAGAAAGCTTAGCACACTCTAGTGCCAACCAGATTCCTCATACAAAAATCTTTATACGAAGCAAACCCGCCAGGGTACTGAACAGGCTCACTGGCAGCGGGTCCATGCTAAGTAAAATCTTAAACAAAGAAGCTTGGTAAATGCAAGTAAACCTGTTGGGGTACTGAACAGGCTCGCTAGCAGCGGGGCTATGCTTGCATGGTACCAAGATAAACCCGCTGGGGTACTGAACAAGCCTGCTGGCAGCAGGGCAATATCGGGTAAAAGAGGTTTGGTTAATGCATCACTATGCACATGGCTCATCTAAAAAAACCTGAGTATACAAATACATGTTTAGGCCAAATTATTTATACTATAATTAGATAATGGCTATAAGTTGGACTTGGACTGCGTATTCTAATTCAAAGAATATCTAGGATATGATTATCCTAGAAATGGGACCCATAACTATAGAAATCTCACACACTCCAGGGTGAACTTTATCTATATTCTTTGGATGACAAGAGATCTTTAAAATGAATCATGGATGACTGGTTTTCCTATGGCATTCTTCGTATCAATTGTACTATCACTATTCATATGGTCTTCCTAAGCACTGTTATCTTTTGATGAATGTACATATCTGAATCATCTCCATTTATTAGTTAGTATTTCTTTTTCTTACAAAAAATAATATCAGCATTTCATAGCTATTAGCTAAACTATTAATTGGAAATATTTGAATATTAATCATTTTTTCTTTGATGTCTTGAGGATACACCATATTTTTGTTTGGGGGAGGTTCAAAACTGTCTTTACTTTTTTATTATTTATAAAAAAGATTCACCTATCTCTGAAAAATGATATGTGTTTTTCAGGAATAATGCAAGTAGTAGAATATTGTTCTGATCCATGATAAATAAAGAGGAGCGCGACTAAAGCTTCAGGAAAGCAGGCTTACATCATCATTTTGTGTGCTGACTTCCCTAGAAAAATTCTCTACATAATCAGCAGTACTCAGATCCAACAAAATGTTGATGTATTTGTAACTTCGAAATGTATTTCATGTATGTATATTGTATTCCTATAGAGATGTTATTATTCCTCTATACAGAAGTGTCGTCATTTATATTGTAAGTGTCATAACTTATACTTGATGGGTTATTATACCACCTTGCTGGAGTCACTCCTGTATAAGTCATGTGGGTTAAAGGG
Source organism: Larix kaempferi (assembly GCA_027924585.1). Lineage (NCBI taxonomy): Eukaryota > Viridiplantae > Streptophyta > Pinopsida > Pinales > Pinaceae > Larix > Larix kaempferi. The sequence goes on from BSBM01001152.1 coordinate 9,991,320, forward strand.
TTATTAGACCACCGTAGTGGGGTCGGCCCTGTCAGCATTATATTATGTGATTAAGTTGAGGCCAACCTAGTAAGGTTATTAGGCGAGTCAAGTCATGTATAAATAGAGTGCGGGAGGCACTCTATTTGATCATTCACTTTCTCACTCATACACTCATTGGAGAGTGGTGCACTAGTGGAAGAGGAGAAGCTGCTACTAGGAGACTATCTCTTATGCTTGGGTTTTGTATCATTGCTCTATCTATCTCTGAGGAAGTTGTTGGGGCTTTTCACCTTTATGGTTTTTTCCAAGGAAACTCTGCGTGTCTATTGTCTCTTGTATTTGATTCTTGTGATTGATATGTTGTACATGTTATTATCTCAGTAAAGATCCTAGAGTATATTGATTTGATGCTCAAAAATTAACATGGTATCAGAGCTAACCTGAGAAGAAGACATTGTGTAGTTGCAGTAGCTATGGATTCTTGTTTTTTGGGTTTCTCTCCACGGATATTGAAAGGCAGGAGGCTAGATTGACTCTCAGCAAGGCGCATCTTTCTATCGAAACAAAATTCAATTCTGAGCATTTTCAGATTTTGAACTAAAAATTAGGGTTTCCACAAAAAGTCAAATTTATGAAATTTGAGACCATGGATGGAATCTCCTTAGAAAAATCAATTTTTAGAGCTTTGGATTGAACTTTTTGGTTGGGTGAAGCTCTGGGAAAATCAAACCCTAGTTTGGGGTCCTATCTAGTGAAGCCGAAAATTAGCGTTTCTGTAAAAGTTGGAATTTATGAAATCTGATACCATGGCTGGAAGCTCCTCTGAAAAATCAAAGTTTAGAGACCAAGATCAAAATTTTTGGATGGGTGAAGCTCCAGGAAAATCAAACCCTAATTTAGGGTCCTCCTAAGTGAATTCGGAAGTCTGAAAAGAAAATTTGAGGGGTGAAACTTTGCAGTTTTCAAATTCTGAGTATAGCATCTTGATCAGCTCATCAAGGCACATCTTTTTATCCTTTCAGAAGTTTGAAATTCAAAGTTTTAATTTTTAGGGTTTCTCTGACAAACCCTAATCCAGCTCCATATCCAGTTTTCAACAAATCAAGTGGTAAGACCTAAATATTTTATATTTCCATTTGAAGTACTCTTTAAGATGTCTCACCACACCAAGCTTGAGAATAATCTTGAAGGGGTTGATAACTTTCGAGCATGGAAGTATAGGATTGGGCTAATCCTAGAAGAAAATGAGTTGGACACTTATATAAGTGAAGAGGTTCTAGTTCTAGAGGGAGATAAGGCTAGGGCTTCACACAAGAAGAACTTGGTCAAAGCCAAGAGAATAATTGGTGATTCTATTAAGGACTATCTCATACCCCATGTGTCTTCCCTAAGGACACCTAAGGAGATGTTTGATTCCTTGACCAAGCTATTTGAAGGGAAGAACATAAATCAGAAGATGACATTGAGGAATCAACTAAAGAACATCCAAATCCAGAATGTGGAGACCATGTAGTCTTACTCTTCAAGGGTCTCCTAGATAAAAAGAACAACTTGAAGCTGTAGAGAATGGAGAAGTGGTAATGACCACTCTTAATGGCCTTCCTAGGTAATGGGATTCCTTCATCCAAGAAATTTGTGTTAGGAAGTAACTTATCTCATTCAGCAGGATATGAGAAGAATGCTCACAGGAAGAAGCTTAGATTATAGCTTGAGAAGAAAAAATGGGGAAAGAAGATCAAGATCTCACAGCACATACCAAGGAGAGGACACTTTTCCTCAGATTGTCCTAAGAACAAAAGGAACAACAACAACAACTAATACAAGCAATCTGACAAGTATGACTTTTAGGTATGTTTTGAAATCTGTTCATGATTAAGTTTATAATATGATTGTCTTCATGTTATTGAGTTTAGTAAAAATATTGTTTAATTTTAGACTTGTCTTATCACCCTAGTAAAAGTATGAATGCATGATAGAAGACATTCACTGATTAGGGTTATGACACTTATGATTGGATTATGATTGTACTAATGCGTTGTGGTGTTGAATGAGGAGAATGTTATCCGCTAACAGGAAGGTACAAATAAAGTCCTAGATCAAGGCCAGAGTGACATGAAGTAAAAGACTTGTCCATAGTCATGGATCACATAGAGGTATGTATAATTTGGTTCTACAATGGTTAACTTATGAGTTATGCAGGTCATTGAAGAGAACACTAAAAACATTGCTAGACATAACTAGCAAATATGATGACTAGGTATGTTTTTCCTATATCAAGTTAGAATCCTACCCTATGTAAGGATCTTATACTTTTGTATGATTGATAATGGTAACTCATGAAGTTACAAGTTTGAGTAATCTAGGGTTTATGCATATTATGTCTCTTACCTTGATTGATGATATGACTAACCAGAAGAGTTCTATGGTCAAATATGAATATGCATGAGTAAGAGAAGTCTTTCCTGAAACTTTGAATGATAATGCTTATTATCTATGTTTGAAATGATCATGACTATACATGTTTAATATTATTGTGTTTTGATAGTATTAAGATTATACTAAGGAATGTATGATTATGGATGAGATCTCAAGGATAACACAATGATGATACTAGTAAGCATGCATAGTGATCGAGGATGGATATAAGTTCAAGGATAGGTAATCCAGGAAGCAAAGATCAAGAGGGAGCACACTCCATTAGTTCCTGCAAGGAAGAAAAGATTGAGAGGGAGTCCACTCAACAAACAAACAAAGATAAGTATTTAAATTGTCATTTATTGTATATTTGATTATTTAAATAATACTGTTCAATGATGTATATACTTATGTTCCTAGACTTAGGTTGTGTATCATGCATATTAGAATAATTGCATTAATGAATAGTATACCACTAATATGCATGTAATGGGTAAGTGGCCTATGACACTGTACAACATTCCATTGCTACTTATCTAGAATGAAACCTCTTTGTTGACATTTTGGGAGTTGTGCACACTCTTAACAATGTTCTGGTAGAGATTGGAAGGCATTTAGAAAGTTACAAGATATGGATAAATGTTGTATTCAAGCATTGGCTAAATTAATTGCATGACTGTATGACATATTTCTTTATGTGTAAGAATTTGTTTTGAAAATTATGAGATGTTTCTAATCATGCAATTTAACTTGTCTTGTAGGAAAGATCATATACCATCACATACAAAAGAAGGACTACAACATTTACTCCAGCAACAAAGCTATCTATTGAAGAATATGAAGTTCCCAGGATCCGGGATGAAGTAATGATCGAAGAGTACTAGTCGATCATGAAGAATGATGTTTGGGATGTTGTCCCAAGACCTGAAGGGAAGTCTGTTGTGAATTCCAAGTGGATCTATAAGATCAAGCATGCTGTAGTTGGTAGCATAGAGAAATACAAATTGAGATTTGTATCTCATAGCTTCTCCCAGAAAGAGAGAATAGACTATGAAGATACTTTTGCTCCTGTAGCCAGATACACCTCCATCAGATCAATACTTGCTTTGGCTGCAGTGATGAAATGGAAGATACACCAGATGGATGTCAAGATAGCTTTCTTGAATGGTGTAGTCGAAGAGGAAGTGTATGTGGAGAAGCCACTCGGTTTTGAGACACATGACAGAGGGACTCATGTGTGCAAACTGAAGAAAGCCCTGTATGGTTTGAAACAGGCACCTAGGACCTGGTATAGCATAATAGACAACTTCCTATCCAGTTTGGGCTTTACCAAGAGTAAGGCGGATTCCAACCTTTACTACAAGGTTGAGGAAGGAAATCCAGTGATACTACTACTGTATGTGGATAGGTTGAATGTTGACACGAAGAGGAAGCTTGATTCCAAGTTTGAGATGAAGGAATTGGGGATGATGCACTACTTTCTAGGCATGGAGGTGTGGTAGAGTGCAGATGGAATCTTCCTTGGACAAGGGAAGTGTGCAGTAGAGATACTAAAGAGGTTCGGGATGATGGAATGCAAGGCCATGACCACACCTATGGAATCGAACCTGAAGCTTCTATGTGATGCTTCATCTAATCCGGTTGATGTCACTGTGTATCATCAGATGATTGGGTCCTTGATGTACTTGACAAACACGAGACCAGATATTTGCTTTGCAGTGAACACATTGAGCCAGTTCTTGACGGATCCGAGAAATGTTCACTTGGTTGCTGTAAAGCATATTCTGAGGTACATGAAGGATACAATTGATTATGGGCTCAAGTATGATGCGGATTAAAAGTTTAACCTACAGGGTTATGTTGATTCAGACTAGGCGGGTAGTGCTGCAGATAGGAAGAGCACTTCTGGGTGTTGCTTTAGTATGGGATCAGGTGTGATCTCTTGGTTTAGCAGGAAGCAGTCCTGTGTAGCACTGAGTACAGCCGAAGCAAAGTATGTTGCAGCTTGTTTGGCTAGTTGTGAGGTAGTATGGCTTAGGAAGCTATTGTCTGATTTATTTGATCTCCCGTTGGATGCTACCTGTATCTTCTGTGACAACCAGAGTTGTGTGAAGTTGTCTGAGAACCCAATGTTCCATGACAGGTCGAAGCACATTGAGATCAAATATCACTATATCAGGGATATGGTGCAGAGAGGAGCAGTGAAGCTCCTATATGTTGCAATGGATGAGCAGATAGCTGATGTGTTGACCAAGCCGCTGGCCAGAGTGAAGTTTGAGTACTTTAGAGAGAGACTTGGTGTACTTCAGATCGAGATTCCTTCCAAGGGGAAGTGATGAGTTCGAAGACACAGATGCACGTGAGCCATTCTCACATGGTGGCCGGTGTGTCCTCCCATGGTGCAAATATAAGGGCTGGGGCCATTCCGACATGGTTGAAGTGTGTCTTCCCATGGTTGTTGATGTAAGAGCTATGCCATTCGAGCATGGTTGAAGTGTGTCTTCCGATGGATGCAATATAAGTGTTGTGCCATTCAATCATGGTTTAAATGTGTCTTCCCATGGCTACGATATAAGTGTTGTGCCATTCCTAGCATGGTTGAAGTGTGTCTTCCCATGGCTATGGATATAAGTGCGATGCCATTCTCGCATGGTTGAAGTGTGTCTTCCCATGGCGTAGATATAAGTGTTGAGCCTTTCATGGATGGTTGAAGTGTGTCTTCCCATGCCAGTGAGTGTAAGTGCTATGTGATGTGCATCTGGGTTGTGTTCCGTGGACTATGAGGTGATATGAAGACGATGATGTGACAGTAGGGTACACAGGTTTTGTAGAGGCATGTAATCAATCCTGAGATGCTCTTGCAGGTTTTGCAGAGGCAATGTAATCAGTCCTGGGAGATCTTCTAGGTTTTGTAGAGGTAGTGTAATTAGTCCTGAGGTGTACCTATTTGATGGCTTGCTCACATAGATGATGAAGACTTACAGGTGGTGGGACTACATACAACATGAAAAAGGGCTGGCTCTGTAGATGTGATACATACAACATGAAAAAGGGTTGGCTCTGTAGATGTGATACATCCAACATGAAAATGAGCTAGCTCTGTAGATGATGAAGACCTGCAGGTGGAAGGCCTACATCCAATATGAAAAAGGACTGGCTCTGTAGAACTTCCTATGACGAGTAGATTGGAGATTGATTGAGATAGCAGCAGTAGTGACGATGACGATGATCCGATGATGATGATCCAGTGACGATGATCCCGAGAAGAAGACTTGTGCTAGCAGATATGTGTCGAGAAATACCTTCCTAGTTAAGAGGGAGTGTTGATGTATTTGTATCTTTGGAATGTATTTCATATATGTATATTGTATTCCTATAGAGATGTTATTATTCCTCTATACGAAATTGTTTTCATTTATACTGTAAGTGTCGTAAATTATACTTGATGGGTTATTAGACCACCTTGATGGGGTCGGACCTGTATAAGTCATGTGGGTTAAAGGGTTATTAGACCACCCCAGTGGGGTCGGCCCTGTCAGCATTATATTATGTGATTAAGTTGAGGCCGACCTAGTAAGTTTATTAGGCAAGTCAAGTCATGTATAAATAGAGTGCGGGAGTCACTCTATTTGATCATTCACTTTCTCACTCATACACTCATTGGAGAGTGGTGCACTAGTGGAGGAGGAGAAGCTGCTGCTAGGAGACTATCTCTTATGCTTTGGTTTTGTATCATTGCTCTATCTATCTCTGAGGAAGTTATTGGGGTTTTTTACCTTTATGGTTTTCCCCAAGGAAACTCTATGTGTCGATTGTCTCTTGCATTTGCTTCTTGTGATTGATATGATGTACATGTTATTCTCTCAGTAAAGATCCTAGAGTATATTGAATTGATGCTAAAAAATTAACACAAAACACATTTTGTATAGAAGGTCCATATGGAGGATCGAATGAAGGGTTGAATGACGATCTGAATGAAGTGATGAATGAGGCAAATGAACGATGATCTGAATGAAGTGCCGAATGAAGTACCGAATGAAACCATAGTCTATAATAGCAGGATTAAGTGTGTTAAGGGATCTAATTTTTGAATTTTGCTGCTAAAATCTAATTGACTAACCATACCAGGGATCAATTAAATATCATCTCTACATTTGAACTCATTCCTTTGTTCATTTCGACTTCATCAAATGAATCGTTTAATCATGCATTATTGCAATTTTCAGAATCATTTTATGGCTATCATATAGTTTTAATTTTTCATTAAGTTATATGCATGCGATATGTCATTGTATTAATTAAAATTCATCATGTTATTTTATGCTACTTATGCTTAATATCTCATGATGAACATTACATTCAACCTGTCCAAAGTTTACTTTGGACATGGTTGAATATATCATAACCATACGAATTCACTAATGCACATATTTTCATCATGGCACGTGATTCATGATTTTTGCATGATAGCATTATTTTTCGAGCATGCTAAATACCTACTCATGATCATTTAACCATTCGAATGGATCATGATTTAAACCAACCCCTACGTGAATTCTACTTCATTCTGCTTGCCCTTATCTTTCCAGAGTCTATCAAGCCGCGTCTCTTGCAATTTCTTGCATCCCCCGACCTCTTCTTAGCAATGTTGATTCGTTACGAGCCTAGAAGCTACCAGGACTTGCTCCACATTCCTGAATTCAAGGCATGCCATGAAGTGTTTCTTCGAGCAAGCCGGGGTCCGTTCCTTCATCTTCTTGATGACCACGATGATGAGATTTCACTTCTATTTTCCAAAGGGTTCGATGGAAAAACAACTAAGGTTGGCCATCTTACCTTTTCTGTAACAGAGGAGTCTATTGTGTTGGCCACGAAACTTCCTAGGGAGGGTTCCCATTGGAAAAAACACCTTTTCCTTCCGCGGACGGCTCACGAATTTTCTCTTAAAGCCGAATACCAACACGTTGCAGGAAAAAAAGGGTTCCACCGGGAGTGGGTTAATCCTAAATATCTCGATCCCTTAACTGTCATCATCCGAATGATCACCTACAAAGGTAAGTGCACCATTTTCAAAGTCTGCCACTTCCGATTATTGGCATATTTCGTTAATAATCAGGCCCTAAATTTTCCATTTTATTTTCTAAAGAGCCTAGAAAAGATGTCGAGCTAGGTTAGGAAAAATGTAGTTAACCCTGCTGGCAGTTTATACCATCACTGTCTCATAAAAATTCTGATCACCCATTAGTTGAAAGAAAAGGGGAAAACATGGGATAGCTTTGTGTTTGAAACACTAAACTGCCATCTGGTCAAGAAGCCCCTTGTTAAAGCCTCTGCCTCTCACAAGCATCAACAATTTCAAAACTATGCAGATGAGCCCGTTCAAACCCCTGCCCAAACAAAAATGGATACCAAGTCTGTAAGATTTAGTGAGGGTGCCTCAGGAGAAATGCACCTTGTTCACTCATCCTCTCTTGAGCCTGTCCATGAGGACACAACCATGAAAACCCCATTCTTTTCACCAATACCCACAAAGTCAAGAAGGGCCAATCATGACCAGTCTATCGACTAGACCATCATCCAGTCTATCAATCATTCCATCGTTTAGCCAATGCATTCAGATAGTCTTGATGACCAGACGGACGATCCTGTCCTTGAATCACCCCTTCTTAAATTAGACAATATATCTTCCCATTTGCTTGAAGATCCTTTCTTGGAACCTGCCCCTGCACATATTAAAGATAAGGCTCCCGAGGAACACATTACATCTACTGATCCCAAACCATTTATAAAGGGATCAAGCCCTCAAAAAGACCCTGATTCTTTTGCAGAAGCATCTACTCCACTCCATCTTACTGTGGACAAATTAACCCAAGACATAGCACAGTTAAAAATCTAGAATGAAAAGTACGTTGAGATAATCTATGGGCTTCGTGAAGAAAACAAAGAATTACGCTTACAAGTAAAGAGCATTGAAGATTTAAACGATTCCAAAACAGCTTCCAACATTTCTCTCTGGTTGAAGCATGATGCCTTGAAGGATCAATTTAAGAATCTTAGGGATAAATCCACTTCCTCTTCCAAGTCAAAGGTAGCTGCTACCGCAGCTCAGCCTTCTTCCTAATTTCTTCTATGCTTGCTCAGTGGGACCTGGCATATCTTCGATTTGGGGGAATGTTGGTGTCCATTTTTGTCACCATTTTTTATCAGTAAACATGCTATGATTGGCATATTTTCACTATTTTGATATGCTAAGTCATTCTCCTTGTCATTCAGATCGTCAATCAGACCCAGGTATGAACGTATTTGCATATCACATGAATCTTGGTTGAATATCATCATTTTTATGGTTTATTCACAATTGTCTCACATTGCTAGATGTGCTTGGAATTTAGTTTTTGGTCTATAGTTTGTGGTCATCATTCAAAACTTCATTCAGCCACGCATTCATGTAGAAGATGACTTGCTACATTCAAACCACCGTTCATCCCTCCATTCACACCCGCGGAATCGTTGGTTGATATATTTCAGGGAAGTAAAGACAAAAATGGTGATGTGGGTTCTGTTGGGGACGTGTCCCTCACGGTTCGTGACCCTCCATTCTAGAATATCCACTCTCCTATCCGCTTGGCTCGACACTGCATCACCTTCCCACGTCAAGGATAACCAACGCATAGCTGCTCACATCAAGGAAGATCAACGCCCTTAGAATCAGGCAGATGGCCTGTACGCTGTCGTAAATTGTCCTCCAACTGTTCTACATCCATTAAGACCTCTATTTTTAGAGAGGTCGACGACTGAAAGGGTCAACCTCCTCTCTTATTTGTAAAATATTATATAAAGACGTCTCTTGTGGATAAATGCAGCATCGTAACACACATAGACGATAGCATTAATTTTTATACATAGAGACATGTAATCTTTCTCAGTTAATGGAAGTTACCGATTTTAGTTATTGATGTTCTGTTGTTGGTGAATAACTTGAGTTAGCTTCAATCCCCGATTGTTGAGAAGGGACCCTCAACAACGTGTTGTTGCTGCAACATCCCTCCCCAAAATTTTTGGTAATTATTAGGGCCCCTCCTTTTATTGTTTATCGAGAAGCTTGGTTTTGTCCAAGTCCTAGTTACTCCTCTGATTCAAACTTTTCTGAAGCTTTATGTCTTTCGCTTTTTTCCTTGATGTTTTTGTCTAAGGCATTTCTTTCTTTAAACACAAAGCACACTTTTAATTTTCAAAGTATGCGCTAGAAGTGCAGCTAGCATGACTAACTTTGCGCTGAAGGCGTAAGTTTTAGGTCTGGACTCTATCACCAGTGCGCAAATCGCAAGATTAATTTTTCCCTAGAGGGCGCAAGCTTTAAACATAACTTTGCACCATATTGAATCATCTTCCCATAGCGCAAAGTCTATCCCTGAAGTCCCCGTCTTTGGCGCAGAGATTAACCTAAAGTCACCGCTGCGTCCGTGATCCCGTTCACTTGGCCATTGGCACATCTTCTAGGCGCAAGACTTAACAATATCTCCTCCGCCCAGCGCGCATAACCTAACCTTAAGATCATCGCCACCATCATTCTCTTTAAATAGACCTTGCCGTTGGCATATCTCTTGGGTGCAAGACCTAATGGTAGTTCTCCGCCGCGATCGCAAGTGCTACGCTTAATAGTGCCGCTACACCAATCCTGCGCCATCGCAACTTTTGAGTGTTGAGAACGTTGTTCAATGCCATTAAATGTACCCTTGCTGGGTTGATGAGGCCATTTAACTCAGCTTGTGTGGCATTAATTCACTCCGTTTTCGAGCCCCGTGCCCACCGAAATCACATTAATCCACCTATTGGGAATTAACTCTTCCCCTATAAATGCAGAGAACGGAGTTCAAACAGCTCATTATTCTTAAGGCCGAGAAAGATTCCAGGAGTGAATAGTGGACGTTTTATCAGTTTTATCAGCTTGGATAGACGTGCCAACAACAGAAAACCACTCTGAAAACACTAGGTAGGCACTCTTCTCCTCTGTTTGCCTGTTACGAGAATTGGCTCTGTTTGAAGCTGTATTTTGACAGTCTAAAAGATGAAATTTGCCTTACGCATAGTTTTTTTAGTCGCCCACATTATCGTTTTGTCTTTCATTGGCTATACACCCTGTGTACTTTCTCCGTAGGACCTGAAATGCTTCATCGATAATGCCAATTCCCTTATCAGCTTGTAATAATCTCCTTCGCGTATGCGACGACACTTATCCCGCCACCTGTGACATTTGTTTTCAAAAGGAGGCTTCACACCAAGACGTCAAAACTAGATCACCCTTCTTCTAAATGCATTCGTTAGCCATTATAGCAAGACTGTATCTTTCTGGCTCTGTGTTGCACGCCACCAGCAAGAAATTTCAACCCTTAGCGTAAGGTGAGAGTGCCTCTAATGCCTAAAATGCTCCATTCATCTAATGTGCAAGCATTAAGTCGAGCCGCTAAGTAGCAAAAAACCTGTACTGGTAAATTGTAACATGCACTGGTTTCCCGCCTCACACCACAGTGGCCTTCCCCATGTAATTCCAAATCAACACTTATGCAAGAACTTTGATTTTTAAGAAAATTGGGAACTTCCGATGATATGGTAAAGATACTTACTATTAAATTTCATATGGATGTCATACGGCTATTTTGAGCTCCCACGAACTTTCTAACTTACCTGCTGTCGCTTATTTTGAATAATTAGATAATTGGAATGGGCATTCGGATGATCCACAGTTGGCATTTTCGTTGTCGACGTTTCGAATCCCAAGATGGATTCATCATCAGGACAGAATATTCTGTCCTGATGATGAATCCATCTTGATATTCGAAACGTCGACAACGAAAATGCCGACCGTGGATCATCCAAATACCCATTCCAACACTGCAAACCATGGAAACCTAAAATCCTTATTTAGATAATGTCTGCGGTGTTATATGCTTATGAATATGTCGAATCTTTATTTCGTGCTACCTTAGTTAATGCAAGTTTGACATGCATAGAAGGTCTGCAAGAAGGAAGGCCACGCAAAAGGTGGAGTCAGACTCAGAAGTGGAGATCTTGTTGGATACGTCACTTGAAACTATGTTCAGTGATATGCAAGCCACCACTAATGTGCCTCCAGGAAGCTCTGCCCCAGATTTTAAATGGGGTGACTTGTATAGATTCATCAGGGATCAAGAGTACCCAAATGGTTCCCTAGAAGACACTTTGGTATATGAAAACATTAAGAAGTCCTGTACACTTAAAGCAACAACTAGACCTGAATTATTTCCATTTTCTAAGGTCCTTGGTTGGTTGATCTCTCATGTCCAAACTGACACTAGGTTCATAAATGACAAAAATGGAATGAATCTGGCGTCGTTCGCACCTAAACATATCACAACTGCTTACAGATTGCCCCCGGCAAGAGCTTGGTTGGACAGTAAATGGATAGCAGAACATCCCATGGACCCTCTGATCTTTGTTAGAAAAATGACAATAGCCGACAGGCAGATAAGGCAAAGGCAGACAACTGAATATGAGAGTGACCTCTTGAAGACTCCCTATAGAGTCATTGTTTTGATGTTGAACCGGATCTTTGGCATGCCCCATGGTAATATCTTCAAACTGGGTTGGGTACTGGTAATATTCCATATAGCCATGTCAGGCACCATTTTCAATTGGGATGATATTATTTTAGAAATCCTAGAATCATAGTTAACTACTGCCCAAGGAGGAATGACTAAGAAAAAAGTGGATTTCTTTATGTCTTCCTATTTGATAAATTGCCTGTTGAGCAAGCACACCTTCCTAGATTTGGGTTTCTCATGGAACAGGAAGGAAACACCTCTCTTCATAGCTTATAAACTCACATGGGACAGCAACTACACAAGTTATTACAAACAACTCTGTGAGAAATTCATCATGCCCTTATCCCAGCTTATTTTTGTAGAGGAACCAAATTCCATGTCAGAAAATGCTATGCCCATCATCGAAGCATATGGTGATTACTACCACTCCCAAGAAGGCACTTACATCTGCATGAGTGGACGATCTGTAGCTCCATTCTTGCTTCCTATATATGCTACAGACTTTGTGATACATAGAGAAGCCATAAGGTAGCTTTTTAGCATTGGTGGAGTCAGTAGGATCCTCACCGAAAGGAAGAAAGGAATATATCCTCCAATGCCTTTCACTATTGGCACATACAGCATATCAAGAGAAAAAGAGGGAGGAAATTATGTTCAAGATTTGGACATCTTTCATTTTGACACAAAGTTTAATAGACGGCACGACCCTTGCAGCAGAGTTGCGGAACATTTTAGTGATGTCGGAACTTCCTTTGAATATTCCCATCAGATTGACCTGAATGAAGAATTCTTCCATAGCGCCAAAAACTTAACAGAACTAGGAAAGCGCTACAATAAGAAGAAAGGGAGGAAAAATTCTGCGCCCAAGCCTATTGGTCTGGTACAACTGGAGCAAGAGGTAGTAGCATCACAAGCCGGAGGTTCAAATGACATGGAACTAGGAGAAGGTGACACAATTCAAAGTGAGCAGGTTGCTAAATTACAACAAGAACAAGAGCAAGTTATTCAGTTGCAGCAAGAGGAGGAAAATGTTAGAATCCAAAAGGAGCAAGAGGAAAGAACCTTGTTGGAAGAAGAAAATAGGTTAAAAGCAATGATAGCCGAAAGGCGAAAGAAAGAAAAAGCTGCTAAGATTCAGAAAGAGCAGGAAGAAAAATCTATGAGAGAAGAAGAGGAAAAAATCCTCCAACAACAAAATACCAAATTGAGAGAAGAAGAAATATTCTTGTTAGAAGAAGCGGACAGATTGCAAGCAGAGCTGGCAATGCTAACAGAGAGGCAAGAGAAGGAAGAGGCGGAGAAAATTCCAAAACAAAACCCGCCCATCCCAGTGGCCATGGACTTGGATTCAGCAAAGACTGCCCAACCAGGGATAGCTCATGAAGGGGTTTTCTCCATCGAAGAATTAGCACTCACCCCATACAACCCCAGGAAGCAGCGCCAAGTGGCCAACCTGGATTCCATCTATTTTCATGAACGGAAGAGTGCTATTGTTGACAGGAGAGTAAGGAAAATGGAAATTGGGGAGGACTTATATGATTTCAGAATATCGGAGACCACACTAGTCCAAGGGACCAATCTCGATCTGTCATTTCAAGAAGGATGTACCATAGCTTCAACCCAAGAAAGCAAAGCTAATATCGATCGTTTGATTGAAATTGTTAAGAACTACAGAGAGCTGTGTCTCAAAATAAAATATGATAGGAAGAATGAGGTGTTAGAAAGCAACGAGATAAAAATGAAATACAAGTATCTCATGGAAGAAAAGGAAGAAACCACTTCGAAAGCCCTGTGGTTTGAAAATGAAAAGAATTCACTTGAAATGCAGCTAGAAATCTCAGAAGATGAGCAAAAGAACTTGAAAGTTCGTATATCCAAACTGGAAGAGCTTGAAGCCAACAATGCCCAACAGGTCAATTCTTTCAAACCTCAATTCGAACAATTGGAGCAAGAAAATTTTGAACTATTGGAACAACTTGAAAAGGAAAATAAGACAAAAGAATATCTAGCCATGTTCTATGAGCGAGCTTGTGAAGTGCAAGAAAGGATTCATCAACTGCTAGTGTCGATTAATGAAGAAGTCTGCAATATGAAGAAAATGATCACAAAGATGGCTTCCATCGAAGTTGAAGCACTAAGATTAAGGGACAAATATGAGCAACATGTGGAAGAACTTGGAGAACAGTTTGAGTGGAGGAAAGGGAGATCGGGTTTCCCTTCGAACCTGTGGGATAAAACAGATGAAGAATTTGATATGGACACATGAGTCCTCGAATTCTGCTTGAGGTGTTGTAGCAAATTGAGTACTGAAATCAGGAAAACCGTCAAGAAATGCCATGTTATTTACTCTAAAATTTGGGAAGCCCACGACAGATGTCATATGGTTCAACCTCAGAATCTTTATGAGTTCCCAAGGAGGGAATTGGGCTTGACCGAATTATAAGGAAATTTAACGTCTGAGTTAGAGTATCTGAAGAAAATAGAATGTATAACCCCATAAGACCTCTTTCAATTCATTGAACAAACTGGGATTCACACTTTTTTCCTAGAAAATATTGAGCAAGAAGCTATTGCGGAGGTGGAAAATATCAAATTAAACTTGCGCAAGCATGAGATAGCATGAAAAGCAATGATCTCAGCAAGAAGTAAAACAATTATAAGGGAAATAAGTCAATGGTCCAGTTATATAGAAGAGGTAAATCAGGCTGCAAAAGCAAGTGAGCCCATTGAAGGGAGCACGCTAGCCGAAGAAGAGCGACCCAATGAGACAGTAAAGCCAGCTGGACAATAATTTTCCTTATTTGATTTTGCAAAGTAACAGTTGTTAATCGTATAATGTCTATACAGACAGCTGTCCTTTCTTTTGTCTTTTGTGAAAAGGATTGTCACGAATCATCAGAATTCAGTTTTTTTCAAGACTTTTAATGATAAATAAAAATATCTAGGTTTAGGGTACACTTGGCAGCTCAAGGAGCATTTTGTAAAACTATATATAGGAGAATGAGAGGAGAATTAAGGACTTTTGGAAGGTTAAAGATTCTCTTCCTTGTACGTGAACTATTTTGCTACTTGCTCCAAGAAATAATTTTTTTTCTAATGAAAGCCTAGGAGAAGGTGTTTTTGCCTGGAAGATGTGTCAAATGTGTGCTGGATTATTGCTGTGTCATCTGCATATCATTGCGAGATCATTCATTGCTATCTTGAAATTGTTTCTGTGTAATGAATGTTCTTATGCTTTCCTGTGCAAAGATGTGTTTTCTTAAATGAGTAATGGATTGTACTAACTGAATTAAAGCTATCTTTAATATCTGCTATATCTTGTTGTAGATGTATCTTATGATTAAATGGCTATCTGTATAATCTTTAAGGTGTTTCTTTCAGCGCATTACTCATCGCTACAGTTTGCTCCTTGCAAGGATAGAATAGATTTGATTACATGGTTTTAGATTAGTTTAGGTTAATTGCATGCACTTAGCTTAGGGCGCTTGCATATCATCTTAAAATAAAATACATAAAAGGTGAACCGGGCCGCAACCGGTGTAAAGAACCAAAATCTTTAAATCTTACGGTAGATGGAACCATTAACCGGGCAGATTCCCTACATCAAACGGTGAACAATCTAATTGGGACTGTTTAGCAAGGAGAATCCCTTGCTGATTAATGCTAGGATTTCCAAGGCATCAACACAACCATAGGTTTTGTGTATATTCTGTATTTCTTTCTTGCAAGTAGATAGTTTATTCAGTACATGTATTTAATTTGGTTTCTTGTAAACATTGTTTTATTTCTTGTAACTCATATCTTGTTGCTAATCTAATTTACATTCTTAGAAGTTAAAGTGACCAGTCATGCATAGTTCTTCTTAGTTTGTCTTCAGTCTTTTCATTTGCAATTAGGTAGAGTTAACTAGTTAATGTTTCAGAGTTTAGTTCATAGTTAGAATTAGTTCTACTAATTTTTCCTGTAGCTATAGATTAGTTCCATTTACATTTCAGCCTTGTTTTATCATGCACTAGACATAGTTTGTTTCCTTAGATAATGGTTAGTATAGATGGCTCTTTTTATTTCAACTTTAGACAGTCTATTTACTGTTTTCCTTGCACTGCAGGTTCATATGCATCAACCAGCTGGCGTTAAGATCATTTAGTCTCCTTCTTTACTTAGTTTATATCATTTTCTATCATCCGGACTATCATTTGGACTGTCTTTCAGACTGTCATCCGGATTGTCATATGGAATTTAATATTTTCTGCATTGTTTTTATGCTTATTTAGAATTCTATTTTTTACATTCTCGAACTGTAATATTTCTTGTAATTGATTAGCATTCTGAGATGTAATTAGGACCTTGTTCTACACTACATAGAGTTTTACTTAAGTTTCATACTCATTCTTAGTTTTCATTCAATTTCCCTAATTTTGCTTCAGTTTGCTTTTCAGATTATGTTTCTCTTATGTCTGATTTATTAATATTTTACTGTTCCAGAATTTATCAGTTTCATTCTTAGTTTAGTATATTTCATGATTTTAAAGATTGATTTTGGATTGAACTTAGTAATTTAATTCTCCAAAGTATATTAGTTTTGATAGTTTCTTAGTTCAAGCATAGGATTTGCTTCTCTCATTCCCATAATTAGTGAAGATGTTCATAGAATAGGATTTGACTCAGAAATAAGATATATTTATCAAGTTTTCTACTTTCTTCTAAATCAAATTCATTTTCAAGTAAATATCTTTATTAAGTTTTATACGTGTTTCTAAATTAAAATCATTTTCAAGTAAATATCTTTATTAAGTTTTCTACTTGCTTCTGGATTACATTTGTTCCATGTCATTTGCTTATGGATAAAGAATAGATCACGATGTTTAAAGTTAGTTGTAATTGGACATTCTTTAGTTTGCATTTATTTGTAGAAGTTAAACTAGATTTGATTTCGTTTTGTTTCCTTGTCACATTTGAAAGTCATTTTGATACATTCTCTCCCGTTCCTGTTACATTTGATACATTTCCTCAGAATCCCCAAGGAGAATCGAATTAGGTATTTTAGTTTAGTTGAATGTATGAATAGTATAAGTAATTTGTAATTTTGTTTCAAAGATCATATAGTTTCTTGTTTCCATAGTTAGTTTTCAATAGATTCATTTCATAAATAGATCCCTAAACTCATTTGTAGTTGTTACTTTCGAATTCTTACATTAATTATTAATCAGTAGTTTCCAATTTCATAAAAATAGTTCTGTTTTTTATTAAGTCTTGTTTCCTAGAATAATATTTGTTTTTATCTTTTCAGTTATTGTTCATAGAGTAGAGTAGTATAGCTTGATATTATTCTAATATATTGGTTTAGTTAGGTTCAATCAGTTCAGTAGTTGTATTTTTGAAGTTTGACTCGATTTTTCATTTTGAAAGATCTTTCGATCTTTTCATTATTAAACATTTCCAAGTTCTGCCAAGCCGAAACCTTAGGTCCCATTCTACCTCATCATATATTGTGCCACAACTCTAAGATTACCAACCCTGGTCAATAATTAAATATTTGGTGATTCCTTAAGACAATAAATACACCCAACAAGGGGATTTTGAGAGAGAAAGAGATTATGGTGGGGGAAGGGGGTTTATGGGTTTATGGTGGGGGCAGAGAGAGAGAGAGAGAGAGGGGGGGGGGTGAGGAAGGGAGGGTGTTGGCGATTAGGGGCAGGGAAAAGGAGGAGGTTTGGGGGAGAGAAAGATATGGATATTGTGGTGGGGGGAGGGGGTGTAGGGAGTATTATGGAAGTTAGAGAGAAGGGGTAGTATAGGGTGGGCAGAGAGAGAGAGAGAGAGAGAGAGAGAGAGAGAGAGAGAGAGAGAGAGAGGTTTGGGGTAGGGGGAGTAGGATAGATAGATAGATAGGGGTAATGTGTGTGGTTATGGGTAGATATAGATATATAGATCAAAGTTGGCGGAGGGGTAGCAATTTAGGGATCATTAAGAAGGATAGATAAAAGGGGTGTATAGGGTGGGGTCAGAGATGGAGATAGAGGGGGGGTAATAAGTGGTATAGGGAGGGGAGTTATGAGAGAAAAAGTGAGAGAAGCGCTTAGTTGTAGGGGGAGTAGGAGGAGAGAGAGAGGGGGGAAGGGGTTATTGGTAGGAAGAGTAGGAGAGGGCTTAGTGTTGGCGGATATTTCTACCCTATAGTCAGGAAACTAAACTATCAACTTGGTTGGGGTGACAGGTAAGTGCATTTATGTCATTACAGAGGTGTTTACAAAAGAAATAGATTACAGATTTAGAGAACATACCTTTTACTGGAGTCTGATCCAAGCCTTGACCCAGTCTTGTGTCCAGCTCCCAAATCTACTTTCTTTCAGCAAACCTGCAACAACAATACCTTCCTCAAACACTTTGGGCAACATATAAATCATAAAAATAAACAAAGATTATGTTTAATATCCAGTATTGACCAAAATAAATCCAACCCATAATGCCCTTTTACAACACCTTTAGATTGGAACAAGGAAACACTTCAACCTTTATTTGTCAAAATAGTATGCAGTACAAATATACCTGACAATGAAGCAGGCTCCTGCAACTAGATCCTGGGCTCTGGCTCTACTCTGGTCTGAATGTCTTCTGTAACAGTTTCTCCAATGTCTTAAAGTTTCTCCATTAACTCATCCTCTCATTCTTTAGTAATCATTTGCATTCATAATTTCTTCTAACCTTGCTCCTTTAGCCTTCTGGGAATTTATAGGTTTAAGGAAGCAGTTCAAGTCGATGAGGAGGTTGGGGAAGTTAAGAAACTGACTTCAACTAATCCTCTTCGATGGATTAATATATTTTTTAATCATTTTTAAGATATACGCGACTATTACACAGTGGAGTAGCGTATAGAGTGCTACCCTATTGTTTGATAAATAGCGCTCATTTAGTTTTAAATTCCGAGCGCTACTTTGATAAGAAGGAGTAGCGTATACATTGATATGGGCGCTACTATTATGCACTGGAGTCGCGTATGGGCGCTAGTCTCTTTAAGTAGAGTAGCGCTCATACCTCAAAATGATATTTTTGTATGTTTTCCAGTATGCTCAGGAAATAGGATGAGTTGTCATAACATCCAAGGTCAACATGCTCCTCCATCCAAGTTGTCCTTTTGTGTGATCAGCAGCTCAGGGTGATCACGGACGGAGAGGTGCAAGTTTGACCTATAACAGATGCCCCCTAATGTGTGAGATCAGAGAGAAACGATGGCCGAAATACATTATAATCCAAAACCAGAGAGAGAGCACAGAACCGCAGAAAAAAAAGTCGCAAGAAACCTGCAACAAAAATCAAGGTCAGCGAGCAATTACATTGTTGACATCTTATAGATGTGTAGGGTGATACAACATGATCTCCGATACATAACAAGGAGATGTATATAAAAGCATGGCCACTTGAAATACAAGCGTGGATCCATGTCAAACTAAGAGATCATAGCCATAACAACACACTGGATCTATGTCTCATGGAGAGCCGTATAGAAGTGAGGCTCAGTCTCGCGCAACTTGGGTGATAACAAAATGGGGTTATGTCATCCAAATCCCAAGGTCTTCATCCCATAACGACCCTAGGTACAAACCCGAGCCATGTGAATAGATGAGTTGACAGTCGAACATGGAGGGCATCGTCTGATTACCGGTCATTGATGTATACCGTTAACAAACGCGAGGACTTCCATCGATAATGATGATGGAGTCCAAGGTACCAAGTACGATTCGCCAAATGTGAATAGATGGGCTTGGAGTCGAACACTTGGGAATCCTATCGAAGAAGAGACATTGATGTATTCTCATCATTCAACAGCGAGGAAAATTGCCACTGGTGACTGCAATCTCCAAGGTACTAACCGAAACTCTAAACTCCAATCCCAGAATAATGATTTGATGTCGATGGGAAGAAGTCCGTTGGAAGGGAGGCTTTAAGGCATCCTCCATCATCCAACTCGAGGAACACTCAACTGGTAAGAGCTGATATGAAATGATATGTAACAAGACTGACACTAGGAAGGCCGACACATGAGGTCAAGGTAAACTGCAGAATGGCCGACACAGGGTATATCCTTGAACATTGAGCACGACACAAAGTGACTCAGGCAGTTTCTGACCTAATGGGGTAAATAAGTCTGAAATGTAAGAGACATTAGCAGACCCTCCATATGGCTGGAAGAATAACCAACCGGGGGAGTAAATCACTCGGAGGACAGGTTCACCCTAAGGCCAAAAACTAAACCCAACCGACAAGATAGACTCAAGTAGGTGCTGTGTTCAAGGATAGGACTTGACTGATACTGCCTTTAACAATGAAGATATGATGTGTTTTCCCGTTCCTTATTCTTTTTAGATAAAAGAATACCCTTCTTGTGGATTTAATGAGTCCAAGAAAGAATGAAAACTCAATAGGTCCAACCATGTAAATAGTTTAATGAGCCCATGGGAGGAAGACTCAGTACCTTCTTCATAATTTAAAGAGTTCGAAGAAGAGATAGAAGATTACTCTATATGTACTGATCTCTGGATTTTAGTATCGAGCCGAGATCTGTTCTTGCTCGTCGGTGTTTTCAATTTTAAGGAGTCTGAAAAACTTAAACAATAACTCCATATATCTGCTCGTGGATTTTAGTATCGAGCCCAAGCAGATTAATGCTCGCCGGTGTTTTCCTGTTTATAGAGTCTGAAAAACTTAAACAATCCTCTTTTCACCTATCCGTGGATTTTATATCGAGCCCGGATTGGTCTGTGCTCGCTTGGTATTTTCATATTTAGAGAGTCTGAAAACCCTAAAGAGAGACTCCGGAAGGTCCTTTTTCGTATATTTAGTCTCCTCCCCCGAAAAAGTATAAAACAATGAAAGGAGAACTCTTCTAGCGCATACTGACGTATACCTAGAGTATACCTTTTCCGTAGTTAATCCACTAAGGCCCGGAAAAGGGGTAATTCTATACCTGAGTGGATGAGCCTTCGGATACTTTAACGAGCTCGAAGAGGACAAGTCTGCTCGGCAATCTTGTTTAGGTTTAAATAGTCCAAACAAGAGCTTAAAATGACTTAAAGGTCAGCTTCCGGGATCGTAACTTCATGTCCTGCCAAAAACTAGGTTTTCAACAAAATATTAGTCGATGACGCAAAAATCTTAAATAATATATGGATTTGAAATGTTTAGTTAACTGACAAGAGTTATCGTTAAGAAATTTGAACTCAGGAGACGAATTCGACAACAATTAAGTGAAAATTGAACTTGGATCAATTTTATACCTTATTTTGTGTTTCAATTGATTAATTAGGGATTTTTGAAAATGTTTGAAACTATGGAAAATTAAAAATTATAGGTAAAAATTAAAATCCAATTATATATATAATTTCAATGTTAACAAATCAATTTGCATTTTGTGTTGTAGGGCAAACATTGGGCACATTTTCACGAATTTCAAATCTCCTTTGTGATCGAACGGAGCATCCAATCGCCAAACTGCTTCCACCAAGTAAGTAGAAATCAACCAAACTTGCATTTCAATGGTTTATTTTTAAAATTTTGAGGAAAAATGGCCCGAAACGCAATGCTCATAAGGTTTTATGCGCGGGCGCTACTGTATATACATAACAGTAGCGTACGAAGGCAATGGGCGCTACTTTGCTCAAACAGAGTAGCGCCTACACGCTACTGTGTAGTATACACAGTAGCGTACATACTTGCAAAACCAAATTAAAGTGCCGAGACTCAAAATTTTTGGGGTTTTTGTGCAGGATGGTCTTACAATGGAGGGAAAGGGAGCATGAAGACATGGATAGACTAGCTATGCAAGACCCGGCTACCCTCCATGCACTCCGTAGATGCGGTTTGTTGAAATTTTATCGAACCGTAAACATGCGGGCACTAAACAAGCTGTTTCGGAGATTGATTCAGTACTGGGATGTCGATACTAATACCTTCATTATCCGGGGGCAAACTCTTGAGCTTACCGTTGAGGATATATATTTTATTACCGGTCTCTCAAGGAGAGGAGACGTAATCAATCTAAAAGGGACATCTCGCTTGGGTGCACGATCAGTGCAAGAATATGTGAACACCTACTGTGTTGCCGGAGCAGAAAAATCGGGAAGCCAAATCCTGATTTCAACTATTGATGGTCTCCCGCTGAAAGTGATAGTGAGCCTGATCAACCGGGTATCCGGTAGTGCATCACAACACTTGGCTTCTAGGCACTCAATGCATGTCGGTGTACAGTGCTTGCATGGGCATGTTTATGATTGGAGTACTAGCTTGTTGGCAAACATGAAGTATCAATTAACGAGTTGCAAATCTGGTACAATGAAGAATTTCAGGTACGGGAGTATCTTGTGTACCTTCTTCGAGAGAGAATGCCTGCTATTAGTTTGGGAATGCCATTACCACAAGTTAACCCCCGTGAGCCCAGACTAGGCCGTTGGGGTGACATTTTTCTCCGCCAGGGTGGTGGGGAGAGTCACTATTGTTACCATACAGATGACTTCTGGGGGTGGTGGGAGAGGCAAGTTCCCGCTTTTGAGCAGTTTCCCTATGCTGGACTGGATTTTCGTCATGACCCAGAGCTGGTGCTTCCGCCAGGTGGAGCCTGGGGAGATATTGGTATGTTTACTTTTTGAGAATTTATTTAATTTTTTCAAACTTTTCAAATATTTGATTTTTATGAAATGAGTTTTGGAGTTCTTAATCAAGTGTCCAAATGCAGATGTTGGGCCTGTTCGTCCCGAGGGCCATCCTACTATCTATGTGAGGCCAGCTGATATCACCGCAGCGGAAGCTATGCTGGGAACCCTGGAGAGGAAAATGAGTCGGCTGACTCATGAGATTCCTGCATGCCGCATGGACCAGATACCTGTTGACATGCAGGAAGATGTTGTTGGGGTGCCCCCAGCATGGCTTAGATTACTGCGGAGAGTTGCTAGACTAGTGATATGATACCGTAATGCGGTAGATGATGAGGAGGTTCCTCCTTCTCCATAGGAGAAGAAAAACATTATATGTATATATTTTTGAGGCTGCCATGCCCAACTTTTGTACTTTTATGACTTGACTTAGGAGACTCATGACTCAGAACTTATATTTTTTGATATGGTATCAGTTATATATACAGTATCGGTTATTTACATGTGAATGTGCTTTAAATTTTATGTGTGGAATGTTGTTTACAATGTATGATGCAAATGCCAGTCTAACACATAGTTTGCTAATGAATCAGCTAAATTGTTTAAATTTCTTGGAATGTGTTCATATCTGATAGAATGAAGATGTCTTTCCAATAATCTAACTCGTAGAAACTGTCGTAGCAATCCTGGATCTCTGATCCGATAGACACCTGTTAACTGAAATACAATTAGTTGTGAGTCAAGCTTTACCTCCAGGTATGAAATGCCATGACTGAGGGCATCTCGAAGAAGTTCTATAACTGCACTGTATTCAGCCATATTGTTCATGGTAGGTCCCAAACAAACCCCCCCCGAAGAGACAAGTTGGTCAGCGGGTGAATAAATGACCCAAGCTGCTGCAGCCAACTGACAGGTGTGGCGACTGGCGCCATCAGCAAATCCTAGGAAATGTGCGGTTGACATCTGGTACACGAAACGAAAAAACACACATCAGATCACCTAACGAACATAACAAAACTAACTATACAAGAATATACAGCTATGTTACAAGAAAAAGTACTTCAACCTAGGCGTAGTACTTCTTCAGGTAGAGCCCATTTCTAGGCTCGTCCAACTTATTACCTTCGTAATCCACCAGTTCGTAGGCACCTTTCTTCAATACTTTAGAAATGATATAAGGTCCGAGCCATCTGGATTTGAATTTACCGGGTCCCAAAGGTTCTTTGTCTTGATCCCAAAGTAGGATCAAATCTCCTTCAATGAAAACTCTAGGTTTAACGGATTTGTCGTATTGTCCTTTGACTCATTTTTTGTGAACTTCGTTTGTTGTAAGCGCATCCCGGCGCTGTTCATCTAGATGTTCTAAGCGTAACAAACGTTCTTCAAGTATTGAAGTATCGGGTAGTAACTGAACTGCTAGTTTTAGCGAAGGAATCTCGCATTCAATCGGCACCACTGCCTCTATCCCATGCACAAGTTGGAAAGGAGAGAAACCAGTAGCAGTCTTAACGTTGGCTCGATAAGCCCAAAGAGCCGGGTATAGCATGATGTGCCAGTTATTCCGACTGGCATTAACAGTTCGTTGTAATATAACCTTTAACGTTTTATTAACTGCTTCAACTTGTCCATTCGCCTGAGGATAGTATGAGGACGAATGTTCTTGTCGAAAACCAAGCATTGTATATAACTCAGTCATCATGCTATTTTGGAAATGACTACCATGGTCAGTCACTATCTCTTTAGGTATACCAAACCGTGCTATGATCTGATTAAATACGAAATAAGCGGCAGTTTCTCCATCTGCCTTAACAGTAGGCATTGCCTCTGCCCACTTAGTAAAGTAGTCAACGGCAACGATGATGTAATGATGTCCTCCAGCTGAAACTGGATTACATGTCATGAAATCAACCCCCCATTTTGTGAAGGGACCTACTGTAATTACAGGATGAAGAGGAGCTGGGTGTGCCCTCATTTTCTTAGTGAAAAACTGACACGGTCGACAGTGTTTCACTGCTTCCACACAATCTTTAAAGATCGTGGGCCAAAAATATCCGGCACGCAGTATCTTCTGAGCTGTTGCCAACCCGGAAAGATGTCCCCCACAAGCTCCACTGTGGGCATCATTTAACACTGCTTCAGCTTCTTCCCTAGTTAAGCAACGTCGTAAAATGGAATCTACCCCACGCCGATATAAAGTATCAGAGATAATAAGGTAATTTTTCGCATGGGTTTTAAGTTTACGTCGCTCTTCTCTAGAAAAAGTGGTAGGACACCTCAAAGTCTGGAGATATATTAAGATATCTCCGTACCATGGGTCAGAGGAGGCGATGAGAAAGATATGTTCGTCAGGGAAAGATGTTTCTTCCTCCACGCGTTCTAGGTCACTTAGAAATTCTGAGATTAATTCTGCGAATACTAGTGATTTTTTTGATTTAGCTGATTGGAAAACCAAATCAAATTCTTGTAGAATTACAATCCATTTATTGTATTTCCCACCAATGATTCATCGGGTGAGAACGTACTGGAAAGGGTTTACCTCTGCTATCACTGTAGTGGTTCGTAAAAGTATATAGTGACGAAGCCTCTGGACCGCATAGACCGCAGCAAGTGCTAACTTCTCAACGTGCGAGTATTTAACCTCAGGAGCTATCAATGCGCGAGAAAGATAGTAGACAACATGTTCTTGGAACATATCGTCTTCCTGAACCAAAACTATACCAATTGTAGTAAGAGACACCGCCAGGTATAACAGAAAATCTTTTGAGTAATCTGGCGGGCTTAACAAGGGTGCTGAAAGAAGTGCCTTTTTTAATGCTTCAAAGGATGATTGTGCAGCTTCGTCCCACACAAAGTAAGAATCTTGTTTGAGTAGCCTCATAAAACCTTTGGTAATTTTGGCGTAGTTTATTATAAATCGTCGTAAGAAATTAGACATGCCTTGCAGACTTTGAAGTTGTCGCAAGGTGCGAGGAGGAGGCAGATTTACAATCGCCTCCACTTTAAGTGGGTCAACCATTATGCCACGATTAGAGACAATGAAACCTAGTAAACGTCCCGATTCGACACAGAATACACATTTGTTCGGATTCAAACGAATCTTATATTTTCTGCATCTTTCAAACAATTGTCTAAGGTGATCCGGATGGTCCCGTCTCTTTCGAGATCTCACCGGGAGATCGTCCAAGTAAGGTTCTACAATGTGTTTGATGTCATGAAAAGCAAAATTCATTGCTCGCTGGAAGGTAGCCCCAGCATTCTTCAAACCAAATGGCATTTTCCGATAAGCAAAGGTGCCCCATGGGCAAATGAAAGCTGTTTTATGCTGATCTTCATGTTTGATTTCTATTTGATTATATCCCGAAAAACCATCCATAAAAGAGAACATTTCATGTCCTGCACACGCATCTATGATTTGATCGATAAATGGTGTGGGATAGTTGTCTTTCGGACAAGCTTTATTCAAATCTCGAAAGTCAGTGCAAACTCTAATAGTGCCTTGCTTTTTATCAACCGGAACAGGGTTTGAAACCCATTCCGTCATATCGATCGGATAAATGAAACCGGCTTTGAGCAACTTTTCCACCTCTGCTTTGATGGCGGCTGCTTTTCTAGGGTTTACGGGACGGAGCTTTTGCCTCACAGGTTTCGCGTTAGGGTATGTTGTAATGACATGTTCCACAATGGTTGGGTCAATACCTGGCATCTCCTCATATGACCAGGCAAAAATGTCGCGGAATTCTTTAAACAATTTTGTATACAGAGCTATCTCTTCTGGAGAACAGTCTGCACCAATAAAAATATTTTCCACGACCCCGGGCTTGGTGGAAATGTTGACTGGAATTGTTTTTGAAATATTAGCCATTTTCCCTTCAGCGTAAACAACTTTTGAAGTAGAAGGAGAAGATGACAAATCAACAAATCCACCGGGTCTCACAGGGAATTCTCCTCTCTCAATTCTGTCTAGATCCGGAAGTATGTAGGACCTATGATGCATATGTTCCCAAGGTTGATCCAGGCCCATCATAACTTCTAAGATGGCTTCATCATATGGTAAAACCGTATCTAAACAATCGAATGAGTGAGTAGAATTCAGTGACCATGCCGGAGCATAGTCCATATCTGACTCGACAGAGACTGGTGGAGTCATGATATGTTCCATTGTAGCGTGTTGAGTTTCCATATAGGCTACTTCTGCAATGGAGGGAGGCACAAAAGGAGCTGACGTGCTAGGAAGGATCCAAGGATCAGTTCTTGAACCAATCGTAAATGTTTCAGTAACGATACCCACATCAGAACCCATAAAAAGAACAGGGGAGGGGATGTCGAAAGTTCCTATTAACGAACCATACAACCCTGCTCCTAAACTCTCCTTAACCGGGGCGGTTTGATCAACCAAAGGAATCGTGGTTTCCGTAGAAGTCTGGTGTTTTCCTTGAGTGAAAGAAAGTTGATCGACTGTAACGATCTTCCCTTCAAATGGGAACATGACCACTCGAAAAACTGCCGATGCTATAGCTTGCATGGCATAAGTCCAACTCCTACCCAATAACATATTGTAATCGAGCGGAGCGTCTAGAACTTCAATCTCAACAGCAACTGTCTTACCGGCCAAAGTAACATTAAATGATGGCAAAACTCCATGTGGACGGAAAGTTCTGCCATCAAATGCAGTAAGCATTGTGTTGGAAGGGACTAACTCAGGAGAACCTAGAGCTTTCCAGCAGGAAATAGACATTACACAAGTCGACGCTCCCTCATCTACTACAGCTCGTCTTATGGTCATTGGACCATGAACGACTTCAATCTGGAGGGCAACGTGATATGGAAACCGGTATTTGACATCAGTCATATCAAAACGCGTAGACATGTTGGATGACTCCATACTCCCAATAGCTGCCAGAAGTGCATTTCGTTGCAAAGGACAACTCTGCAAGACTTCTAAGGTAGACATGGCACAAGGAGTTTGGGCTAGATCTTCAACTACATTGTAATTGGAAGCAGCCCGCGTGTTGGGATTGTGCGATGCCCTCTTTAAGACACCTTTCGGAATCTTAGGCATTGGGTCCACAGGTATGTGGAGTGGAGTGGAGGGTTCAGCAATCTCCTTATCCTTTCTCTGCGTTTCCGGGGTATAGTTCTTAGCTCTGGTTTGCAAAAGTGCATCTGAGTTGACCATATTTATGAATGTTTGATCAACCGAAGCGTGTGAAGTGCCCCCAGTTTTGGAGGTGCCAGAAGTGGAGCCTTGCCCTTTGGGAAATGGATCTTTCAAGACGTCAGGCTTCTTCTCTTTCAAGAGCTTCTGGGCTTCTTCTAGTAGAGGGCATTGGTGAGTAAGGTGGTTTTGTTTGCAAAGTTTACAAGGGAACCTAACCTTCTTCTCTTCTTTATTACCCTCTTCGGCATTATCTTTTTTGGGCTTTTGTTGGTTCCCCTCTCCTTTCTTGCCCTTCTTTTTGTTGTTGGGCTGCCGAGGGCCCTTTTGATTGTTCTGAACTTGATTAACAGATTCAGAAGTAGAAGGAGAGGTTGTGACGGAAGCAATGTCTGCAGTCGAATGTTTGACAGTTAAGGCTTGGACTTGTTTGGTCAGTGCTTCGAAAGCTGCAGAGTTAACCGAACCCACTATGCCGTCAGCATGTGGTCCAGGTTTGGGTCTACTTAGATCCGTGTTTGATCTCGGTGCGTCCGGTATAATCTCGTACAGTAAACCAGATTGTGCGTATACAAGGTCTAACTGTTGAGTCCTTAAGATGGCTTCTTCTTCATTGGAGACTCCAGATGTCGCTACTTCCTTAGAAATATAAGGAAGGAGTGATTTCAAGTACCACTCGAGCAGGAACTCTGGAGGGATATTGGCCTTTATGAGCCTCTTCCGTCTTCGCCACTCCTGAATGTGGTCAGATAGGTGAGTGGCTTTGTTTTGTCTAAAAGTAGACAAAAGTTTTGTTCCGGCATCATACCGAACAGGAAGTTGGAAATGGTTCAAAAAGACGGTTGCCAGATCCCCAAAACTAGAGAAAGTAGCCGCAGGTAACTCAATGTACCATTTGGCCGCGGGACCAATTAAGGTCCTTTGAAACAATCTCAATCTGATGGAATCTTCGTTCAATGAATTTGAAGAACACCACAAGTGAAAAGTAGTGACATGGTCACCAGGATCTTCACCAGCTTTGCCTTCGAATTTGGGAATATCCGAAGGTAATTTGGTGGGAACTGATGGCCATGCTGAGTTATGACACACACGATCATTTGTCAATTTCGAAAGGTCTGGCAAATTCAAAGTTTCCAGAAAAGGTAGACGAGGCCGGTAAGATGAAGCTTGATAAGGGAAAGCACCCATTGTTTGTCCCATGAATTGTTGGTAGGGGTTGCCCCCAGCCATTTGGTGATAAGGGTTGCCCCCGGCCATGTGTTGGTAGGAGTTTCCACCTACCAACTGTTGATAGGGGTTACCCCCAGTTAACTGTTGGTAGGGGTTACCCCCAGGTATTTGTTGGTAGGGGTTTCCCCCTGCCAGTTGTTGTTGTTGTGAGAAAGAATTATTAAAATTTCCCCACCCGTACGAGAGCGGATTAGTGCTTTGTTGGTTCGTCCATTGTGGCTGGGTGTTAGCCCCGCCATATTGCTGGTTGAAAAAGTTGCCCCCTCCTCCTGAGAATAAGGAAAAAGGGACATTATTTGCAGGCGTGCTACCCTGATTCAAGTTAGGGCCTACAAAGTTGTTGAAACCAGCCGAAATTGATGTGGACGGTGCAGTCATGGTACCCGTGACTGGCATGTTTGCTGAAACACTTGGTCCTACCACAGGTGTGGAAACCCAAGTACTGGGGATCTGATATAAAGGTTGTGAAGTAGAAGGTGTTGCACAGTTGGCCATACTGCTAGGTCTAACAGTAGACGTGGGAATAGATGCCATTGTTGTGAAACTAGGCATTCCTAAAGTGCTAGTGTTAAAACTGAAAGATGGAGTAGGCACCGACGTAGTTTGTGCCTGACTAGATGTAGCCGTAAAAGAAGGGTTAACTGTGCTGGTATTCATACCTAAAGTGGGAGTTTGGGGACCCCCTGGTTCACCTCCTGTGTTAGTCATCAGATAATCGGGAAGCAAAAGATCTGCACTGAAAAGAGGCTGTTGGAAACCAACAGGTGACAGTAACGGAATTCTAGTGTTAGTTAAGGGATGATTGAAAGGAGTGCTATACTCCGCGGAAGTAAGATCTTCCACCTCAACAGTACTAAAATGTTGTTGATCTGTGATACCTGGTGATGGTTCCTCATGAACCTCAGTTTCAAGGTTTTCTGTTATAAGTATTTCTTCAAGCAATTCTATTTCAGAGGTAATTTCTGAAGAAATACCGGGGTTTACCCGCTGTCTTCTAGCTGGTTGTATAGGTTCTGTTCTAACAGGTGGAAGGTTTTGAATCCTTCTCGATCTACGGAGTTGTTGATTCTCCGTGATTATAGATATCCAATAAACAGCCTAGAACCTAGTGGCCACTATGACTAGGGGGCAAACAGCACACCAACTAAAAATTCCTAAGTATACAAACCAGTCAAACAAAGGTGCCTTCCGGAGAAGAGTCTGGGATGATGAGGGCCCAGAACAGATCAACGAAGGATGAAGAACAGTTACCCGGGGTCCACAATACAATGACTAAGGGTGCAAGCGCTGGAATCACCCAACCTCCCTCCCAAAGACCTGCAAGGGATTTCCTCCCACGTCTGTCCTAGGTACAGCAGATATACCCTCTGCTGTCACCTGTGTAAGAACCTAGAAGTCTGATACTATGGATACCACAACACCGAAAATTCCTGGGGGAACAGTCACCGGTCGAATCAGAAAGCGTGGGCAGGGTAGCTAAGCCCAAAACTCGAAAGAGTCCCCAATACGCTATCCGATCTTGGCGTATGCTCGAACAGAAAGTAGGAGAGGTATTCCCACAAACTGATCTCACATTGACCTACTGCATATGCTCCCAGGCAAATTTTGAGTGAGGTGGATTTGCCTAAATGATAATCTCACTACGATTATTGCGCAATGTGTGATCTTGGGTAGTTTAAGGTGATTTAAACCCAAGACCCTAACCAAAACTAGTTGGTGTAGTGTACCCTAAAAAAGAAAAGGTTTCTAGTTCATTTTATTAATAAATTTTAAGGGCTTTTATTACGCAAAAGGGATAGTGAGTGTGTGAATGTGGTTACAACAAGAAAACTAAATGCAAATATATTCAAATCTTCTTACAACAAAACTCTTTTATTTTTTTATTTTTTCATCTACTTCTTTTTCAAAATTGAAAATCTAAGCAAACTTTCCTACTAATTTTTGTTTTCTTTTTGAATTATACAAAATATACTAAGCTATTTTGCATTGACAAAAACAAGTTCTATTTAACTTAAAGTACCAATTTTTTTGCTTTTTCAATGACCTAAAAAGAACTATGTAAAAATGGAAAGCCAAATAAAAACTTCTTATGCAAAAAGGTGGAAGTATGGCAAATGTTCTTGGGCCTATAGCTATCGAAACCTAACTCGAGAAAGGCTTGATCTACAGGTTTTTTACTCAGAAAAAGCCTATAAACTTGGACACCAAGTGGTAGAAAACCAAGGAGAGAACACCCAAGGACTGACCTAAAGTGTTTAACCCTAACAAGACCACAAAGCCAAGTACAAGTAGACAAGCAGGCTGCCCTACTAACACGAAGAAAACTGAGAGGTGAAACTAGCCTACAGCTGTTTAAAAAGCACTTGTGACCATCAAAAGACAAAAAGTCCCGGAAGAAAATGAAACTTGACAAAAAAGAAGACACCCTAGAAGCTCTACCAAAGACCAAACCCTAAACAAAGGACAGGGATAGTAGAGAGCAGACAACTTCACCACAAACAACAGACATAGGAGTGTACAGGTTTGTAAATGGGCAAAAGCAGTCAGGGTCTGAAAAAGAAAGTGAAAATGTTCGTCACCAAATACCACTAAGTCTTCCAAATAGGTCAAAAAGGTCTCAAAAAAGATCCAAAGGTCAACAAATGGTTTAAAAAAATGGAAAAACTTTAAGGAGTGGTTCTATGACTTGAATTAACAATTAAAAACCTTATGCAATCATCCCAAGAATCCTACAGCAAAGTCAGCAAGTCACCATAGGGCTAAAAAAGCAAAAAAAATCAAAAATGACTGCTTCAGGAAATATACTCTATTGTGCAGTAGAGCAACTCGCGCCCATGCCAAAACGGGCGCTACTGTATATACAGAACAGTAGCGTATGGGCGCTACTGTGTATATATAAGAGTAGCGCTCATATTTCAAAGGCTAGGAAACTGACCTTGGAAGGTATGAAAACTGATGAAAGCAGGCAAGCCAAAAACAAAGGATACCTACAAAGGTTCTTAACACATCGAAGAAATCAAAATAAACCGAGAAGACATCCAAAAACAAGGGTTTCCTAAAGCCAAAAACTCTATCTCCCCAGCGGAGTCGCCAGTCTGTTGGCGGATATTTCTACCCTATAGTCAGGAAACTAAACTATCAACTTGGTTGGGGTGACAGGTAAGTGCATTTATGTCATTACAGAGGTGTTTACAAAAGAAATAGATTACAGATTTAGAGAACATACCTTTTACTGGAGTCTGATCCAAGCCTTGACCCAGTCTTGTGTCCAGCTCCCAAATCTACTTTCTTTCAGCAAACCTGCAACAACAATACCTTCCTCAAACACTTTGGGCAACATATAAATCATAAAAATAAACAAAGATTATGTTTAATATCCAGTATTGACCAAAATAAATCCAACCCATAATGCCCTTTTACAACACCTTTAGATTGGAACAAGGAAACACTTCAACCTTTATTTGTCAAAATAGTATGCAGTACAAATATACCTGACAATGAAGCAGGCTCCTGCAACTAGATCCTGGGCTCTGGCTCTACTCTGGTCTGAATGTCTTCTGTAACAGTTTCTCCAATGTCTTAAAGTTTCTCCATTAACTCATCCTCTCATTCTTTAGTAATCATTTGCATTCATAATTTCTTCTAACCTTGCTCCTTTAGCCTTCTGGGAATTTATAGGTTTAAGGAAGCAGTTCAAGTCAATGAGGAGGTTGGGGAAGTTAAGAAACTGACTTCAACTAATCCTCTTCGATGGATTAATATATTTTTTAATCATTTTTAAGATATACGCGACTATTACACAGTGGAGTAGCGTATAGAGCGCTACCCTATTGTTTGATAAATAGCGCTCATTTAGTTTTAAATTCCGAGAGCTACTTTGATAAGAAGGAGTAGCGTATACATTGATATGGGCGCTACTATTATGCACTGGAGTCACGTATGGGCGCTAGTCTCTTTAAGTAGAGTAGCGCTCATACCTCAAAATGATATTTTTGTATGTTTTCCAGTATGCTCAGGAAATAGGATGAGTTGTCATAACATCCAAGGTCAACATGCTCCTCCATCCAAGTTGTCCTTTTGTGTGGTCAGCAGCTCAGGGTGATCACGGACGGAGAGGTGCAAGTTTGACCTATAACACTTAGGGAGAGGGAAGGGGGTTATAGGTATTGAGAATGTGTGGGAGAGAGAGAGGGGTGGGGTTAGTGGCAGGTGGGGTTAGGGTGTAGGTACGTTGTTAGGGGTAAGGGGTGGAGTGTATTTGTTTTGGAGAAATAGATAGAGATCATGGTGGGGGGTAGGTGTTTACGTATTATTAGTGTAGTTGGAGAGAAGGGGGTTATAGGGTGGGCGAAGAGAGAGAGCTATGGAGGGGGCTGATTAATAAGTATTAGAGAGGGAGAGAAAGAGAAAGATGAGGGGGGTTAAATGTAGGGCTTAGAGTAGGGTGGTTAGAGAGTGAGAGAGGGTGTTAGTAATCGTTAGAGAAAGATAGAAGGTCAGTGGTAAGGGGAGGAGTAGGGTTTGTGCATGTGTGTGTGTGTGTGTGTGAAAGAGAGAGAGGGAGAGAATGGGGGTGTTAGGTTGTTGGGGGAGAGAGAGGGGTTAGTGGTAAGTGGTAGTGGGGAATATTATGAGAGAGAAAGGTCTAAGGGGAGGGAGAGTAAGAGAGAGAGAGAGAGAGAGAGAGAGAGAGAGAGAGAGAGAGAGAGAGAGGATTAGGTGTATGAATGGGGTTAGGGTGAGAAAGAGGTTGTTAGGGGTTGTGAGAGTGTGTGAGAGAGAAAGGGGGTGTGCTAGTTTGTTAGAGAGAGAGAGAGAGATGGGAGTAATAAGTCATATTGGGAGGGGTATTACATGAGAGAGGGGGGGTCTTAGGTAGGGGAAATAGGACAGATAGAGAGAGAAGCAGAGAAGGTGGTTATGGGTAGAGAAGGCGTAGGAATTTAGGAATCATTATGAAAGTTAGAGAGAAGGGGGGTATATGGTGGACACACACACACTATCACATACCCAAGTTTTAGACATTTTATATTATTGAGAAAACATTATCTTTTATTTTTATTGTACAGTTTTATGACTATTGACCAAGTGGGGTCATGGATGACTGTAATTAATTACTTTGAATATTTTATTATTAATAAATAAAATTGGAGACAAATATCCAAAGGAGACTGTTTAAAGAGTGTTCACTGACCCACTAGGGGGAATGGATTGTGGTGGAGAACAAACTAACACTTGGAAACATCCTCAATTCAATTCTAACTATTGCAGGGGGCAACTTCACCATTTTTATGGTCATGTTCCCCAAGAAAGTGGAACTGAGCAGGTGACTCATTTACAGAAATAAACTGACCAAAGACCTAGGCATGCTACTTATCTACCCATCGAATTCAGCAGGAGGTTGTTCTATTCTTACCTTGTGATAATTTCCTGAGCATAAGAGATTTGATGAGGGGAAAGTTAGAAGTGTTTGAGTGAAATAAGACTGCATTCTGAAGTAGTGCAACCACATTGCTGAGTTCAATATTGCTAAAGGCAAGAAGTACTATTGCTAAGTTGTACTGCTGAGTTGAAAGGGAATTTATTCCATTATTCCACACAGCATCTTTGCCCTAGTGGTTCAGTGAACAGGCTCGGGTGTCCTAAGGTAAGTAGCTTGGCTGTCTTCAGGAGCAGGTTGGGTGGAATCGACTCCTTTGGCTATTTGTTTCCTCTACAGTTTTCCAGGTTCATATTGTGTTATCTTGTTTACTTTTGTCAAGTTAGTAAAATAAATCTGAATGTTTTATATTATTAGTTCTTCAATTCAATCTTAGATATTCTGTACTACTAATAAATAGTTTTACTTCTGTAATTTATAACTATTAGGATAAAATGTCTATGAAGGATGTAGTTAAATGATAGAATGATTGGATAAAATTAATTTTCGGTATTCTTCCACACACTAGATACAGTGTCGTACTCTAGTACAGAAAAGGATATTTAGAATAGATCAAAATGATCTTATGCAATGAATAAATTTGAATGAATTATTTTGTAAATAGAGCTATAATATTTTAGTACTGTATTATTGTCTCATTTCAATAGACATCTTAGAATTTTAAATAGAAAATACAAATACTCCAAATATTTCATTATTTGTGCTTAACATTAAAACCCTATCTTTTATTTATAATAGTATAGTATTCTAAGTAATTGCTTTTCAAAGTATAGCAGTAGTAGTATGTAAAACCAAATAATTTACAAAGAGACACTTTCATAATCACATAGACTCACTATATAATTATTAACAAAATACTCGTATAAATTTGTACAATACAAAGATACTGTCAAAGTTTAAACCACTACTGTATAAATATCTATCTTCATCGAAACAACGTTTGGTTCTGCCATACAAAACTAGAAATAATATATCTAAGTATATAAACATTTTTTGCTCACTACAAAACAATACATTCTGTATTAAAACAATATCATAAATCGTAAATAGTTATAGAGAATAAGTTTCAACTCTAAAAGGCTAGGGTTTCAACCCTGTCTTCAACCACAGTATCATCATCTACAAAATCCGATTAACATTCACATCATTTTCCCATTGATTATTAATACAATCTTAATACTTAAAGTTTCAGGCAAATGGCTCAGGATTCAAATCCTGTGGCTAAACCTCTTCAGTAACATAATAAAAATTTACTTAACATTAAAAGAAATTTTCATAAGAGAAGTGCGAGTACAGAGACTCGAAACCCTTGGCACAGGTTCCTTTAACATTCGACGATGGGCCTTTCCTGAGTTTCTTAAACCAAACAATAAACTCCTTAACTAGTAATGATAAAGGTAGCCAGGAGTTTTCTATAGGCTCAGAATCCTTTTAACCTATTTATTTATTGCAGAAACTCATAAGTAAAGTTTGTAATTACTACCGAAGATATTAATGCAGGTCAAGGTTGTTAGTTCGATCATTAACAAGGTTCATTTCAAACAAAATGTATTATTTATAAATAGGGTATAAACCCAGGTTCGTAGACAACATGTTTACTTTGGTATAACAAAAAATACTGCATACAGTAACCACAACAGACCTTGCCCTTTGAAAACAACCATATAATGGTCGAGGGTTCCATTCTCTTCTCAGTTCATTATAGCCGGAACCATTTTCCAAAGTCACACTTCAAGAATTTTGACAAAACAACTTAATCTTTACCGAGCAAGAAATTCTGAACACATTCGATTTCGAATAGTTTTTTATTTCTTTCATTCCATAGGAACAAAAAAATTACAGTAATCCAAACTTTGCATCGTGAAGCCGATGTGAGCTATAGCTCAAAGGTTAAAAACCTTAAAACACTAAAACGCCTTACGGCTTAGTTTTGATACAACCACAGTCTGAAACACCGTGTAAAATTCGGAAGAAAACCTAAGTATAAACAACCAACTCTCTGCCAAACAAATGCAACTTGCTTAGTGACAAGTTCTTCGTAGTAATGATACCCTTGGGATGTCTCCGAGGCTTACCAGGGCCCATTTAGAGCTTGCAACCATTTTTGACCAGCTACAACTATTGACGAGAAGGTTCACCTATCCATTGAAACATTATGATGAAGGGTTAAAAGTAGAACCAAGCATTTAGAAGCAATAGAGATATTTATTTAAACAACCATTGAATAGAAACATTGCATCACCTATGAATCGTCGAAGCACAGTTGAATACACCAGGTTCATTAATGCAGACCTTGAATATAAGAAGTTCCACCTTAGACTTCAAAGAGAGCGCAAACTCTGTGCAGATACAATTGTTGAATTACCTCTGAACTTATAAACCCTAGTATCGCCTTCGGTTCATGAGAAGACTTCAGGAATGAACTTAACATTCAAACAAAACCTGTACAGTTACAAAAAGTACTGAGAAACACTGCTTATAGCGAGGTTAGGGTATCAAAACCCCTGAAGGTACCTCAAACAGAACCCTGAAGGGTCGAGAGCTTGTCGCCCTCCCCTCATAATTCACAAAATGAACTATTTTTTGAGTAATGGAGCATATCAATGCCAGGGTGAGGGTTTAACCCAAAACTCGAGATCCACCACAAGATCAACAACACAGAACAAGCCACCAAGACAAAGATATTTTATCATCACAATCACATTTAATGACAGTTACTACCACAACTTCCAACATACAGTTTACGGCCAGCATGGAGATCCAACTAGGATCCTACCATGTCATCCATGCACAACTTGGTGAATTTCACACTACGCATTCAAAGTTTGTCACCTAACTCCAGGACACTTCATGTGAGGCTCGTCCATGATAGCAGCCATCAAATAGTCCACAGACATAGCAATTAAGAAGCCATTAATTACCCCAACCACTGGTTTGCAGTGCATGCCAACACATCTTTCCACTACCAAGTTATTCCAGGTAGATCTGCATAGTGGAAAGCATTCTAGAATAAGGTCACGAATGTTATATTTTAACCAGATTGCTATTCTTCTAAGTCAAACATAGGGTAATGTTTCAAGCACATAACTCCAAAAGTATGGTTCTGTGATTAGTCCAAGCATATAGTTATTGCAAATAGATTAATGCATATCATTTCCCATATAAAGTCTATGCAAATAGAATATATATTGGTATTGTTATTTTAATATATAGTTTTATAAAAACTACAAAATAATACTCAAACATAGGTATTATATCTATCATCTTGAATTAGAAAAATATTACTTTGTCCTCTCCATAGTTTTTGGAAGAGAATATATCATGTAGAAATTATGCAATTTTCTATAGTATCGTCATAAGAATTATAGGTTTCAAACTTTTATCATTACGAAGTAATGGAGGAAATTGAATAATTACATCAAAATACCTTAGTAGAATTGCAGAGCAGATAATCTTCTACACATTTATAATATTAACTTAAAAGGTCATTACGATGTTGTATGATAAATTGAAACACACCAGAAGGCTTCTATTGGAATCTCTTTCTCTTACTTTCTCTCTGCAAGTAGAATTCAGGAGCATTAGCTAAGTAAGCCTCAGGGCTTTTCAAGGACCCCTTCATATCATCAAAACGAGCATTTAGCCTCTAGAACCAAATTTCATACTATAAGAACGAAGAATTGATGACATGTTTTCTGAACATTAAATACTCAATGTAAGCTTGTAATTCTCATAACATTCAGATAGTGAAATGATGATGAAAGTCAAAGCAACTTTTAAAAATACTAGGAAAAGTTAATAGTAATGAAGACAGATGTCATTGTTCATATAGACAGTTAGTCTAACGACATATTATAGAAGTAGTTGTCCTTAAGCACTATTTCTTTTTTTCAAACACCAAAATGTATTCATAGTTAACATTTAAAAATCCGCACAGCTATCATAAGCAGTTAATGCTAGTTGAAAAATTTTAAATTTTTAGTGAATTTTTGGGATGCTACATGTGGTATCAGAGCGCAAGTTCAAATACTAAGCCTGAAGTGGCTCATTCGCACAGATGAAAATTTATAACATAATTACAAATTACTTATTTTTTTTTTTATTTTTTTTTTCAGTTATCAGCATTTTATAAATCTAGACTGGAGGTATGGAAGGACCAACAGAGTTGGCTGAGGATAGGTCCCTTAATAACGAACAGAATAATAATGAAAATGGCCATATTAATGCATAAAATCTATTTGTCGAATTGAATGATAATTTCTCTGAATTGTTAAGGATAGTGAAAGATTTAAAAATTGAGATGAAAACTGTTAAGGAAGAAAATGAACGAATTCTAAAAGCTCAAGAGGAGCTGAATCAAATCCTGCTGGATAATTTTCATAAAAATGATCAAGATAAGAAAACAAAAAATAATCTTGAATCTGGAACTATGTCCTACCAATGTAATGATAAAAAGGTAAAATTGACTAATTATGACAGCAGTTCATCTTCTGAATTTGATGCAAGGGCATATAGGAAAAAGCATAAGTATTCTAGTGATAGTAGTGACAGTGACTGCTACACTAAGAAAAAGAAGTACAGGCCCTAGGAAGAAATTTCTGGCAAGTTTAAAAAGATCAAACCACCAACTTTTAACGGAGAAATGGAAAAGAGTGAGACAGCTGAAGCATGGTTGTCCGGTATGAATAAGTATTTCCAAATTTATAATTACTCAATTCATTTAAAAAGTAAAATGGCAATTTATAAATTAACTGGAAAAGAAGACATCTAGTGGCAAGATTTGAAATGAGTTAAAAGGTTTAAAAGAGAAAAGTGTAAATTGGAGTAATTTTAAGAAATATTTTAAAATAAAATTTCTATCAGAACAGTATTATGAGGAACGAGCTAGAGATTTTTATGAGTTAAAACTAGGTTCAATAGATATGAGAGAGTTGTGCAACAAGTTTTTGAATTTATTAAGGTATGTGCCTTATTTCGTTGAAGAAAAGCCTAAGGTACATAGGTTTCTTAGCTGTTTTCCCTCTCACATAAAAGATAGGATCGAATATGATAGTCCTTGAATGTTAGGAAGCTATGTCAACCCTTCTCTTTACTATGTTAGTATATTGTTGTTGGATGCATATGCTTTGTAAGTCGTCTCGTAGTATTTGTTGATTTGTAGTTATATTAGCCCATAGTATTGACGCATAGTATTGGATGCATATGCTTTGTAAGTCGTCCCGTAGTATTATATGTTCCATGGTTTTGACTCATAGTATTGGGCATAGACTTAGTATATAAGTGTGTGTTGAGGTCATTGAAGGCACCGTGAAGTTAATTGTATTGAGCTTGCTCAAAGGAGGTTGTCCCCTCGAAGTGGCCCGTGATCAATATAAAAGTGATTCTAAGTTCTATTATTTTTGATATCTCGTG
Source organism: Larix kaempferi (assembly GCA_027924585.1). Classification (NCBI taxonomy): domain Eukaryota; kingdom Viridiplantae; phylum Streptophyta; class Pinopsida; order Pinales; family Pinaceae; genus Larix; species Larix kaempferi. The sequence goes on from BSBM01001152.1 coordinate 10,031,181, forward strand.
TATTTGCATTAATTAATTATTGCAGGTTCTTCACATTGAACTCTTGAAGAGGCCATGAGAAAGGAGAACATCTGTTATGAACATAATAAGAGAAGGGAAGGCATACCAAGCTGGAAAGCAAAAAGGCCTAACAACTTTGAGCAAAGGAAGAAACAGTGATCCACCTAATAATTTTGTTAAAATTAATGAACAGAAAGAACCTGTTAAATGTTGGGACTGTCAGGTACCTCACTATGCATCAAAATCCCCACTCAAAAAGAGGATTGTCAACAACATCCATACTATCTAGGAGGAGGCTACTGTTGGTGACTTAGCAAGGGAGATGCCCAGGATAAATGCAGCTTTGGAGAACATACAAGTTGGTCATCAAACTTTCATGGTTGAAGTGGAAGGTATGCTGAAAAATAAACCTATTTCTATTCTAATTGATCCAGGAGCAAGTCTTAGCTATATATCACCTGATTTAGTTAAATGTTGTAATCTGAAAGTAGATAAGTTTGATAAATCATGGTTGATTCAATTAGCTACTGGAATGAAAAGAAAGGTGACTGATTATGTAAAAGAATGTGAATTACTGATGAATCAATTTCAAACTCATGTTAAGCTGAATGTGTTGCCTTTAGGTTCTTATGAAGTTCTGATTGAAATGGATTGGTTAGAAAAGCACAAAATAGTATTAAATTGCTTTGAAAAGACATTTACTTGTTTAAATGATGTTTGTGAAACTGTAACAGTAAAAGGTATTCCTAGAAATACATATGTTAGAAAATTTTCTACTTTACAAGTTAAGAAAGTTGTTCGTAAAGGGTGTAAGTTGTTTGATGTAAATGTAATAAACAATTAATAGTCCATTAATGAAGATAAGTTAAAGATGGAAGATATACCCATTCTTAAATATTTTTCTGATATATTTCCGGAAGAAATTCCTAGACTACCTCCGAAAAGGGAACTTGATTTCACCATTGAGTTAGTACCGGGAGCGGTACCAAACTCAAAGGCTCCTTACATAATGAATATTCTAGAGCTTAATGAACTTAAGTCACAGCTTAAAGAATTGATTGATAAAAATTATATAAGACCCAGAGTGTCTCCATGGGGATCACCTGTAATTTTTGTTAAAAAGAAAGACAGAACTATGCGTTTATGCATAGACTATCGTTAGCTAAACAAAATGACTATAAAGAATAGATATCGTTTGCCCTGCATTGTTGATCTGTTTGATCAACTACGCGGTGCAACGATATTCTCTAAAATAGATTTAAGTTCAGGGTACCACCAAGTTAGAATTAAGTATGAGGACATCTTTAAGACTACGTTCAAAACTCGCTATGGACACTATGAGTTCGTGGTTATGCCTTTTGGGCTAACCAACGCTCCAGCAATTTTCATGTGTTTAATGAATAATGTATTACATAAATACTTGGATAAATTTGTAGTAGTATTTATTGATGATATTCTAATTCATTCTAAGACGAAAGAGGAACATGACAAACATTTAAAGATAATTTTATGAGTGTTAAGGGAACACCAAATTTACGCTAAGTTCAACAAATGTGATTTTTATAAAGATAAAATACAGTACCTAGGGCATGTGATATCCAAGGATGGAATTGCAGTAGACCTAGATAAGATAAAAACAATTAATGAATGGCATGCCCCTAAGGATGTAACTGGAGTACGATATTTTATGGGAATTACAGGTTATGGGTAGATATGGATATATAGATCAGGGTTGGCAGAGGGGTAGCAATTTATGGAGCATTAAGAAGGTTAGAGAGAAGGGGTGTATAGGGTGGGGTCAGAGATGGAGAGAGAGGGGGATGATAAGTTGTATGGGAAGGGGGGTTATGAGAGACAAAGTGAGAGAAGTGCTTAGTTGTAGGGGGAGTAGGAGGAGAGAGAGAGGGGGGGAGGTGTTATTGGTAGGGAGAGTAGGAGGGGGTTAGGAAGAGGGAAGGGGGTATTGATATTAAGAATGTGTGGGAGAGACAGAGGGGTGGTGTTAGCAGTAGGTGGGGTTAGGGTGTAGGTTGTTAGGGGTAGGGGGTGGAGGGTAGTTGTTGGGGAGAAAGTGATAGAGATCATGGTGGGGGGTTAGGGGTTTATTTATTATTAGTGTAGTTGGAAAGAAGGGGGTTATATGGTGGGGGAAGAGAGAGAGCTATGGAGGGGGATGATTAATAAGCATTAGAGAGAGAGAGAGAAAGAGAGAGATGAGGGGGGTTAGAGTTAGGGCTTAGAGTAGGGTGGCTCGAGAGTGAGAGAGGGTGTTAGTAATGGTTAGAGAGAGATGGAAGGTCAGTGGTAAGGGCAAAGTAGGGTGTGTGCATGTGTGTGAGATAGATAGAGAGAGGGAGAGAGAGAGAGAGAGAGATTGGGGGTGTTAGGTTGTTGGGGAAGAGAGAGGGGTTAGTGCTAAGTGGCATTGGGGGATATTAGGAGAGAGAGAGGGATAGGGGGAGGGATAGTAAGAGAGAGAGGGGGGATATTAGGTGTATGAATGGGGTTAGGGTGATATAGAGGTTGTTAGGGGTTGTGAGAGTGTGTGAGAGAGAAAGGGGGGGTGCTAGGTGGTGTATGTGTGTGAGAGAGAGAGAGATGGGGGTAATAAGTCATAGTGGGAGAGGGATTATACTAGAGAGAGAGGGGGGTCTTGGGTAGGGGAAATATGAGACATAGAGAGAGAAGTGAAGAAGTTGGTTATGGGTAGAGAAGGGGTGAATTAACGAAGCATTATGAAAGTTAAAGAGAAGGGGGTATATGGTGGACACACACACACATAGGAGTGGTGAGTGGTAGGGGACAGATATTATGAGAGACAAAGAGATAGAAGAGTTTATTAGGTGTAGGGGGAATAGGAGAGAGAGAGGGGGGGGTGGTTATTGGTGGTGATAGTCAGAGTGTGGTTAGGGAGAGAGAGAGAGGGGTTATGGGTAGTGAGACTATGTGTGTGAGATAGAGGGTGGTGTTAGGAGGTTGGGGGAGAGAGAGAGGGGTTGAGTTAACGGTAGGAGTAGGATTATACAAGATAGAGAGGGGGGGTTAGTGGTAGGGGGAAGAGTAGGCAATGTCTCTGAGAGAGAGAGAGAGAGAGAGAGAGAGAGAGACAGAGAGAGAGAGAGATTGATGGAGAGGTAGGTAGGGTGTGGGTGATTAGGGGTAGGAAAAGGAGGGGGGTTGGGAGAGAAGGAGATAGAGAGTTGAGGGTGTAGGGGGGAGGATGTGGGTGATTAGGGTTATGAGGAAGGAGGGGGATTTGGGTAGAGAAAGAGATGGAGATCCTGGTGGCGGGGGGTGTAGTGGTTTAGGCAATATCATGGAATTTAAAGAGAAGGGGGGTATAATGTAGGGGTATGGAGAGAGAGAGAGAGAGAGAGAGAGTTAGAAGGAGTGGGATATATATAGAGAGAGAGGTGTGGAGGGGGTGGTTATGGGTAGGGAGATAAAGTGATAGAGAGTGGAATGAGGGGAGGTTAAGGGTCTTAGGGAGCATTAAGAAAGTTAGAGAGAATGGGGGTATATGATTGGGGAAGAGAGAGGGGGAGTGGTAAGTGGTAGGGGAATGAGGGTTAGGAGAGACAAATAGAGAGAGTGGTTTAGGGGTAGGGGCAGTAAGAAAGAGAGAAAGAGAGGTATAGCCGTTGGTTATGGGTAGGAAGATTAGGAGGGGGATTAAGAACATAGAGAGGAGGGTTTAGTGGTAGTGAGTGTGTGTGTGAGAGAGAGGGGTGGTTTTAGAGGGTTAGGGGATAGAGATATTGGTGCAGTCATAAATAGGTGGAGTGGGTAAGAGAGAGAGGGACATACAGAGCTAGGGGTGACTGGAAGGAGGATGTGGATGATTAGGGGTAGGGGAAGGAGGGTGGTTGTGGGAGAGAAAGAGAGAGATATCGGAGAGGGGGGGTAAGGGTTTAGGATTGTCTAGGGTTGTTAGAGTGAACGAGGTATAGGTTGGGGGTAGAGAGAGAGGGAGATGGGTGGTGGTAAGTGCTAGGGGAGGGGGTTAGGAGAGAGAAAGAGAGAGGGGTTCAGGGAGAGTGGGACTAAGATAAAGAATGAGAGGGTCTTAAAGAGAAGAGAAAATATATAGAGAGAGTGGGGTGTTAGGAGTAGGGGAGGAGTAAGGGGTGATAGAGTGAGAGAGAGGGGGTTAGTAAGGGTTAGACAAAGAGAGAAAGGAGGTGGATTAGTGTTAGGGGGATGAGTAGGGGGTGTTTGCTTGAGAGAGAAAGAGAGAACATGGGGGTGTTTAGAGAGAGAGAGAGGTGGGTGTTCAGGGTCGGTGCAGGATTAGAGCAATGTGTTTGTGTGTGTGAGATACATATATTTATAGAGTTTGGGGGAGATGTTTGGAGGGTGTGGGTTATTAGGGTTAGGGGGAGGAGGGGGTTGGGGGAGAGAAAGAGATAAATATCACAATGGATGGAGGGGTAGTGGTAGGGGGAGGGGGGGTTTAGGGCAGAGAAATAGGCAAAGATCATAATGGGGGGAGGTGTGGTAGATGTTTAGGGAATATCAAGGAGTTTAGAGAGGAGGAGTGTAGGCTTGGAGGAGAGAGAGTGAGAGAGAGAGAGAAGTTAAGGTTAGGGAGAGTAGGAGGGGGGTTAAGGAGAGAAAGGGTTATTGAGAGAGAGAGAGAGAGAGCGAGAGAGAGATAGGATGGGGGTGTTAGGGGGTTGGGGGAAAGAGAGGGTGTTAGGGGGTTAGGGGAAAGAGAGAGGTGGGTTTTAGGTGTAAATGGAGGAGTATGGGAGAGAGAGAGGGGGGGTTAGTGAGGGTTAGGGGTAATAGGAGAGAGATTATGTGTGAGATAGAGAGGGTGGGTTAGAGGTAGGGAGAAGAGTAGGGGAAGAGAGAGTGAGATATGGGGTTAGTAAGGGTTGGAGAGAGAGAGATATTGGGTTAGAGGAGAGAGAGATGGGTGTGGTTAGGAGTAGGTGGGAGAGAGAGAGAGAGAAGGGGGGAGTGGCGGGAGGGTGTGGGTTATTAGTGCGAGGGGGAGGGGGAGGAGGGGAGTTGAGGGAGATAAAGAAATAGAGATCAAGGAGGGGGAAGGGGGTAGGTGTTTAGGATGATTAGGGAAATTAGAGAGGAGGGGGGTATATTGTGTGAGAAAAGAGAGAGGGGGGGCTTAGGGAGAGTATGAGTGGGGTTAAGAAGAGAGAGAAGGGGTTAGGGGTAGTGAAAGTGTTTGAGAAAGAGGGTGGGGGTTACGGGAGGAAGAAAGTGGTGGGGTTTAGGTTGATGTGGAGTATTATGGTAGAGAGAGAGTGAGACAAAGGGTTAATAGGCGTTAGGAAGAAGAGGGGAGAGATAGAAAGAGAGGGAGAGGAGGAGGGGTTGTTAGAGGTAGGGGGAGGAGTAGGGGTTTGAAAGTATCAAAGAGAAGGTTAGTAAGGTTGAGAGAGAGAGGGGGTATATTGTATGAGAGGAGAGAGAGAGTGGCTTAGGGAGCTTATGAGTGGGGTTAGGAAGAGAGAATGGGGGTTAGGGGTAGTGATATTTTTTGAGAGAGAGAGGGTGGGGGTGTTATGAGGTCAAGGGAGGGAGAGAATGGTGGTGATTAGCGAAGGGATAAATAGGTGAGTGGAAGCATAGGGCTTTAAGGAGCATTCAGTATGTTAGAGAGAAGGGGGTTAGATAGAGAGGGGCAATTGGTAAGTGGTAGGGGAAGGGGGATTAAGAGGGACAAAGAGAGAGAGGGGCTTAGGGGTAAGTGGAGTAGGAAATAGAAAGAGAGACATAGGGGTTAGTTATGGGTAGGGGTAGTAGGAAGGGGATTAGGGAAAGAGAGAGAGGGTGGGTTAGAGGTAGTGAGAGTGTTTGTGAGAGAGAGAGTTGGGTGTTAGGGGCTTGGGGGGAGAGAGAGAGATAGATGGCGTTAGAAGTACGTGGAGGAATAGACAAGAGAGGGAATGAGAGAGATAGGGGTGAGTGGACGGAGGATGTGGGTGATTAGGGGTAGAGGGAGTAGGATAGTTGTGGGAGAGAAATATATAGATATCAGGGTGGGGGGTATGGCTTTAAGGATGATTAGTGATATTATAGAGAATGGGGGGTATAGGGTGGGGATAGATAGAGAGAGAGATATGGGTGTTGGTAAGTGTTATGGGGAGGGATATTAGGAGAAAGAAATAGAGAGAGGGGTTTATGGGGAGGGGGAATAAGAGATATATAGAGAGGGGCTTAGGGAGAAGAGTGTGTTAGTAAAGATAAGAGAGAGAGAGAGAGAGATGAGGAGATGTTAGCAATAGGGGGAGGAGTGGGGGGCAAGAGAGTGAGAGAAGGGGTTAGTAAGGATTAGAGAGAGAGCGGAGGTGGATTAATGTTTAGGGGTGTAGGGGTTGTGTGTTTATTAGAGAAATAGAGAACATGGTGGAGGGGGGTGTCAGGGAGTTTGGAGAGAGAGAGAGAGAGGTGTGGGTTTGGGGAAGGTGCAGTATTAAATCTATTAGAGAGAGAGAGAGAGGAGGGGGTTGGAGGAGAGAAATAGATAAAGATCACAGTGGGTAGAGGATTCATGGTAGGTGGGAGGGGGGTTTGTGGATAGAAAGAGATAGAGATCATAGCTAGGGGAGGTGGTGTAGGGAATTAAGGAATATTAGGGAATTTAGAGAGAAAGGGGGTATAGGATTCTGAAGAGAGAGAGAGAGAGATGGGGGATTAGATGTAGAAGGATGGGTAATGTGTGTGTGTGTGTGTGTTTGAGAGAGAGAGAGAGAGAGAATATAGGGGGTAGGTGGCGTTAGGTAATTGGGAGAGAGAAATAGGGGTGGTGGTTAGGGATAATTGAAGGAGTGGAGGGGTGGGAGAGAGAGAAGGGGGTATAGGGTGGAGAGAGAGAGAGAGAGAGAGAGAGAGAGGGGGGGGCAAAGTGGGGAGGGTGTAGGTTGTTAAGGGTAGCTATATGGTGAATATTAGGTAGGTTAATGAGGAGTGGTATAATGTGGGGGGAAATAGAGAGAAGGGGGATGTAGAGGGTTAGGGGAGTAGGAGATATAGATAGAGAGTGGTGGAGGGGGTGCTTATGGGTAGGGAAAGAAAGAGATAGAGATCATAGTGGGGGAAGGGGTGGATATTTAGGGAGAATTAGGTTTTTTAGAGAAAACGAATTTATAGGATTGGGGTAGGGAGAGAGATAGGGGTGGTAACTTGTAGGGTAAGGGGGATTACGAGAAATAAAGAAATAGATAGGTTTATAGGTAGGGGAAGAGAGAGAGAGAGAGAGAGAGAGAGAGAGAGAGAGAGAGGGATGGGGGTGTTGTTATGTGTGGGGACAGTAGGAGGGGGTTTACGTGCAATTAGAGTGTGTGTGAGAGAGAGGGGGGGTGTTGGGCCTAGCCTAGATGGGGCATTTTTTAACAGGAAGAATTTTGAGAACTGCGGAGCTAAGCACAGTTAAGTTTGAACAATTTTGGGATACGTTTTGGTATGCTGCGAAGTTGCATGCAGCATAGTGTCAGAGGAGCTACGAGGAGTATAGCACCGCGATGTGCCATGTCAATGAAGATCCAGCTAAGCACAGCATCGACGGATGAATGCAATTATTTCGGTTAGGTCACAGAAGACCTATTTTTGGCAAAGATCGTTGATAAGTACCAAGCAGTGGGTAGGTGTAGATCGGAGGTAGGTGACTGATTACAACAGGAAGACTACTACTACTCAAACCAGTCACCTAAGGCTGAAAACGAAGGAACAACTTGGCAGAAGCAACCTGTTGGCGAGCAGATAACAGAAGATTTGCTGCCAAATACCAGTAGTCCGGTTTTTCGAAAACCATGACAATTTTGTAAACCTAAGGGTTCTTCCTTTGTAAATGTAAAGACATGACCTACGGGTCTTGATTTATATATAAGGCAATTTTGTAAAGGAACAGGGTTAACTCTCATTTTTGGTTAATATTATTGAATATTGTGAGATCTGCTAGAGAAAAGCATTGTAAAGGCTCTGCAGCTGAGTGCGCAGAGACCTAATCTTTAGAGAAAGAAAGAAGAATGTATACAGCTGAGTGCATAGACGAAAGAACTGTTGTATCCTTTCCTAAATAATAAACAACAGTTCTTGTGGATGTAGCTTCCCATCTGGGGGGTGAACCACGTTAAACCATTGTGTTATGTGATTGTTGTGCATGATTATTACTAATTTGTTATTTGAATTACTTATAGTGCATGCATAAGGTTACTGTTATCTTATAGGTGTTTATTTTTATCTATATTCTCCGCGGAACGGATGAAATAAGATGATAATAGTTCATGTATGGACGAATGTTAGCAGGAAAGCCCCTAACCACACAATTAGTTGTTAGGAGTGAATCGCGGTATCGAAGCACACAGCACTACTTATCTCAATCATCCGCATAGATCACAATGTTTATCAATCTAAATACTGATGAATCTTTAAGGGCTATTGAATAAGATTGAGTAGAAGTGATTAAGTCTCATAGACCCCACTGCGTGGCTTCTGGATGCGCTGAGGGTGCAAATATCCTTGTTCCTAAAAATAGTCAACACGGAGTAGGAGACTCCATGCAATCACTAAACGCAGTTGCGCAGCCCATCACCGCATTGCACATTAATCAGCTGAATCAATCACATCACATGGTTGTGGAAACCTACTTCTGCAACCTCCCCCTCAACTTCACCTCGGGTGAGACCTCGGGCTACTTGTAGGCTATTGTCGAAAGGGCCGATGAATAGGGGTTTTGTTGGTATCTTGTACCGTGAATTACTTGGGTATATATTAGAAAACCTCTAGAATAGTGTTGCGACCAACAAATGGTTCCATTGCCACGCTAAGACCGATGATGCGATAGTGTATTCAGAAAAGTAATGTGCATCAGTTGGCATCCAGAACATAAAGAGATATGGGCTTGGTGCGATAAGATCGAAAGAGACTTCGCAAAGAAAGAAAATAGACATCCATGTCTATCTGACATACAATGGTTGAATAGATACTTGTGGAGAGACATCCATGAAATATTTTGGGCGTCATTTTTAAACGAGCTACACGAGTGGATATCATGCCTAGCAGAGAGAAATAATTATTCCCAAGGAAGAGTACCTACAAAGTGGAGTCCGGAGCTTACTGAACAACTCAAAGCAATCGACAGCCCACTATCGCGAGCAGTTGACTTCTGGGTTGATAGCATACTAGAAGGTTTTGTGACCGAGTTTGCTGTAGATACACTGAAATCATACAACCAAGCTGAAGCATACTTCTTCGAAGGATTCATAGGTAAGTCCTGAAAAAACTCAGCCTATATATTAAAATGCTTTTAGCTGAGAAAGGTGTTTTAAGAATGCAGCAATAATTCTAAGTCTGTCATGGTAGAGAACACATACATTGATTCTGACGAAGAAAACCATACTTTGAGAAGTGGAAAGAGATACAAGCCTACTAACGAAAAGAAACCCACACCTTCTAGAAACCAAATAGATAACAAAATTCCATGTGATCTCAATAATACAAACACTCAGTTATCAGCCACAATCCACCGTATTATACCTCAAAATCAATTAGTATAGAACCAATCCGCTGCGAGTGTTGCGTATCCCATCCCACGGCTGAGTAATACTACTAACACCATAGGACCGATTGCTCACAGCACTACATCTCATACCAGTCCACAGAATACTATCCCTAGCACGATCCAGCAACCAGTATCTACTTTTGTCACAGGGAATCAGTCTCAGAATAGTACAAAATCCAAAAGGAGAATGACAGATAACGATATAAAACTTCATATATTCAAAGGAACGGGTCAGGAAGACCCTAATCAACATTGGTTTCTATGCGAAGCCGTGTGGAGTGTTAAGCAAGTGACAAATGATGCTATCAAGAGAGTGCAACTCATAACTACTTTCAGAGACAGAGAGCTACATTGGTTTATGAAATATTCTCAAGCACATCTGAGAACCCTAGCAAAGATAAAAAAATGCGATTGCAACAGAGTTTAAGAAACCCAAATCAGAATCATAGTGCATAACAGAGTTGAAAGAAATCAAGCAGAAACCGACTGAATCGGTCTGGGAATTCGACCAAAAATTCAAAACATTGTTGGACCAAGTGAGCTTTGTTATAGCTCAGCAACAGCATCAAGAATGGTTCATTGCTGCGCTGTTGCCCCAAATCAGACAACCACTAATGCAACAGAAGGTTGTATCTCAACTTGAGGCCTTGGAGATCGCAATGAAGTTGGAAGCTTCACCAATTGGAGAAAGTAGTTCTTGAATGATACATATCCAGAACCAATTGGCTACCTTGACATTAGAATTACAAGGTATGAAGAATAGAAAAGAGAAGAGACATGAACAAGGACATGAAGTTTGGTGCACAGGATGCAAAGGAGAGGGCCAAACCAGAGAACATTGCCCCTTATTTCAAGAATACCTTAACAGTGGCGCACAAAACCAAATAAATATGAATCAGAACCAGACACCATGGTGTGAAATTTGTAGAAGCAGAGGACATAGACCTGAGGACTGCTATCTGATACAAAAATATGTAAAGACACCTAAAAACTTATACTGCAATTTCTGTAAGTCAATTGGACATGATGAGTCCAACTATCGCGCTTATGAACTGATGAATGAAATAAAGCGAGATATGGAAGCGATGCAAGGTGCTGGAATGTACCGTGTTCAAGAGGAAAATCAACCAAAGAAAGAGAACACCCACTATGATCAAGGAGGATATAGAGGCCGTGGTGGTGGATATCGCAAGAGAGGAAGAAATACAGGGAAAAATCAAGGAAGAGGATGAGGCCAGGTCATATGCTATAACTGTGGTCAGCTAGGTCATGTATCAAGAGAATGTACTAATCCATGCACCACATGCAACTACTGTAAATCATTCAAACATGTGATTGAAGACTGCCCCGTGCTTGAGGTAGAAATGCAGAAGAGAAGAAGAACATAAACACCAAACCCTAATATCCAGTTAATTGCATCAGAGAACAGACCTACATGTTAGAGCGTTAATGTAGTAATGCAAAGTGGCACTGATACAGGAAAAGACAACAGCACAGAAACCTCGAATTCTGGAACAACTAGTCCTAAGAAGACCCCTGGAGAAACGGTAGGAATTAGAAAAGCTCCTAGGAAAGCACCTCCATTGAACTTATAGAAAAATATGGAAATATTTAAAGAAGCGCGGGACATGTTTAAACAACAACCACCTACTTCACTAAGGATCCTACTACGAAGTGAAGTACCACAAATAGAAGATATGCCACTGGCATACAATCAGACGCGCATTGAACCAAATACATCTATTTTTGTTGCACAGTTTCTACAAAGCTGCATCAAGTTATTAAAAAACAAGGACACTCTTATGGAATTTGAAAAACTGATAAATCAGTACAAATCATGCAGTAAGAAAGGAATAACACATGGCATGGTACATAACATTAGAAGTCTCAAAAGAACCGACAGGGAAATGTGGTTCACTGCACAGATAGGAGACTATGAGATGGACAAGATCATTCTTGATCTTGGATCTGAAGTGAATGTCTTAACCAAGCAGACATGGCAGGCGATGGGAAAACCAAAGTTACAGTGGTCACCTATATAGTTAAGAATGGCTAATCAAGGTATAGTTATACCATTGGGAAGGTTAACCAATACCATTGTCGACATTGATGGAGTGCGAAGTTATGCAGACTTCAAAGTAGTTGAAATTGTAGATGATAGCAATCCCTATGCAGCACTATTGGGCATCGATTGGGCAATGACAAACTCCAATGTCATCAATATGAAAACAAAGAAAATGATATTTGAAGGCAATGACATAAGGGTCATCACACCATTGGATCCTTCACAGGGGAAGCGATATGTTGAACCTATTCAAGAAGAGTACGGAGATCAAGACCTTAACCGTATCTATCAAATGACAACAAATGCTACGGATTATATTGATCCTACTACGGATGGAATGCTCAGTTGGGGCTGCGATAGTTCTTGCATCTCAGACTCCGATGCAGGATTAGAAAATTGGAAACACAGAATGCATGAAGTATCTGTTAGGAGATGCGCGACAATTACAAAGTCACTCCGCTGGATTGGAAAGTAGGTAATTCCAATCCCCACTTATGATGGTACAGCTAACGTTTATTCATTTATCAAAGAATACACTGCAGCAGTGGCAGATGAACATCGCATCTCAGCATTAGACATGGCACTCAGAGAAACACCTGCCAGATGGTGGGATACACACAAAAAGACAATGACAACTTGGGACCAGTGCAGAATAAAACTACAAATTAGATTTGCTGATAAGGTCACACTACCATTTGAGAGATATAATGGTCAAAGGGATCCAGGAGATCATATCGCAGCATGTGTACAAGCTTGGAAGGAAAGACTGCAGACAGAATGGGTACATCTCTTTGTGCATACATTGCAGGAGCCTATTCAAAAAAACTAGTACCTACAGGAGGAGATGCGCACAGGAACCATGGATTGGTCCATCCTTACTGCGATCTTCCAGAAAGATTTTAGTTTTCAAGATGAACAGCCGACTATACATGACGCGCTGCAACTAATCAAGCGAAAGATATTTAGCCCACATCGCAAAGAATAAAATATAACACTAGAAGAGTTTTTTGACAAAAACAATGTACTTTCCAGTCTCCAACCAGATTGGACAGAACAAGCAGAGAAAGTCATGGGCTATTATAGCTTAGCTAAAAAAGATGAAGATAAGGAAGACAACGATGAAGAGGATCCGCGCAATATAAAAATCCCTGAATCAGAAGGAGTACGTGAGGTAGAAGGGCCTCCACTAGAGATTCCTAATATGAGTGGACCGGTCAATACAAAGAAACTGAACATCGGTACTAGTGAAGAGCCGAAGTTCACAGCAATAGGAGACTACTGGGATGATGACATAGTTGCAGAGATCACAACTATATTACAGGAATATCAGGAAGTATTCCGAACGAAGTTCACAGAGATGAAAGGTATCCTGGGAGACTTAGGAGTGATGAAAATTCCTCTTAAGCCAGGAGCGAAACCTATTAAACAAAGGCCATATAGACTGAATCCATGCTACAAAGAATGAGTTAAAGCATAACTCGATAAGATGCTCAATGCAGGAATTATTGAGCCGGTTGAAGAATCTGAATGGATAAGCCCAATGGTCATCCAAGACAAGAAAACAAAGGGTGAGATTAGGATCTATGTTGACCTCAGAAAGTTGAATGATGCCTCTATGCATGACCCATTTCCTACACCTTTTACCGATGAAGTTCTTGATAACGTTGGAGGGAATGAAGCATACTCTTTTACTAATGGATTTTCTGGATACCATCAGATAAAAATTTGTTAGAACATTATTACACCTATGTACATTAATCATTTATTAATTGATGGTTAATTAGTACCAAACAGCTTAATAATTGCATCCCCAAGTTGGTTAGTGAGTAAATGATCATTTAGCTTGAACCAGTTGGCAAGGTGGACAAAACTGAGAATTGTGCCAAGTCAAACTAGCTGTTGGGTGCGGCCTCCCAGTCATTTATTGCTTCCTACATGCCTAGGGCGCTCTTGCTCCATGTTTTGTGGGATTCTCTTTGACCAAGGGCGTACATGCTCAGAATGTGGACGAGCTTGCCTCCTTTGCCCATTTTTAGCCAATTCTAGCTACCTAACCTCTAACCAACCAGATTCTCCACATGTGTGAGGTCACATGGGCCTGTCCAATCATTTCCAGCATTCACACAGCAGTTTCGAACCAGTTTGGGATGGTTTGGGATACTTTGGTCAACCTAGGGGGGTTTGAGCTATTTCTAAGCTAGATCAGTGTGAACACTCCAGATGGATTCAAATTGTTCCAGATTTGTATAAATGGATGTTCTTAACCTATTTTGAGTTTGGACAATTAATAATATTTACATTGTTCACCCATTTCATGTGTATTGTTCTTCATTTTTGCAAATTTATGCTCATTCTTGTAAATGTCTTGCAATCTTTTCACTAGTGAGGAATCCATAGTAGCTAGGTTCTGCTATGATTCAGATTTTACATGGTATCAGAGCTCTTGGAGCTACCATTCGAACCAACAAGACTGTTTTAGTGGCTTTCCAGAAGCAGTGGAGAAACCACATAATTCCTGAGGCCATTGCCTAAGTTCATTGGAGAAATCTAGTGGCTCCTCTCAGGTGTGATGCTCTCCCGAATGCACCCACTATGAAACAGGGTTCAAATCTATTAGTGTAGATCCCTCCTGAGTGATTTGAGAGTTGTTTGCAGGTATTGAAGATCAACATTGTCAGCAAGTGCGTGAGCAATAGAGAAGAATGGAGCAATCTCACCCAAATGTGCTTACTCCCTTCAACTATTTTGATTGGAAGGAAGAAATGGTGATTTTGCTAAGATCTAAGGGTCTCTACAGAATTACGATGGGCACTGAGGTGGAGCAAAACTCAGCTGTGTAGAAATCCAATTTTTTTAACAGAATGGATGAGGTATTTGGCCTCCTTTGTCTCAGCATTTCAAAAGACCTCCTGTTTCATGTAGAAAGTCTAGCTACTCCAAATGAAGTGTGGCTCAAGCTTGAGACCTCGTTTGGAAAGACTGGTGAGATGAGAGGCCACCAGCTCGAAAATGAGCTTGTTTCACTGAGCCCAGGAAATTTTGATTCCATCCAGGACTTCTTCACCAAGTTCAAGAACTTGGTCTTGCAGATCAGACAATGTGGCATAGAGAAGAAAGAAGAACAGTTGGTGTTGTCCATTCTCTCCAAACTGGGTTCTGAATACTCAATTTTTGTGTCTTCCTTCAACTCCACAAGGCTCACAGTTAGAGGTTGGAAGATGCCACCTTTGGCTGACTTCATGGAGATGCTAACTCAAGAGCAAGACAAGTTGGTCTTGATGGGCTCCATCAAGCAAAAAGACCAAGTTCTTGCAACTAGAGATTCGAAATATGGAAGAGGAAAGCAAAAACCCAAGGGGTCGAAACCTCAAGAGAAGAAGAGGAAGGATGAGAGGCCCAAATCCTCTGAGGGGGTTTTGAATCCTATCAAGAACAAGGTAAAGAAGGTTGAGAAGACAAAATGCAGCTACTGTCAAAGGGGTTTTCACCCAGAGAGTTCATGCATGAATAAAACCATAGACATCATGACCCATCTCCTACAGAAAAACAATATTCCTCTTCCTGAAAGTTCCAAGAAGAAGGAGTGCGTTTCTGAAGACAAGGAGAGTTGCCATGCTTTGGTGGCTTGTTCATCTCAGTCACCCTTGTTCATCATTGATTCAGGTGCCTCAAGACACATGGATTCTTCAAGAGATTCATTTTCTGAACTTGCACCCTATAGTGGTCTCTCCATTCGAATGGGAGATGACTCAAAAATCCTTGCTCATGGCATTGGGAAAATCTCTATGGAGAATGGGTTCTTCTCTAATGTGTTGTATGTACCAAATATTGCAGAAAAATTGCTCTCTGTATATCAAATGACACATACTAGAGCAGCAAAGAAAGTTGTCTTCACTCAGGATGATGTGGAGATATCAGAAATTTCCACCGAAAAATCTGTTGCAATGGGTGTTACAGACCATGATATGAAGATGTACAAGTTCTCCCACTTTCTCGAGTTCTCTTCACCAAGTGTACTTTTGTCACATGGGAATGAGACCAAAAAGCTATGGAATCAAAGGTATGGTCACCTAAACTACAGATATCTTCAAGCTTTGAGCAAAGAACAGATGGTAGAAGGGCTGCCACAAATCAGTTTTTCCAATGGAACATGCAAGGGTTGCATGGTTGGGAAGCATCCTAAAAAGAAGTATGACAAAGGGAGGAAAGGAGGGCTGATCAGCCACTTGGGATAGTGCATTCTGATCTGATAGGTACACTCCCCACTCCCTCCTATGGCTGCAGCAAATATGTGCTCACCTTCATCGATGACTACTCAAGGTACTGCTGGTTATTTTTCCTTAAGCAAAAATCTGAATTCTTTGAATGTTTCAAAATTTTCAAGAGTATGGTTGAGAACTTCAGTGGGAAGGCCATGAAGGTTTTGAGGACTGATAATGGCAGAGAGTATGTCAATAAGAATCTGCAGCAGCTCTATCAAGAGCATGGAATTCAGATGCAACACTCAGTGCCCTACACACCACAACAAAATGGTGTTGCAGAGCGCAA
The DNA here is from genome assembly GCA_027924585.1 of Larix kaempferi. NCBI lineage: Eukaryota > Viridiplantae > Streptophyta > Pinopsida > Pinales > Pinaceae > Larix > Larix kaempferi. The sequence continues at coordinate 10,047,323 of BSBM01001152.1, forward strand.
AAATAGAGCACTGAAAGAGATGGCAACTTGCATGTTGCAAGCAAGGGATTTGTCTCCTAAATTGTGGGCTGAAGATATGAATTGTGTAGCATATGTTCATAACAGAGCACCACACAAAGCATTGCAAGGAATTACTCCATTTGAAGCATGGATGGGCCACAAACCCAATGTTTCACATTTCAGAATTTTTGGCTCAAGGGCTTCGGCCAGAATTCCACCGGAAAAGAGAAAGGACTTGCATCCCCAAAGCAAGGAGTCAATAATGGTTGGGTATGTAGAGGATTCCAAGGGCTACAAGCTCTTTGATCCAGCCACTCTCAAAAATTTCATCGAAAGAAGTGTCAAATTCGAAGAAGAAGAGTTTTTGCAAGCTAGTGAACAAGGTGATGGGGAATGCTCATTTCCTCTTCTTGATGATGAAGTAAGTAGTGATTCTTCTTCTAATATTTCTGATTATAATATTTCTACAGATGACGTTGATATGAATTCTGAACATATCCCTCCCTCAAGGCCCAAGTGGGCAGAGAAAACAATTCAAAGTGCCAGAGAGCTTGTGGGAGATCCCCAAGATGCTAGGAAAACTAGATCTCAATTTCACAATTCCTTTGCATGTGATAATTCTGACCTGAGTGAGGCATGTTATTTGATGGTTGGATCTGATCCAATGTCATATTCAAAAGCATGTACAAACCCAAGGTGGCAATCAGGCATGCAAGAAGAGATGAACTCACTCCATGAGAACAAAACTTGGGATTTGGTCCCTCTTCCTCCCAAGAGGAAACTAGTGCAATGCAAATGGATTTATAGAACCAAAGTTGGATATGATGGCTCTGATCTGAAGTATAAGGCTAGTTTGGTGGCTAAGGGTTACTCTCAGGTCCAATGAGTGGACTATACAGAGAAATTTGCACCGGTGGCAAAGATGGACTCCGTAAGACTAGTTTTGGCCATTGGGGCTTCCAAGCGATGGGAGGTTCATCACATGGATGTAAAAAGTGCCTTTCTTCATGGGGATATGAATGAGGAGACATATATGCAGAAGCCTGAAGCTTTTATTTCTGACCATACACTTGTTTGCAGGTTGAACAAGTCACTCTATGGGCTCAAGCAAGCTCCTAGAGCATGGTATGCAAAAATGGACAATTTTCTGCTATATTTGGGGTTTGAGAGGTGTAAGTCTGATCCAAATGTTTATATGCAGCATGTTAGTGATATGATATTGATTATTGTACTACATGTTGATGATATTTTGATCACTGGTAGCTGCACCAAAGAACTTGACTCAATTAAGAGAGCATTGTACAGTGCATTCTCCATGACCGATCTAGGATTGCTAAAACAATTTCTGGGTTTGGAGATACACCAAACTGTGAATGGAATTTCTATATTTCAGTCAAGGTATGCTTCAGATTTGCTGCATAAATTTAAGATGGCTGAATGTAAGTCTGCAAAATTTCCATTTCTTTCAGGAGTTAAGCTAAATGAGTGGGGTTCTTCTCCACTAGTTGACAGCTCATTGTATAGGAAGCTTGTTGGAAGCTTGCTATATCTTACTCATTCTAGACTAGATTTGTCATATGTTGTTGGGGCTGTTGCTAGGCACATGCAAGAACCTCATGAGATCCATTGGAAGGCATCCAAGAGGATCCTTCATTATGTTCAGGGTACTAAGTCCTTTGGTATCCATTATGCTGCCGGTTCATCCCTTGAACTAGTAGGATTTACAGATTTTGATTGGGCTGGTGATTGTATCGATCGGAAATCAACTTCCAGTTATGTTTTTATGCTTGCACATGGACCTATTTTCTTGTCAAGCAAGAAAAAAAATACTATTTCCTTATCTTCAGCTGAGGCCGAGTACAGGGGAGCAGTTAATGCAGCCACACAATGTGTTTGGTTGCAAGGTATTCTTGCAGAGTTCGGGATTGTTTTTTATTCACCCACTACTCTTTGGTGTGATAATCAAAGTACAATCAAGATTTCTACTGATCCAATTTAGAGGCAAAGGACCAAGCACATAGATATACACATGCATTACATTCGGGGTTTGGTGCATGACCGGACCATAGCATTGCAGTATTGCCCTTCCAGTGAGCAAACTGCTGATATCTTCACCAAGTGTTTTACCGAGAAGACCTTCACTCACCTTAGATCTTTGCTTGGGGTGAGTGATGCATGGTGATGATTGGTGTATTCTGATATATGCCACATGTCCATTTGAGAGGGGAGGTTTTATTTCCCATGTGGTTTTCCTCCTTACCTTGGTTACATGGACAAATAAAATTTTATGATGTAAAAGGTTACTTGAGCCTAGTTGCCAAGGCCTTATTTTTTATATTTCACTAAGTCTAGATTAAGGGGGGGTGTTAGAACATTATTACACCTATGTGCATTAATCATTTATTAATTGATGGTTAATTAGTACCAAACAGCTTAATAATTACATCCCCAAGTTGGTTAGAGAGTAAATGGTCATTTAGCTTGAACCAATTGGCAATGTGGACAAAACTGAGCATTGTGCCAGGTCAAACTAGCTGTTGGGTGCACCCTCCTAGTCATTTATTGCTTCATGCATGCCTAGGGCACTCTTGCTCCTTGTTTTGTGGGATTCTCTTTGACCAAGGGCGCACATGCTCAGAATGTGGACAAACTTGCCTCCTTTGACCATTTTTAGCCAATTCTAGCTGCCTAACCTCTAACCAACCAGATTCTCCACATGTGTGAGGTCACATGGGCCTGTCCAGTCATTCCCAGCATTCACATAGTAGTTTCGAACCAGTTTGGGATGGTTTGTGATATTTTGGTCAACCTAGGGGGGTTTGAGCTATTTCTAAGCTAGATCAGTGTGAACACTCTAGATGGATTCGAATTGTTCCAGATTTGTATAAATGGATGTTCTTAACCTATTTTGAGTTTGGACAGTTAATAATATTTACATTATTCACCCATTTCATGTGTATTGTTCTTCATTTTTACAGATTTATGCTCATTCTTGTAAATGTGTTGCAATCTTTTCACTAGTGAGGAATCCATAGTAGCTAGGTTCTGCTATGATTCATATTTTACAAAATTGATCCAGCCGATAGACACAAAACCACTTTTGCAACAGAATGGGGGTCGTTCCAGTATACAGTGATGCCTTTTGGCTTGAAGAATGTGCCAGCCATATTTTCAAGAGTGGTGATCATAGCATTCAAAGAATTCATCCACAAGTTTATAGAAGTTTACTTTGATGATTGGACCATTTTTGGCTTACTGAAGAACCATGCCGCGAACCTCAGAATGATGCTGGCAAAATGTATACAACATCAAATTTCATTGAATTTAAAGAAATGTATCTTCTGTGTTCCCTATGGGATTCTATTGGGACATATCATGTGTAAACAAGGGTTGATGGTTGATCCGATGAAGATCATAGTTATTGTAAACTTGCCTACACCAAATTTAGTTAAACAATTGTGCACTACACTAGGGCATACCGGATATTACAGGAAATTCATAAAGGGGTATGCATAGAAAACCGCAGCAATGGATAAGCTTTTAAAAAAGGATGTACCATTCATTTGGAATGAGGACTGCGAAAAAGGATTCGACACATTGAAAGAAAAAATGGTCACCACGTCGATCCTAGTTTTTCCAGACTGGGAAAATCCATTTCACGTACATGTTGATGCTTCATGTATATCATTGGGTATTGTTCTTGCACAGCCAGGAGAAGGAGGAATTGACCATCCCATTGCATTTTCCAGCAGGAATCTGTCATCTGCTGAGAAAAACTATACCACTATTGAAAGGGAAGGACTTGCAATGGTATATGCGCTACAGAAATTCAGACACTATTTGCTTGGTGCTCACTTCTCAATGTTTACTAACCATTCTACATTAAAATACTTGGTCAATAAGCCAGTGTTAGGGGGGTGAATTTGAAGATGGCTCTTACTCTTCCAAGAGTACGATTTTGAAATAATAGTTAAACTAGGAAGATTAAATTTAGGCCCTGATCATCTATCAAGGATCGATTCAGGAGAAGAACCAACGAATCTAGAAGACAATCTGCCCGATGCGCAATTATTTTCTATATAGATTGCTGATGATTACTATCAGGATATCATTGACCTTCTAACTATCGGGTTCGCACCTACTGAATTCACTACACAGCAAAAGAAGCAACTGATAGTATGAGCTGCAAACTTCACCATTATCGTAGGATAGCTCTACAAGTTAGGACCAAATGAAGTATTGCGGAGATGTGTATTATAACATGAGAAGCCATTTATATTAGCTGATGCACATTCAGGAGTCGCAGGAGGTCATTATGTAGGAAGTGCTACTGCGCAGAAGATATTGTGTGTAGTGCTGTGGTGGCCTACAATCCATAAGGACTCCAAAGAACATTTCCAGAACTGCGATGTTTGTCAAAGGACAGGGAAATCGTCAAGAAGAGATGAAATGCCATTGAACCCTCAGCTGACCTTGTAGGCATTCGAGAAATGGGCAATTGATTTTGTGGGACCTATTAACCCACTAGGAAAAAGAACTGGTGCGAGGTACATTATTACAACAACTGATTACCTCACCAGATGGGCATAAGCAAAACTAGTCAAATACTGTAGCACAGCTACAGCCGCACAATTTATTTTTGAGAACATCCTTACATGATTTGGGTGGCCAAAAATTTTGATGAGTGATTAAGGAACCCATTTTCTAAATAGGACTATCGAAGCTTTAACTGAAGATTTCTACATCCATCATTAGCACAGTACGCCTTATCACCCACAAGTGAATGACATTGTTGAAGCATTTAATAAAGTACTTGAGAATGCGCTAACCAAAGTATGCAATGTAAACCGCGATGACTGGGGCCTGTGCATTCCATCTGTATTATGGGCGTACATAACAACATGCAAGAAGCAATAATGCCAATTGATTCATTATACCCAACTTGAGAATAGCTTCATTTATAGGGATGGCAGATCACGCAGCACTAGAAGAAAGGCTGTCACACTTGGTTGGGTTGGAAGAAGAGCGCTTCATCGCGGGATTCCACCAACAAGTGCAGAAAGAACAAGAAAAAGCATGGCACGATCGCCACATCAAGAATAAGTCTTTTCAGGTAGGTGATCTAGTCCTACTGTATGATAGTAAATTCATGAAGTTTACTAGAAAATTTAAAATGCATTGGCTTGGACCATATACTATAATAGATGTTACTAACGGTGGCGTAGTCCAGTTAGCTACTTTAGCTGGTGATACACTACCAAATTTGATAAATGGAAGCAGACTAAAGCTTTACTGTGATAGTTTTGCTCTGCAGCATCCGATATAACTATAAAGAAGGAAACGTTTCTAGGTGCCAAATATTATCGGAATTCGGCACTAGAAACTGTGGAAAAGTCTGTACATAGACTGATAAATATAGATCTATACAGCGCACCATGTGAAAAAAAAAGAACAAGAAGAAATTATATGCCACGAAATAACTGCGCAGAACCAAAGACCGCCTACCGCGCAGTTCGACGCAAGCATCTAGAAAATAGTCCTTATAGTGTTGATTGGGAATATAGCTATTATACAGTAATTTGCTACTGACCGCTTGGGCATTTAAAGCACATATAGCCTTTCTGATCACAATTTTGAAATACAAGACAACAAAAGCAATCGGATCTGGCCAACAGATACCACCATTAAATGCATATCTAGTCATTCAAGGGTGCGGAGGAGGGTCTGCTGCGCCTATAAATAACACTACAAATCATCTCATGAGCATATCAAACACTTAGAATTTTCTGCAAATACTTCTATCTAAGCTAGTTTTCATAAGCTGTCTACAACCGTTAAAAGTGTTTGCATGCCTAAGAGATTTTTATTTGAAGAAGAGTTCATGGTTGAAGAGACTATGAGATTGTTCCAACACGGAGGAATTGACGAATTAATGAGAAACCCAAACAAGAAAATCGTTAAAGAATCAGAACAAAATCCAAGGAGATCGCTAAGACACAGCCCCTCAATGCAAGACAAAGGGAAAAATCCAGTAGCGCCCAGATCAAAACTACCGTAGACAAGTTCGGTAGGGCCAAAAAATCCCCTTGTCGACAAAGAGATACCATTAACCATGACTCCATACTACATCTCGCTGCGTGCAGTGGATGCGTCGGCCATTAGACTACTGAAGATCCCAAAGTATGAGATACCACTCTGACCAATATCGAAGCACGTTGAGGTGGAAAAAAATATGCTAGGAAAGATTCCAGATTGCGAATGGGAGGATTATGATCTGCTAGCAATGCAGAAGGAGAAGCCAACTGAACCAAAGTTCCCACAGTTCTATCCTGACAAATACATGTGCTGGAAGAAGAATGCGAAGGGTGACCTCACCTTGGTCACCGAGAGCTGGTTGTCAGGAGTAGTCAAGTCAGGGCTGCTCAACCTGCTAAGGCTTCCACATTTTGACAGATCACCGAAGCTCAACGTGGTGGTGCGAACTCTTATGGCTCAAATCCACCATGGATATTTATGGCTAGACCAAAATATCGACCTAACAATTGACTTAATCCACCGTATAACTAGATTAAGCAAAAGGCGAGAAGACCCAAGGAAACACAAAGGATAAAGATGTAGCAGCATTGATGAAGTAAACACAATCTGTGGTCAAAGGGAAGCGAGGCTTCCAGATAGAGGACATAAAGGATGAGGAAATACGGTTTGTCATGTAGCTATTAGCGGGAAAAATCTTAAGAAAGTGCAGACCGTTAGAAGTAAACGCAGGCGCAATACTGTGTGGCGTTGTAGCCGCCGAATGAAAAGAATTCAATTGGTCCCAATTTCTATTAAATGAATTCCTTGAGGAACTAAATAATACACAAATCAATGGTGGATATTTCCATTCTACATGGCTAATCATACTGATCGGATTCCTGGGGTGGAGGGAACTGAAGCACTATGTCAGAGTAGTCACAAACACTTCAGATTGCAGAGGTGTTCAATTTTAGAATCTTTGGGCGAGCCTAAATCCAGAAAGATAGCACGAGACAACGCTTACACCTCGCATACCAAAGCAAGTGACAAGCAAATATATCCGCATTATAAATTTTTATGCTGCGATGAAATGCATCTCCATTTCACCCAAAGCGCAGAGGAAAAATGTTGATTGGTACCCTGGAAACTACCATATGTATGAGGAAGATATTGAGAACTTAATGAATGAAAGGCCAGCTGAATTCCAAGTTGAGGTCGTGTATATCGAAAGTGATTCTTGTTAAAATTTGAGCATTAATTCACAATACTCTTGGATCTTTACTGAGAGAATAACATATACAGTATATCAATGCATAAAAATCACAATAAGCATGACAAGCATCACAAGATTCAAAAGCATGAGAGACAAGAGACACAGAGTTTCCGTGGGGAAAACCCTAAGGTGAAAAACCCCACAACTTCCTCGGAGAGAGAGAGCAATGGCTCAACCAAAGTACAACCAAAATACACTTGCGATAGTCTCCTAGAGCAGATGATCCTCCTCCTCACTAGTGCGCCACTTTCTGAGTGAGAGAAGTGTGTCTTTCTGAATGATCCAAATAGAGATCTCCCGATCTCTATTTATACTTAACCTGTTTGCCCAATGACCTTATGGGGTTGACTTGTCTATCTAGATACATCAACAATATAATATATATTTTAGGGCCGACCCCACACATGGTGTCTAATAACCCATCGGCAAGTATACACACTTGCGACACTTGTCAATCCACATGACGACACTTCCTTATAGAGGAATAACACATCTCTTATAAGGGTACAATAAATATATATGAAATACATAGATGAAATACATTCCGAAGTTACATATACATCAACAATTATGGCGAGGATAACCCTATCCCATGTCCCATTGTAGAAGATAAAGTGTCAGGAAAAAGAAAGGATGTTGGAAGTCCTTCGGGGCATAAGGAAAAAAGGAAGAAGCAAAAAGAAAACAAAGACCAATTAGACACAGTGCTTCACGAAGATGATTATTTAATGATTGCCGCAAGGGTAACTGAACAAATGGAGGAACTTTCAACAAACAAAGAAAAGAAGGAAAAGGCAATTCAAGACAGATTAAAGCAGAACCTGACTACATTACAAGGGATATCCCAAAAATTTGATGAATTCAGCAGAAGATTACCATTGCACTATGAGTCGGTAGCTGAAACAGGGTCCGCAGGGACTTCGCAGTAGAAAATAATGGTCCCCGCAAGGTCCCATATTGTCCATTTGCAACCACTATCTATCATGTTTCCATTACAAGATCAAGCAATGCTAGATACAAAGAATGTAGAGCACGTGGAGCTTGATCTTGCAACCATACCATTGCGAGGACTCCATTACTTACAGACACAACTCGGTGAAGAAATGCATGACAGAACCATAGAAGCACTGAAAGGATGGGCAGAGTTACAAAGGCAACTTGAGGAAGAGACCTCATAGAGTATTATGCAATTACAAGATGAAATAGATCGTCGATTGAGATTGGAGAACACGATCACTGCCGTTGCAAGTAATATAGATGAGTTTGAAATACAAACAAAACCAACAGATACCATCGTCAAGATTGGCGATTTGGTCAATAGCCTAAAGACTGAGAAGGAAGACATGGAGATTCTCCATGAATCTAAAATTGCTGCCCTCAAAACGCAGATCAATCCACACACTCCACTAGATGAACAATAGTTGAGACAAGGAGTAGTGAAGACCGTGGCACAAAATATTGCTATCGAAGTCACTAATTGCTAGATTCTACTAGAAGCAACACTCAAGGCATTTAGTACCCTTGAAGAAGATCAACAATTACAGGAAGTAAAGAAGGAAGCGAAGGAAAAACAAGAAGTACTAGAAAATATGAGTGAAGAGGTTAAGGTGCTGCCAGCAAGGGAGAAACTCATCAAATATAGGGAAATCAACAACCTAAAGAAGGAAGTTAAAGCGTTGCGGGAGAAGGAGACATAAATGGGCGATAAGTCACAGCCATTATTAGAGGACACCGACACGATCTCATAGGAGATCGAAGAAAAGTTGAAGGAGATGAACCAGAATCAAGAGCAGGTGGAAGGCTAGATCAGCCAGGAGATAACATTAGAGATAGTGGAAATAATTGGGCAAATTGAACAATATACACAGGCCACAGTAGAAAATATGACTCACACATTCAAGGGGTTTGCTGCGAAGATCAGCAAACAATCAGTGGAACACCTTCGAGGAGTTCCAGGTGGCTCGAGGGAAAGCCACATGTAAGTTTTAGGGGATTGTTGGGCCTGGCCCAGATGGGGCATTTTCGAACAGGAAGAATTTTGAGAACTGCGGAGCTAAGCGCAGTTAAGTTTGAACAATTTTGGGATAAGTCTTGATATGCTATGAAGTTGTGCACAGCATAATGTCAAAGGAGCTACAAGTTCGGTGGTGCGAGGATTACAGTGCCGCGATGTGCCATTTCAACGAAGATCCAGCTAAGAACAGCATCGACGGATGAAGGCAGTTATTTCAGTTAGGTCACAGAAGACCTATTTTTGGCAATGATCGTCGATAAATACCAAGCAGTGGGTAGGTGTAGATCGGAGGTAGGTGACTGATTACAACAGGCAGACTACTACTACTCAAACAAGTCACCTAAGGTCGAAAAAGAAGGAACAACTTGGCTGAAGCAAGCTGTTGGCGCGCAGATAACAGAAGATCTACTGCCAGATACCAGTAGTCCGGTTTTGGGAAAAACGCAACAGTTTTGTAAACCTAAGGGTTCTACCTTCGTAAATGTAAAGACATGACCTATGGGTTTTGATTTATATATAAGGAAATTTTGTAAAGGAAAAGGGTTAAATCTCATTTTTGGTTAATATTATTGAATATTGTGAGATCTTTTAGAGAAAAGCATTGTAAAGGCTCTGCAGCTGAGTGCACAGAGACCTAATCTTGAGAGAAAGAAAGAAGAACATCTGCAGCTGAGTGCATAGACGAAAGAAGTGTTGTACCCTTTCCTAAATAATAAACAATAGTTCTTGTGGATGTAGCTTCCCATACAGGGGGGTGAACCACGTTAAACCATTGTGCTATGTGATTGCTGTGCATGATTATTACTAATCTATTACTTAAATTACTTATAGTGCATGCATAAGGTTACTGTTATCTTATAGGTGTTTATTTTTATCTATATTCTCCGTGGAAGGGATGAAATAAGACGATAATAGTTCATGTATGGATGAATTTTAGAAGGAAAGCCCCTAACCACACAGTTAGTTGTTAGGAGTGAATCACGGTATCGAAGCACACAGCACTATGTATCTCAATCATCCGCATAGATCACAATGTTTATCAGTCTAAATAATGATGAATGCTTAAGGGCTATTGAATAAGATTGAGTAGACGTGATTAAGTCTCATAGACCCCACTGCACGACCTCTGGATGCACTGAGGGTGCAAATATAATTGTTCCTGAAAATACTCGACATGGAGTAGGAGACTCCACGCAATCACTAAACGTAGTTGCACAGCCCGTCACCGCGTTGTGCATTAATCAGCTAAATCAATTGCATCACATGGTTGTGGAAGCTTGCTTCTACAACCGCCCCCTCAACTTCACCTCAGGTGAGACCTCAGGCTACTTGCAATATGTTGCCGAAAGGGCCGGTGAATAGGGATTTTGTTGGTATCTTGTACCGCGAAGTACCTGGGTCTATATTAGAAAACCTCTAGAACAGTGTTGCGACCAACATGGGGTGTTAGTTGGTTGAAGGAAAGAGAGGGGTGGTTTTTGGGATAGGTGGAGGAGAGAGGGAGAGAGAGAGAGAGGGGGGGGGTGACTAGAAGGAGGGTGTGGGTGATTAGGGGTATGGGGAGAAGTATGGTTGTTAGAGATAAAGACAAGGGATTAGGGTTGGGGTGAAGGGTTTTATGGATGATTAGGGAAATGAGAGAGAAGGGGAGTATACAATGGGGTCACATAGAGGGAGAAAGATAGGTGGGGGTGGTAGGTTGTAGGGGGATTAGGAGAGGGAAAGGGAGAGAGGGGTTTATGGTGAGGGGCAGTAATAAAGAGAAGGATATGGGCTTAGGGAGAGTATGAGTGGTGCTATGGAAAGAGACGGGGGTTTCGAGGTAGCAACAGTAAAAGATAGACTTGGCTATTATGCGGTTGAGGGGGGAGAGAGGGCTAAAGTTTTGGTGCAGGTGGAGGAGTATGATATAGTGAAAGTGGGAGAGGGAGTTACTAAAAGGTAGAGAGAGAGGGTTGGGGGCAAGGGGGGGAGGGTGTCGCTTATTAGGGTTAGGAGAGAGGAGGGCAATTTTGAGAGAGAAAGAAATTGTGGTGGGGTAAGGGGGTGTATGAGTTTATTATGGAGGTAGAGAGGGAGAGAGAGAGGGGGGGTTAGGAGGGTAGGGTGTTTGCGATTAGGGGTAGGGGAAAGGAGGGGATTTTAGAAAGATAAAGATACAGAGATCATGGTAGGAGGAGGGGGTGTAGGGTTTTATGGATTAGTATGGAAGTTAGAGAGAAGGGGTAGTATAGGGTGGGGGGAGAGAGAGAGAGAGAGAGGGGGGAGGTTGGGGAAGGGGGAGTAGGAGATATAGATATATAGGGGTAGTGTGTGTGGATATGGGTAGGAATGGATATAGAGATCAAGGTTTGGGGATGGGTAGCAATTTAGGAAGCATTAAGAATGTTAGAGAGAAGGGGAGTATAGGGTTGGGTCAGAGATGGAGAGAGAAGGGGGGTGGTATGTGGTAGGGGAAGGGGGTTAGGAGAGACAAAGTGAGACAAGTGATTAGCTATAGGAGGATTAGGAGGAGAGAGAGGGGGGGTTTATTGGTAGGGAGAGTAGGAGGGGGCTTAGAGAGAGGGAAGGGGGTTATGGGTATTGAGAATTTATGGGAGAGAGAGAGAGGGCTGGGGTTAGCAGTACATGGAGGAGTATATATATATATAGAGAGAGAGGGGGGTTAGTGGAAGTAGGGTGTAGGTTGTTAGGGGTAGGGGGAGGAGGGAAGTTGTGGGAGAGAAAGAGATAGAGATCATGGTGGGGGGGGTAGGGGTTTAGGTTTTATTAGTGTAGTTGAAGAGAAGGGGGGTATAGGGTGAGGGAGGAGAGAGAGTTGTTGAGAGGGCTGATTAGTAAGAATTAGAGAGAGAGAGAAAGAGAGAGAGGAGGAGGGTTAAAGCTAGGGCTTAGAGTAGGGTGGTTAGAGAGTGAGAGAGGGTGTTAGTTATTGTTAGAGAGAGATAAAAGGTCTATGGTAAGGATAGGAGTAGGGTGTGTGCATGTGTGTGAGATATATAGATAGAGAGATAGAGAGAGGGAGAGAGAGAGATAGAGTGGGGTGTTAGGTTGTTGGGGGAGAGAGAAGGGTTAGTGATAGCTGGTAGTGGGAGATATTAGGAGAGAGAGATAGAGAGAGAGGGCTAGGAGGAGGGAGTGTAAGAGAGAGAGAGAGAGAGATACAGAGTGAGGGGATTAGGTGTATGAATGGGGTTAGTGTGAGATAGAGGTTGTCAGGGGTAGTGAGAGTGTGAGAGACAGAAAGGGGGGGTGCTAGGTGGTGTGTGTGTGAGAGAGAGATGCGGGTGATAAGTCATAGTGGGGGGGGATTACATGACAGAGAGATGGGGGGGTATAGGGTAGAGTAAATATGAGAGATAGAGAGAGAAACAGAGGGGGTGGTTATGGGTAGAGAAGGGCTAGGACTTTAGGAAGCATTATGAAAGTCAGAGATAAGGGGGGTATAGGGTGGACACACACACACACACATAGAGAGAGAGGAGTGGCAAGTGGTAGGGGAAGGGGAATAGGAAAGCTAAAGGGAGAGAAGGATCTATTAGGTGTACGTGCAGTAGGAGAGAGAGAGGGGTGTGGTTATTGGTGGGGAGAGTAGGAGTGGGATTAGGGAGAGAGGGAGGGTTATGGGTAGTGATAGTGTGTGTGTGAGAGAGAGGGGGTGGTGTTAGGGGGTTGGGGGAGAGAGAGAGGGGTAGAATTAGGGGTAGGTGGAGGAGTAGAGAAGATAAAGAGAGTGGAGGGTTAATGGTAGGGGGAGTAGGTAAGGTCTCTTTTGTTTGTGTGTGTGTGTGTGAGAGAGAGAGAGATAGAGATATTTGGGGAGAGGGACATAGGGTGTGGGTCATTAGGGGTAGGAAAAGGAGTGGGGATTGGGAGAGAAGGAGATAGAGAGTCAAGGTTTTAGGGGGGAGAATGTGGGTGATTAGAGTTATGAGGAATGAGGGGGTTTGGGGTAGAGAAAGAGATGGAGATCATGGTGGGGGGAAGGTGTAGTTGTTCAGGGAATATCATGGAATTTAAAGAGAAGGGGGGTATAATGTAGGGGTAGAGGGAGAGAGAAAGCTAGGGGGAGTGGGATATATATAGAGAGAGAGGGGCGGAGGGCGTGTTTATGGGTAGGGAGATAAAGAGATAGATATTGGCATGGGGGGAGGTTAAGGGCCTTATAGAGCATTAAGTAAGTCAAAGAGAATGGGGGTATAGAATGGGGGAAGAGAGAGGGGGAGGGGTAAGTTGTAGGGGAAGGGGGTTTAGGAGAGACAAACATAGAGAGTGGTTTAGGGGTAGGGGTTGTAAGAAAGAGAGAGAGAGAGAGAGAGAGAGAGAGAGAGAGAGTGTGTTTGGTTATGGGTAGGGAGACTAGGAGGGGGATTAGGAACATAGAGAGGGGGGATTAGTGGTAGTGAGAGTGTGTGCGAGAGAGAGGGGTGGTTTATAGGGTTAGGGGGAAGAGAGAGAGGGGTGTGGTCAGAATTAGGTGGAGTAAACAAAAGAGAGAGGGAAATAGAGAGCCTGGGGTGAGTGGAAGGAGGGTGTCGATGATTAGGGGAAGGGGCAGAGGATTGTTGTGGGAGAGAAAGATATAGATATCAAAGTGGGGGGGCTAAGGGTTTAGGAATGACAAGGGTTGTTCGAGTAAAGGGGTTATAGGTTGGGGGTAGAGAGAGAGAGAGAGATGGGTGGTGGTAAGTTCTAGTGGAGGGGGATTAGGAGAGAGAAAGAGAGAGAGGGGTTTAGGGAGAGGGGGCCTACGAGAGAGAAAGAGAGGGTCTTATAGAGAAGAGGAGATAGAGAGAGAGGGGGGGTTGTTAGCAGTAGGGGGAGGAGAAGGAGGTGGATTAGTGATAGGGAGATGAGTATAAGGTGTGTGATTGAGAGAGAAAGAGAGAACATGGGGGGGTGTTAGGTTGTTTGGAGAGAGAGAGAGAGAGAGGTGGCTTTTAGGGGTAGGTGCATTATTAGAGCGGTGTGTTTGTGTGTGTCAGATATAAATATATATAGAGTTTGGGGGAGATATGGGGAGGGTTTGGGTGAGTAGGGGTAGGGGGGAGGAGGTGGGTTGGGGGAGAGAAAGAGATAAATATCACAATGGATGGAGGGGTGAGAGAGGGAGATGCGGGTGATAAGTCATACTGGGGGGGATTACATGACAGAGAGATGGGGGGGTATAGGGTAGAGTAATATGAGAGATAGAGAGAGAACCGGAGGGAATGGTTATGGGTAGAGAAGGGGTAGGACTTTAGGAAGCATTATGAAAGTTAGAGATAAGGGGGGTATAGGTGTTAGGCCCAGGTTGAGTTAAAGTTTTGGGAAGCACCTTTTTGAGGCAATCAGGGAAAGCTGAGCGCAGCGCAGCTCAGAAACACAATTTTGGCTAAGTATTGAGGATGCTGCGGAGTTGCGCGTAACATCCAACTTTTGATGAGACTGCGGAGTTGTGCACAGCATCGAAGTTTTGGCCATGATGCGAATACTAGTACTGCATGGAAGCAGTGCTACAGAGTTAGGAGGCCATGTGGAGCCAACAAAGCGGTGTGTTGGACAAGTATCAAGTGTAGTTACCGGCTCGACCAGTAGCAGCCATTTTTTGAAAGATACTTCAGGATTGCCGAGCGATGGACGTAGGCAAAACAGGAAGGCGGCCATGCGTGGGTTGTTAAGGAAAGCGACCTTTGGCATGCGCATAAGGTAAAACCGTTAGACAGAAACGGTTCGGCAGAAGCAGCCTGCAGGCACACGTGCGACAGGAAGGCCGATAGGAACAAAATGAGGATGTGGAGATCCGCCATGATCAAGCAGACACTACCAGGAGCCAGCAAGCCGGTTTGGAAAACTGGCATAGTTTTGGAAACCCTTAGGGTTTTGGGTTTTAGGTCTTCAACATTTTACAGACATGACCTTCGGGCATGATCTATTTAAGAAGACATTTTTTATGGGATGGGGGTTCTTGGTGTTGTTATCCTTTCGAATTGTTATTCCTTTGTAGTTGCTGCGAACTTAAGGAGATAATCTTTTTGTATTGTAAAATATCTTTGAGCTAAGAAGATTGTAAAGGCTCTGTAGCTGTGTGTGCAGAGACCTAGCCAAGAGAAGGATGAGTCTGCAGCTAAGTTTCCCCATCCCTTTTGAAAGAAATATATTACCAACTGTTCTTGTGGACGTAGCTTTCCATCCGGGGAAGTGAACCAC
Organism: Larix kaempferi; assembly: GCA_027924585.1. Taxonomy (NCBI): domain Eukaryota; kingdom Viridiplantae; phylum Streptophyta; class Pinopsida; order Pinales; family Pinaceae; genus Larix; species Larix kaempferi. The sequence continues at coordinate 10,062,814 of BSBM01001152.1, forward strand.
ATTAAATCCTGTGTTATGTGATAATGTTTATGAATGAATGTCTATCTATATTTTCTGTAGAATGAATGCTTGAATGTTTCCTTGCATGCTGTAATATGAAAACTTTGATATGCATTTACCAATAGGAGAAGTTTGGGAATGATATTCTAGGTTCCGCGAAAGTAGATGAATGGTGAACACTTCAATTCTATGTTAAGGCAGTGAATCAGTCATTTAAGTATAATTACTTTCTTAAACACAGTGAAGGAGCGCAACACAGTCAATCATGTTTATCATTTTAGTTCATTTTGTATTAATCCAAGTTCTTGACGAATGCTAGAAAGATAGCCAGTAAGTGCCTGAATGAATGGATGAGTGATATTCATTTCAGTGCCTTAGCGGTTCTGGGATTTTCCAATTAGAGGATAATTATGGGTGATTCGTAGTTCCAGTAGAAGATTCGCAGTAGTAAGAAACCCTTGGTGCGGCCCGCAGGGTTTCCAAGACCGAGCGGTACTGTTCGGGGCATAGATCCTGTTGCGTACCACATCACTCTGCCTGCAGCGCCGTCCTTCTGTCCTGCGCTGCCCAGCCTGTTCAGATAAACAACTCATCATTTACTGTGGAAACTTGATTCTGCAATACACCATAGAGATACACCTCAGGTGATACCTCAACCTACTCGCATGTTGTTGCCAAAAGGGCCGGTGTGAAGGGGTTTTTTGTTGGTCAAAGGGAGAAACGCAAAGAACCTGGGTCTATTTGAAAACCTCTTGGTTAGTTTAAGCCAACAAATGGTTCCATTGCCGCACTAGAATCCATGATGAGTTGAAATGGTTCCCTTAAGTTGCAATTACAATGTGTGAAGAAGAATATCAGTTCCCTGAAGGATCTGACTATTGACATCCTGAAAAGACAGAAATCCAAGCTTGGTGGGATAAGATCATAAGCAATTTTCGTAGACAAGAAAATAGACATCTGCGTCTAAGCGACACACAGTGGTTGGATAGATATCTATTGGACGACATTCACGATATATTTTGGGAATCGTTTCCAAACGAGCTGCATGCATGGATCTCGCAACTCGCAGAGAAGAAAACCTATTTCCAAGGAGGAGTTCCTATGGAGTGGACTCCCGAGCTCACAGCGCAGCTTAAAGCATTAGACAGCCCATTGTCATGCGCAGTTGATTATTGGCTCGATCATATGCTAGAAGGCTTTGTAATGGAATTTGTTGTAGACACACTCAAATCCTACAGCCAAGTAGAAGCAAATTTTTTCAGAGGATTCCACGGTAAGTTTTTGAACAACCTCAGTCTATACATTAAGATGCTGTTAGCTGAGAAAGGTGTTCTAAGAATGCAGTAATATGGTTGAAGTTTGTCATGATAAACAGTACATATATTGATTCTGATGAAGAGACACATACTCTTAGAAGTGGTAAGAGATATAAAATTAATAAAGATCCGGAAGGCCCTAAACTTCATACAGATACTGAGATCCCATACGATCTTGATAGCGAAGTTACACAACCATTTACCCTTTAGAATCCATCGGCTGCACAAAATGCGCCACCCTTATCGCAGAACCCACCCGCTATGCACCCCACCCCGCAGAAGAATCAGCCTAGTCCATCTCTACCGATAGTCGCATTTATATTTATTGCGCAGATCCCTTCAGTAACCTCGGCGCTCCACCACCTAGTAGCACAATGGTGAACACTGACATGAAACTGCCAATATTCAGAGGAACTGGCTTAGAAGACCATGATCAGCATTGGTTCCTTTGTGAAGCCGTATGGAGTGTAAGACAAATCCAGGACGATGTCATGAAGCAAGCACAGCTCATCACCACTTTCAGGGATAGAGCGTTACATTGGTTTATGAAATACTCTACCGTACAGCCGAGAACCCTCAGAGAAATTAAAGTCGCACTAGTAACAAAGTTCAAGAAACCTAAGTCTGAGTCTCAGTGTATAACTGAGCTGAAGGAAATAAAGCAGAGACCAACTAAAATGGTCTGGGAATTTGATCAGAAATTTAAGACCTTACTAGACCAAGTAAGTTTTGTTATACCACCAGAACAACATAAAGAATGGCTCATTGTTGCGTTGTTTCCTCATATCAGACTACCATTGATGCAACAGAAGGTTCTATCCCAGGCAGAGGCCTTGGAAATTGCAATGAAGCTGGAAGCTTCATCGATTGGTGATACTAATTCTGGGATGTCTCAAATCTAGAACCAGCTGACCACCCTAACACTTGAAATGCAAAGTATGAAGAATGGTAAAGAACAAAGATATGAACCTAGATAGGAGGTTTGGTGTACAAGTTGTAAAGGAGAAGGTCATGACCGTGAGCATTTCCCTCTATTCCGCGACTATATTAACAGTGGTGTGCCTAACCCATTAAATCAGAATCAGGCCCCATGGTGTGAAATTTGTAGAACCACAGGACACAGACCTGAAGACTGTTACCTCATCCAGAAATATGTGAAAACTCCTAAGAATTTATACTGCAATTTCTGTAAATCAGTTGGACATGATGAATCAAACTACCGCGCATATGAATTAATGAATGAAAGAAAAAGGGATATGGACTCAATGCGAGGCGCTGGCTTGTACCGCATATAGGAAGATACCCAGCCAAAACAAGAAAATGCACAATATGACCAAGGAGGATACATAGGTCGTGCTGGTGGATACCGTGGCAGAGGAAGAGGTCGCGGCCAAGTCATTTGTTATAACTGTGGCCAACCCGGGCATGTATCTAGAGATTGTGTTAACCCATGCACTACATGCAATTATTGTAAATCATTTGAGCATGTCATTAAAGATTTCCCAGTATTAGAGGTGGAAATGCAGAAGAGAAGACGAATAGAGGCTCTGAATCCAAACGTCCAGTGGATCGTAGTAGAGAATAGACCAGTGGATCCAAGCATTAATGTGGTCACGCGCATTGGCGCTAAGACAGGCCGCGACAAAGTAGCGGAAGCTTCAACATCAGGGGAGGCACATACGAAGAAGGATCCCCTTGAAACAATATGGATAAGGAAAGCTCCAGGAAAAGCACCCCCTCTTAACCGACATAAACTTGAAGACAAAGAAGATGATATTTGAAGGGAAGCATCTTAGGGTCATCGCACCATTGGATCCTAAAGATGGTGATAGATACAGTGAACCGATTCAGGAGGAATCCAAAGCACAGGACTTAGACCGACTATACCAGCTGACTGCGAACAGGGAAGACTACATTAATCCTACTGCAGATAGTATGCTCAGATGGCGATGTGACATTTCTTGTATCTCTGACTCGGATACAGGACTAGAGAATTGGCAAAGCCGCGTGCATGAAGTATCAGCAAGAAGATGTGCATAGGTCACAAAATCACTGCGCTGGATTGGAAAAGAGGTGAGTCCTATTCCCACATATGATGGTTCTACTAATGTTTACAGTTCCATAAGGGAATATATTGCAACTATACTAGATGAGCATAGACTGCCAGCTTTAGATATAGCATTGCACGATACACCTGCCAGATGGTGGAATGCACATAAGAAAACATTGACCACTTGGGATCAATGCAGAACTAAGATGCAGATCCAATTCACTGAAAAGGTTACTTTACCCTTTGAAAAGTATAATGGACAGACAGACCCTAGTCAGTACATTGAAATCTGTTCAAAGGCATGGGTGGAAAGACCACTTACAGAATGGGTACATTTATTTGTACATACATTGGATGCAGGTATCCCAGAGAAATGGTACCTCGACCTGGAGTTGCGTAGTGAACTCACTGATTGGGAGTTGCTCGCTGTGAACTTCCGGAAGGACCTCAGTTTTGAAGACAAGAATCCATTAATCCATGAAGCATTATAGCTAATCAAGAAGCGCATATTCCAGGATGATTGTCATCATCAAAACATAACATTGCAGGAGTTTTTTGGGATAGAGTGCATTCCTGTGCAACTACAGTCAGAATGGAAGGAACATGAAGAGCACTTGATCGGTGTTACAACTTAGCTGAAGATACCAATGATACAAATGAAGACGATGAGGATGACCCACGCAACATAGATGTACCAGAATTAGAAGGCATGCGTGAGGTAGAAGGACCTCCATTGGAAATCCTAGATATGACTGGACCTGTAAAAACGCAAAAAGTGAACATTGGTACAGACAAAGAGCCGAAGTTCGCATCAATAGGAGATTATTGGGACGATCAGACTATTGCAGAGATCGCAGATACCTTACATGAGTATCAGGAACTATTTCCAACAAAATTTACCGAGATGAAAGGAATTTTGGGAGACCTAGGGGTCATGAAAATACCTTTAAAACCAGGTGCTAAGCCTGTCAAGCAGATACCATACAGATTGAATCCGCTCTATAAGGAAAAAGTTCGCGCAGAGCTAGATAAGATGCTGGAACCAGGAATCATTGAACCAGTTGAAGAATCCGAATAGATTAGCCCTAGGTTGTTCAAGACAAGAAAGAAAAAGGCGAGATCAAGATTTGTGTGGATCTCAGAAAGTTGAATGATGCTTCCATGCACGACCCATTTCCTACTCCATTCACAGATGAAGTGCTTGATAACGTTGGAGGAAATGAGGCATATTCTTTCACTGATGGTTTCTCTGGTTATCATCAGATCAGGATTGATCCTGTAGATAGGCATAAGACGACATTTGCTACAGAATGGGGGTCATTCTAGTACACTGTCATGCCTTTTGGGCTTAAGAACGCACCTGCCATATTTTCTAGAGTCGTCGTCGCAACATTTAAAGATTTTATGCAAAAGTTTTTAGAAGCGTATTTTGATGATTGGACTGTATTTGGTCTATTGAAAAATCATTTCGTGAATCTCCGCATGATGCTCGAGAAGTTTGGACAGCATCAAATATCCTTGAATTTGAAAAAGTGTATTTTCTATGTGCCTTATGGAATTTTACTTGGCCACATTGTCTGTAAGCAAGGATTGATGGTAGACCCTGCGAAGATTACAGTTATTGCGAACTTACCAACACCAAATTCAGTCAAGATACTACGATCTACATTAGGCCATACTAGATATTACAAGAAATTTATAAAGGGTTATGCACAGATAACCGTAGCAATGGAAAATATGCCGAAGAAAGACACACCGTTCATTTGGAATGCAAAATGCGAATAGGGTTTTGACACATTAAAAGAAAAGATGGTCACTACGCCGAATCTAGTCTGTCCAGACTGGACAAAGCCATTCCATGTCCATGTTGATGCATCATGTATTTCCCTGGGGATCGTGTTAGCTCAACCAGGAGAGGGAGGTATTGACCACCCTAGTGCATTTTCTAGTAGAAATCTTTCGACAGCAGAAAAGAACTATACTACTACTGAGAGGGAAGGCCTTGCGATGGTGTATCCCTATAGAAATTTAGACACTACTTGTTGGGATCGCACTTCCTTATGTTTACTGACCATTCTACATTGAAATATTTGGTCAACAAGCCAATGTTAGGGGGACGCATATGCTGATGGCTATTGCTGTTCCAGGAACATGACTTTGAAATTATTGTCAAGCTAGGTAGACTAAACATGGGACCTGATCATCTGTCAAGGATCGAGTCAGGAGAGGAGTCGACGAATATTGAAGACAGTCTGCCTGATGTGTAGGTATTTAGTATACAGGTTGCCGATGATTATTACAAGGATATCATTGAATTCCTAACCACAAGGCTGACACCCCAGGAATTCTCAGTCCAGCAAAAAAAATAGTTAGTGGTGCGCGTCGCAGACTTCACTATAATTGCAGGTCAGTTATACAAACTTGGGCCGGATGAAGTCCTGCGCAGGTGTGTACTCGATCATGAGAAGCCATTTATTCTAGCCGACGCACACTCAAGAATCACGGGAGGTCACTATGCAGGAAGGGCTACTGCGTAGAAGATATTGCGCGCAGGGCTATGGTGGCCTACGATCCATAAAGATGCCAAAGAACATTGCAGGAACTGTGATGTTTGTCAGAGGACAGGAAAACCATCATGCCGAGATGAGATGTCATTAAATCCACAGTTGACACTGCAGCCATTTGAAAAATGGGCAATAGACTTTGTGGGTCCTATAAACCCACCAGGAAAAAGAACGGGTGCAAGGTATATTATTATTGCTATGGATTACCTCACCAGATGGGCAGAAGCAAAACCAGTTAAGGACTACAGTGTCGGTACTGCTGTGCAGTTTATTTTTGAAGAAACACTTACCAGATTTGGATGTCCAAAGATTTTGATGAGTAACTAAGGTACTCACTTTTTGAACAAGATGATTGAGGCGCTTACAGAAGAATTCTACATTCGTCATCAATGCAGTACTCCATACCATCCACAGGCGAATGGTACTGTAGAGGATTTCAATAAAATATTGGAGAATGCACTCACTAAGGTGTGCAATGTAAATAGAGACGATTGGGACCTACGCGTCTCATCTATGCTATGGGCATACAGGACCACATGCAAGAAATTGACAGGACAGACACACTTTCGGTTGGTTTATGGGTAGGAGGCTATAATGCCTATGGAATATATTGTCCCTAGTTTGAGAATCACTGCATTTATAGGGATGGAAGACTGTGAGGCTCTAGAAGAAATATTACTACACTTACTCGACTTGGAGGAAGATCGCTTCATCACAGGCTTCCTCCAGCAAGCTCAGAAGGACCGCGAGAAAGCATGGCATGATCGCCATATAAAGAACAAGTATTTTCAAGTAGGTGATCTAGTCCTCCTGTATGATAGCAAATTCATGAAATTCCCTGGTAAATTTAAGATGCATTGGCTTGGCCCATATACTATGATGCATGTTACTAGCATTGGTGCAGTCCAGTTAGCCAATTTAGCTGGTGATACTTTGCCAACTTTGATAAATGGAAGCAGGCTAAAGCTATACCATGATAGCACTGCTTCGCAGAACCCTGAATAATGAACCAAGGAAGGAAGTTCTAAGTGTCAAGTACAGTTGAAAGTGGACACTAGAAATGTAAAGGAGTTTGTACATGTATGATAAAAGGAAGAAGGTATGATAAGAAGAATGATCTATGCACCGTGCAACACTGTTGAAGCTACACGGAAGAAAAAAAAATAGATAGAGTGCAAGCCGCGCAGTTGGAAATTTTTGGCACTGCGAAGTAGCCGCATAGTTGGAAATTTTTGGCACTGCAAAGTATCTGCGCAGGGTTGCAGATGGCTTGCCGCGCAGTTCAGCGCAGGACCCAGAGAAAAATAGCCATTATGTGACCGTTGCAGCAACCGCTTCAGCATTTAAATAAAAGATAGTCGTTCTGAGCACGCTGACGATAGAAAAGACCGAAGGATCCACTCAAATTCACCAACGGACACCACATTAAATTCTTATCTAGCCATTGAAGGGCATGGGAGAGGGTCTGTTGTGCCTATAAATAACACCGTTGGGAGACTCGCGGGTGTTACCAAGCACTTAGAATTTTCTTGCGATTAACCTCTCTAAGCTAATAGCCATCTGTAGTCTGTCTTCCTTAGCTGCTACCTCAATTGTGAATTTCTGAACCTTCCTTTAGAGAAGAAGAACTGACCCTTGAAGAAGCACTGAGGATCTTTCAGCAAGGAGGGATTCAACAGTTAATGAAAACTCCAGTTAAGAAGGTAGCCATAAAACAAGGAGAAGGATCCCGCAAATCACCAAGAATTAATCCCACGATGCAGGAAAAACCAAAAGATAAGGGAAAAGTTGCAACTACACCTCGATCCAACATCATAAAATTGGGATCCTCGGCACACAAAGCACCAGCCTTTCAGACAAAACCTTTGAAGATGACACCTGAATATATCTCTCCACGGGCACTGAATGCCCCTGTGTTTAAATTGCTCAAGAATGCGAGATATGACATCCCACTGTCGCCTATGTCAAAGCATGTAAATGTTGGTAAGAATCTCCTCGGAAAGATAGCAGATTGTAAATGGGAGGATTATGACCTCTTGGGAATGAAGAAAGATGAGTGAAATGTTCCTGAATACCTGGATTTTCAACCAGACCAGTATATGTGCTGGAAAAAGGATGCCAAGGGAACTCGAAACTTGTTAGCTGACAATTGGTTAGCACCTGTCGTTCAGTCAGGGCTACTGAACTTGCTGAGATTGCCACATTTTGAACATTCCCCAGAACTGAATATCGTGGTTCACACACTCATGGCGCGAATCCATCAAGGTTATCTGTGGCTGGACAGAAACATTGACATTAACATTGATTTGATCCACCGCATCACCGGGCTAAGCAAGCGTAGTAAGGATCTGAAGCACTTCTTCCAGGGGAAGAGCAAAGAAAAAGAGGCTGTTGAGAAGATGAATAAGACCCACTCAGTGGTGAAGGCCAAAAGAGGATTCCCGATAGAAGATATAGAGGACCAAGAAACAATATTCATAACGCAGTTGCTCGCAGGCAAGAAGCTCAAAACAGCTAGACCTTTGGAGGTGCCTGTGGGCGCAATACTCCTTGGTGCCGCAGTGACCAAAGGCCACAGCTTCAATTGCTGTCAGTTTCTGCTCAATGAGTTTGTTGAAGAACTCAATGACACCCAGGTGAATGGTGGCCAGTTCCATTTCACCTAGTTCATCATCCTGATTGCTTTGTGAAGATGGAAGGAACTGCGAGATTATGCGGGCATTGTTATGGATACCAAGGATCCTAGAGGGTTTAAGTTCATCAACCTCTGGGAAAACACAAATCCAGAGCACCAGCATGAAATCATAGAAGTCTTTTACCAGTACTATATTCAGTTGCGTGACGCAATCACGAAGACACCCTGCATTACAAAGCAGGTCACGGCAAATTATATCCGCATCATCAACTTTGAGGTGGATATGAAATGTATATTCATATCGCCGAAAGAACAAATGAGGAAACAAGAGTGGTTCCCAGGAAATTACATCATGTACGAGCAGGATATTGAGGACCTCATGAAATATTGGCCAGCAGAGTTCTGCGTAGAGGTCATGGACGTGGAGACAGATTCAACAGAAGATGAACCGATCTCGCTCTCATGCCCAATCATTGAAGAAACAGGGAAGAGAAAAGAATCCGAGACTTCAGAGAAGCCAAAGTCGAGGAAAAAGGTGAAGGCTACAAAGATTCAATCGGAGGCAGTCCTCAATGATGATGACTATGAGATGATAGCCAAAATAATCTCAGAGCAGATGAAGGAGCTGATGGTGGCTAAAGAAAAGAAGGACAAGGTCATCCATGATGACCTTCACCAAACGAGGCTCGCAATGCAAGGCCTAATGAAGAAAATGGATGATGTCCAGAAAAGCCTTATTGTGCCACAGGAAGCAGGGGCTGAAAGGAGGTTGGTAGGAACCTCATAGCAAAGAAGCCAGTAGCTAGCAATAATGCTATCGTCGAAGACTAGGATTATCCATGTGGACCCATTGGCTATTGTGTTGCCAATAGCAAAGCAAGTGGCCTTGGACACGAAGGGAGTCGAGAGGGTAGAGCTCGACTTAGCCAAAATCCCATTACCAGGACTGCACTTCATCCACGCACAGATCGTGGAGGAGATGCATGAATGGACAGTTGAAGCAATGAAGTTACAGGTAGAACTCATCGCATCAAACAGACAAATTCAGCAGAAGGCAGAAGTATAGCTATTCAACGAACGGGACCGCCAAAAAATTTTTGGAGACTACCATATCCAATGTGGCAAAGGATATTAAAGACATAGACATCCAGGATGATCCTGTAGACATAGTTCTGAGGATCAGAGATAAGGTGAGATCCTTGCAGTTGGAGATGCAGGAGAAAGAAATTTATTATGAGGTCGATATTGCTACATTGAAGGAGAAGCTAAATAAGCAGGCACCATTAAACGAACAGCAGGTCAGAGAGCAAGCAGTCAGTGCCACCTCAAAAAGCATCACAAGTGAAATGGCTAAGTGCCAATCTCTCCTGGATAAGGTTTCACAGGAAATCGTGACCCTTGAAGAGGATCAAGGATTGCTGCAAGTCAAGACCGCGGTATAAGAAAAACAGACCGCGCTGGACAAGTTGAACGCAGAGGTGAAAGCTCTTCCACCTAGAGAAAGGCTACTGAGATACAAGGAGATATCCAGCTTAAAGAAAGAAGTACAGGAATTACAAAAAAAAGAGACTGAGATGGATAATCAGTTGCAGCAGCTCCTGGAGAATGCCATGGTTGTATCGCAGCAGATTGAAGATAATTTAATAGAACTGCGTGATAACCAGGAGCAGGTACATGATTAAATTGGACAAGAAATAACTCCAACACTGCTTGAGACAATTAAACAGGTTGAGGAGGATATCAGAGAAGTAGTGGTGCAGTTGTGCAGTACATATGACGAATTCGTGGCCAAGTTCATCCCACCGGTCGTGGCGCAGAGTGAGACAGCTGAAACAATCAGTGGCTCGGGGACGAGCCACACGGGGATGAGCCACATGTAAGTGTTAGGGGTATGTTAGGCCCAAGTTGAGTTAAAGTTTTGGGTAGCACCTTTTTGAGGCAAGTAGGGAAATCTGAGCTGAGCGCAGCTCAGAAACACAATTTTAGCTAAGTATTGAGGATGCTACAAAGTTGCGCGCAACATCCAACTTTTGACGAGACTACAGAGTTGCGCGCAGCGTCAAATTTTTGGCCGTGATGCGAAGACTAGTACTGCGCGGAAGCAGTGCTACAAAGTTAGGAGGCCACGTGGAGCCAACAAAGCGTTGTGCTGGACAAGTATCAAGTGTAGTTACCGGCTCGACCAGTAGAAGCCATTTTTGGAAAGATACTTTACGATTGCCGAGCGACGAACGTAGGAAAAATAGGAAGGCGGCCACGCATGGGTTGTTAAGGAAATCGATGTTTGGCATGCGTAGAAGGTAAAACCGTTAGAGATAAATGATTCAGCAAAAGCAGCTTGCAGGCATGCGTGCGACAGGAAGACCGATAGAAATAGAATGAGGACGCGAAGATCCGCCATGATCAAGCAGACGCTACGAGGTGCCAACAAGCCGGTTTGGAAAACCAATGCAGTTTTGAAAACCCTTACGGTTTTGGGTTTTAGGCCTTCAACATTGTATAGACATGACCTTCAGGTATGATCTATTTAAGAAGACATTTTGTATGGAATGGGGGTTCTCGGTGTTGTTATCCTTTCGGATTGTTATTCCTTTGTAGTTGCTGAGAACTTAAGGAGATAATATTTTTGTATTGTAAAATCTCTCTGAGTTAAGAAGATTGTAACAGCTCTGCAGCTGTGTGCGCAGAGACCTAGCCGAGAGAAGGAAGAGTCCGCAGCTGAGTGCGTAGACTAAGAACGGTTGCCCCATCCCTTTTGAAAGAAATATATTACCAATCATTCTTGTGGACGTAGCTTTCCATCCAGGGAAGTGAACCACGTTAAATCCTATGTTATGTGATAATGTTTATGAATGAATGGCTGTCTGTATTTTCTGTAGAATGAATGCTTGAATGTTTCCTTGCATGCTATAATATGAGAACTTTGATATGCATTTACCAATAGGAGAAGTTTGGGAATGATATGCTAGGTCCCGCGGAAGCAGATGAATGGTGAACACTTCAATTCTATGTTAAGGCCATGAATCATCATTTAAGCATAATTACTTTCTTAAACATAGTGAAGGATTGCAACACAGTCAATCATGTTTATCATTTCAGTTCATGTTTTAATAATCCAAGTTCTTGACGAATGCTAGAAAGATATCTAGTAAGTGCCTGAATGAATGGATGAGTGATATTCATTTCAGTGCCTTAGCGATTCTGGGATTTTCCAATTAGAGGATAATTATGGGTGATTCGTAGTTCCAGTAGAAGATTCACAGCAGTAAGAAACCCTTGGTGCGGCCCGCAGGGTTTCCTGCACCGTGCGGTACTGTTCGCAGCATAGATCCTACTGTGTACCGCATCACTCTGCTCGCAGCGCTGTCCTTCTATCCTGCGCTGCGTAGCCTGTTTAGATAAACAACTCATCATTTACTATGGAAACCTGATTCCATAGTACCCCATAGAGATACACCTCAAGTGAGACCTCAACCTGCTCATAGGTTGTTGTTGAAAGGGCCGGTGTGAAGGGGTTTTGTTGATCAAAGGGAGAACTGCAAAGAACCTGGGTCTATTTGAAAACCTCTGGGTCAGTTTAAGCCAACAATAGGGTGGACACACACTCACACACACATAGAGAGAGAGAGAGAGAGGAGTGGCAAGTGGTAGGGGAAGGGGATTAGGAAAGCTAAAGGGAGATAAGGATCTATTAGGTGTACGGGGAGTAGGAGAGAGAGAGGGGGGTGGTTATTGGTGGGGAGAGTAGGAGTGGGATTAGGGATAGAGGGGGGGTTATGGGTAGTGATAGTGTGTGTGTGAGAGAGAGAGGGTGGTGTTAGGGCGTTGGGGGAGAGAGAGAGGGGGGGTGGTTATTGGTGGGGAGAGTAGGAGTGGGATTAGGGATAGAGGGGGGGTTATGGGTAGTGATAGTGTGTGTGTGAGAGAGAGAGGGTGGTGTTAGGGCGTATGGGGAGAGAGAGAGGGGGGTGGAGTTAGGGGTAGGTGGAGGAGTAGAGAAGATAAAGAGAGGGGAGGGTTAATGGTAGGGGGAGTAGGTAAGGTCTCTTTTGTTTGTGTGTGTGTGTGTGTGTGTGTGTGTGAGAGAGAGAGAGAGATAGAGATATTCGGGGAGAGGGAGGTAGGGTGTGGGTAATTAGGGGTAGGAAAAGGAGGGGGAGTTCGGAGATAAGGAGATAGAGAGTTGAGGTTTTGGGGGGAGAATGTGGGTGATTAGAGTTATGAGGAATGAGGGGGTTTGGGGTAGAGAAAGAGATGGAGATCATGGTGGGGGGAAGGTGTAGTTGTTAAGAGAATATCATGGAATTTAAAGAGAAGGGGGGTATAATGTAGGGGTAGAGGGAGAGAGAGAGCTAGGGGGAGTCGTATATATATAGAGAGAGAGAGGGGCGGAGGGGGTGTTTATGGATAGGGAGATAAAGAGATAGATATTGGCATGGGGGGAGGTTAAGGGCCTGATAGAGCATTAAGTAAGTCAGAGAGAATGGGGGTATAGAATTGGGGAAGAGAGAGGAAGAGTGGTAAGTGGTAGGGGAAGGGGCTTTAGGAGAGACAAACACAGAGAGTGGTTTATGGGTAGGGGTAGTAAGAAAGAGAGAGATAGAGAGAGAGAGAGAGAGAGGTATAGTGTTTGGTTATGGGTAGGGAGACTAGGAGGGGGATTAGGAACATAGAGAGGGGGGTTTAGTGGTAGTGAGAGTGTGTGCAAGAGAGAGGAGTGGTTTATAGTGTTAGGGGGGAGAGAGAGAGGAGTGTGGTCATAAGTAGGTGGATTAAACAAAAAAGAGAGGGAAATAGAGAGCCTGGGGTGAGTGGAAGGAGGGTGTGGGTGATTAGGGGAAGGGGCAGAGGATTGTTGTGGGAGAGAAAGAGATAGATATCAAAGTGGGGGGGGCTAAGGGTTTAGGAATGACAAGGGTTGTTCGACTAAAGGAAGTATAGAGAGAGAGAGAGAGATGGGTGGTGGTAAGTTCTAGTTGAGGGGGATTAGGACAAAGAAAGAGAGAGAGGGGTTTAGGGAGAGGGGGCCTACGAGAGAGAACGAGAGAGTCGTATAGAGAAGAGGAGATATAGAGAGAGAGGGGGGGTTGTTAGCAGTAGGGGGAGGAGCAGGAGGTGGATTAGTGTGAGGGAGATGAGTACAGGGTGTGTTGTTGAGAGAGAAAGAGAGAACATGGGGGGGTGTTAGGTTGTTTGGAGAGAGAGAGAGAGAGAGCAGTGGCTTTTAGGGGTAGGTGCAGTATTCGAGTGGTGTGTTTGTGTGTGTGAGAGATAAATATATATAGAGTTTGGGGGAGATATGGGGAGGGTTTGGGTGATTAGGGGTATGGGGGAGGAGGTGGGTTGCTGGAGAGAAAGATATAAATATCACAATGGATGGAGGGGTGAGAGAGAGAGATGCGGGTGATAAGTCATAGTGGGGGGGATTACATGACAGAGAGATGGGGGGGGTATAGGGTAGAGTAAATATGAGAGATGGAGAGAGAAGCGGAGGGGGTGGTTATGGGTATAGGAGGGGCAGGACTTTAGGAAGCATTATGAAAGTTAGAGATAAGGGGGGTATAGGGTGGACACACACACATACAGAGAGAGAGAGAGAGGAGTGGCAAGTGGTAGGGGAAGGGGATTAGGAAAGCTAAAGGGAGAGAAGGATCTATTAGGTGTACGGGTAGTAGGAGAGAGAGAGGGGGTGGTTATTGGTGGGGAGAGTAGGAGTGGGATTAGGGAGAGAGGGGGGGTTATGGGTAGTGATAGTGTGTGTGTGAGAGAGAGAGGGTGGTGTTAGGGGGTTGGGGGAGAGAAAGAGGGGTGGAGTTAGGGGTAGGTGGAGGAGTAGAGAAGATAAAGAGAGGGGAGGGTTAATGGTAGGGGGAGTAGGTAAGGTCTCTTTTGTTTGTGTGTTTGTGTGTGAGAGAGAGAGAGATAGAGATATTCTGGGAGAGGGAGGTAGGGTGTGGGTCATTAGGGGTAGGAAAAGGAGTGGGGGTTTTGAGAGAAGGAGATAGAGAGTTGAGGTTTTAGGGGGGACAATGTGGTTGATTAGAGTTATGAGGAATGAGGGGGTTTGGGGTAGAGAAAGAGATTGAGATCATGGTGGGGGGAAGGTGTAGTTGTTTAGGGAATATCATGGAATTGAGAGAGAAGGGGGGTATAATGTAGGGGTAGAGGGAGAGAGAGAGGGGCGGAGGGGGGTGTTTATGGGTAAAGAGATAAAGAGATAGAGTTTGGAATGGGGGGAGGTTAAAGGCCTTATAGATCATTAAGTAAGTCAGAGAGAATGGGGGTATAGAATGGGGGAAGAGAGAGGGGGAGTGGTAAGTGGTAGGGGAAGGGGTTTTAGGAGAGACAAACACAGAGAGTGGTTTATGGGTAGTGGTAGTAAGAAAGAGAGAGAGAGAGAGAGGTATAGTGTTTGGTTATGGGTAGGGAGAGTAGGAGGGGGATTAGGAACATATAGAGGGGGGTTTAGTGGTAGTGAGAGTGTGTGCGAGAGAGGGGTGTGGTCAGAAGTAGGTGGAGTAAATAAAAGAGAAAGGGGCATAGAGAGCCTGGGGTGAGTGGGAGGGTGTGGGTGATTTGGGGAAGGGGCAGAGGAATTTTATGGGAGATAAAGAAATAGATATTAGAGTGGGGGGGCTAATGGTTTAGGAATGAAAACGGTTGTTCGAGTAAAGGGGGTATAGGTTGGGGGTATAGAGAGAGAGAGAGATGGGTGGTGGTAAGTTCTAGTGGAGAGGTATTAGGAGAGAGAGGGGTTTAGGGAGAGGGGGGCCTACGAGAGAGAACGAGAGGGGTCTTATAGAGAAGAGGAGAGAGAGAGAGAGGGGAGGTTGTTAGTAGTAGGGGGAGGACAAGGAGGTGGATTAGTGTTAGGGAGATGAGTACAGGGTGTGTGGTCGAGAGAGAAAGAGATAAAATGGGGGGGGTTAGGTTGTTTGGAGAGAGAGAGAGAGAGGTGGCTTTTAGGTGTAGGTGCAGTATTAGAGCGGTGTGTTTGTGTGTGTTAGAGATAAATATACAGAGAGTTTTGGGGAGATATGGGGAGGGTTTGGGTGATTAGGGGTGGGGGGGAGGAGGTGGGTTGGGGGAGAGAAAGAAATAAATATCACAATGGATGGAGGGGTGTTACGTTAGAGAAATAGAAAGAGATCAGAATAAGGGGAGGTGGGGTAGAGGTTTAGGGAATATTAGGGAGTTTAGAGAGGAGTATAGGCTTGGGGAAGAGAGAGAGAGAGAGAGAGAGAGTTGGTGGTTATGGGTAGGGAGAGTAGGAAGGAGGTCAGGGAGAGAAAGGGGTTATTTAGGGTTAGTGAGAGAGATAAAGAGAGAGAGAGAGGAGGGTGGGTTAGAGGTAGGGAGAGGAGTAGGGGAAGAGAGAGTGAGGGAGGGGGTTAGTAAATGTTAGAGAGAGAGAGAGGAGGTGAGGGTAGAGATAGAGGGGTGTCGTTAGGAGTAGGTTGTAGAGAAGAGAGAGAGAGAGAGAGAGAGAGAGAGAGAGAGTGGATGGGGGAGTGGGTGGGAGGGTGTGGGTTATTAGGGGAGGGGGAGGAGGGGTGTTGGGGCAGATAAATAAATATAAATCAAGGTGGGGGGAGGTGTCTAAGATGATTAGGGAAATTAGAATAAAGGAGTGGTATATTGTGTGGGAAAAGAGAGAGGGGGGGATTAGGGAGAGTATGAGTGGGGTTAAGAAGAGAGAGTAGGAGTTAGGCATAGTGAGAGTGTTTGAGAGAGAGGGTGGGGGTTTTAGGGGGTTATGGGAGGGAGAAATTGGTGGGGTTTAAGTGGAGGAGGAGGATTATGGTAGAGAGAGAGTGAGAGGTAGGGTTAATAAGAATTAGGCAAAAGAGGGGAGCGATAAAGAGAGAGGGAGAGGAGGAGAGGGTTTAGAGGTAGGGGGAGGAGTAGGGGTTTGAGAGTATCAGAGAGGAGGCTAGTAAGGCAGAGTGAGAGAGAGAGAGAGGAGGAGGTTAGTGGTAGTGGGAGGAGTAGGAAGAGAGAGAGAGAGGGCTATTAGGGGTTGGAAAGAGATGGGGGTTTTTGGGGTAGTGACAATGAGAGAGAGAGGGGGGGAAAATAGCAGGTTGAGGGAGGGAGAGAGGGATAGGGTTTTGGTGTAGGTGGAGGAGTATGATGTAGAGAAAGTGAGAGAGGGAGTTACTAAAAGGTAGAGAGAGAGAGAGAGAGAGAGAGTGTTGGGGGCAAGGGGGGAGGGTGTGGGTTATTAGGGGTAGGGGAGAGGAGGGGGATTTTGAGAGAGAAAGATATTGTGGTGGGGGAAGGGGGTTTATGGGTTTATGGTGGGGGTATAGAGAGAGAGAGAGAGATAGAGAGAGAGAGAACGGGGGGAGGGGTGAGGAGGGGAGGGTGTTGGCGATTAGGGGTACATGAAGGAGGAGGTTTGGGGGGAGAGAAAGATATGGAGATTATGGTGGGGGAAGTTGGTGTAGGGTTTTAGGGAGTATTATGGAATTTAAAGAGAAGGAGTAGTATAGGGTGGGGAGAGAGAGAGAGAGAGAGGAGAGAAGAGAGAGATTGAGAGAGAGAGAGGGAGAGGGGGAGAGATAGAGAGAGATTGAGAGAGAGAGAGGGAGAGGGTTTGCAATAGGTGGATTAGGAGAGATAGATATATAGGGGTATTGTTTGTAGTTATGGGTAGATATGTAGATATAGATCAGGGTTGGGCAGAGGGGTAGCAATTTAGGGAGCATTAAGAAGTTTAGACAGAATGGTTGTTTAGGGGTGGGGTCAGAGATGGAGAGAAAGGAGGGGTGACAAGTGGTACGATAAGGGGGGTTATAAGAGACAAAGTGAGAGAAGTACTTAGTTGTAGGTGGAGTAGGAGGAGATAGAGAGGGGGGGAGGGGTTATTGGTAGCGAGAATAGGTGGGTTTAGGGAGAGGGAAGAGGGTTCTATTTATAGAGAATGTTTAGGAGAGAGAGAGGGGTGGGGTTTACAGTAGGTGGTATTAGAGTGTAGGTTATTAGGGGTAGGGTTATAGGTTTAGGTATTATTAGTGTAGTTGGAGAGAAGGGGGTTATAGGTTGGCGGAGAGAGAGAGCTATGGAGGGGGCTCATTAATAAGCATCAAATAGAGAGAGATAAAGAGAAAGAGGAGGGGGGTTAAATCTAGGGCTTAGAGTGGGGTGGTTAGAGAGTGAGAGAGGGTGTTTGTAATGGTTAGAGAGAGATAAAAGGTCAGTGGTAAGGTGAGGATTAGGATGTGTGCATGTGTGTGAAATAGAGAGAGAGAGAATTGGGGTGTTAAGTTGTTGGGGGAGAGAGAGGGGTTAGTACTAAGTGGCAGGGGGGATATTAGGAGAGAGATGGCTAGGGGGAGGGAGAGTAAGAGAGAGAGACATAGAGAGAGAGAAGGTGAGGGATTAGGTGTATGAATGGGGTTAGAGTGGGATATAGGTTGTTAGGGGTTGTGAGAGTGAGAAAGAGAGAAAGGGGGGGTGTTAGGTGGCAAGAGAGAGAGAGAGAGAGAGAGAGGGGGGGGTCTTGTGTAGGGGAAATATGAGAGATAGAGAGTGAAGTGGAGAAGGTGGTTATGGGTAGAGAAGGGGTAGGACTTTTGGGGCGTATATGGTGGACACTCACATACACACACACACAGAGAGGAGTGGTAAGTGGTAGGGGAAGGGGTTAGGAGAGACAAAGAGAGAGAGAAGGGTTTATTAGGTGTAGGGGGAATATGAGAGAGAGAGGGGAGGTGGTTATTGGGTCCAAAGAGTCAAAGTGTGGTTAGGGTGAGAGAGAGGGGTTATGGGTAGTGAGTCTGTGTGTGAGAGAGAGGGTGGTGTTAGGAGGTTGGGGGAGAGAGAGAGATGGGTTAAGTTAAGGGTAGATGGAGGATTATACAAGATAGAGAGATGGGGGTTTAATGGTAGGGGAGGAGTAGGCCAATGTCTCTAAGAGAGAGAGAGAGGGAGGTAGGGTGTGGGTGATTAGGGGTAGGAAAAGGGGGGGGATTGGGAGAGAAGGAGATAGAGAGTCGAGGGTCTAGGGGGGAGGGTTTGGGTGATTAGGGTTATGAGGAAGGAGGGGGCTTTGGGTAGAGAAAGAGATGGAGATCATGGTGGCGGGCGGTTTAGTTGCTTAGGGAATATCATGGAATTTAAAGAGAAGGGGGGTATAATGTAGGGGTAGAGGGGAGAGAGAGCGTTAGGGGGAGTGGGATATATTTAGAGAGAGAGGGGTGGAGGGGGTTTTTATGGGTAGGGAGAGAAGAGATAGATATTTGCATGGGGGAGGTTAACAGTCTTATGGAGAATTAATTAAGTTAGAGAGAATGGGGGTATAGGATGGGGGGAAGAGAGAGTGTGAGTGGTAAGTGGTAGGAGAAGGAGGGTTATGAGAGATAAACAAAGAGAGTGAGTTAGGGTTAGGGGTAGTAAGAAAGAGAAAGAGAGAGGTATAGTGGTTAGTTATGGGTAGGGAGAGTAAAAGGGGGATTAGGAACATAGAGAGGGGGGGTTAGTGGTAGTGAGTCTGTGTCTGAGAGAAAGGGGTGGTTTTACAAGGTTAAGGGCAAGAAGAAGTAGGTGAAGTAGACAAGAGAGAGAGGGACAGACAGAGCCAAGAGTGAGTGGAAGTATGGTGTGGATGATTATGGGTAGGGGGAGGAGGGTGGTTGTGGGAGAGAAAGAGATAGATATCATAGAGGGGGGGTAAGGGTTTAGGAATGACTAGGGATTTTAGAGTGAATGGGGCATAGGTTGGGGGTAGAGAGAGAGAGATGGGTGGTGGTAATTGCTATGGGAGGGGGTTAGGAGAGAGAAAGAGAGAGGGGGACTAATATAGAGAACCGGAGTGTCTTAAAGATAAGAGAAGATATAGAGAGAGGGGGTGTGTTAGCAGTACGGGGGGAGAGTGAGAGAGAGGGGGTTAGTAAGGTTTAGAGAGAGAGAGAAAGGAGGTGGGTTAGTGTTAGGGGGATGAGTAGGGGTGTGCCACTTGAGAGATAAAGAGAGAACATGGGGGGGTGTTAGGTTGTTTGTAGAGAGAGAGAGAGAGAGAGAGAGAGAGGTGGGTGTTAGTGGAGCGATGTGTTTGTGTGTGTGATATATATAGAGAGAGAGTTTGGGGGAGATAATGGGGAGGGTGTGGGTGATTATGGGTAGGGGGAAGAGGGTGTTTGTGGGAGAGAAAGAGATAAATATCATAATGAATGGAGGAGGGTTATGGCAGAGAAATATAGAGATCAAAATGGGGGAAGGTGGGGTGTAGGTTTAGGGAATATTAGGGACTTTAGAGAGGAGGAGTATAGGCTTGGGGAAGAGAGAGAGAGAGAGAGGGGGGGGGTGGTTATGGGTAGGAAGAGTAGGAGGAGGGTGAGGGAGAGAAACGAGTTGTTTAGGGTTAGTGAAAGTGAGAGAGAGAGAGAGAGAGAGGAGGGTGAGTTAGAGGTAGGGAGAGGAGTAGGGGAAGAGAGAGTGAGAGAGGGGGGATTAGGGGAGAGATAGAGGGGCGTGGTTAGGAATAGGTGGGAGAGAGAGAGAGAGAGAGAGAGAGAGAGAGAGAGAGAGAGAGAGAGAGAGAGAATGGGGGGAGTGGGTGGGAGGGTGTGGGTTATTAGGGGGAGGGGGAGGATGGGTGTTGGGGCAGATATATAAATATAGATCAAGTTGGGAAAAGAGAGAGGGGGCTCAGGGAGAGTATGAATGGGGTTAAGAAGAAGGAGTAGGGTTTAGGGGTAGTGAGAGTGTTTGAGAGAGAGGGTGGGGGTTAGGGGAGGGAGAAAGTGGTGGGGTTTAGGTGGATGTGGAGTATTATGGTAGAGAGAGAGTGATACATAGGGTTAATAGGCGTTAGAAAGAAGATGGGAGAGATAGAGAGAGAGGGAGAGGAGGAGGGTTTGTTAGAGGTAGGGGGAGGATTAGGGGTTTGAGAGTATCAAAGAGGAGGTTAGTAAGGTTGAGAGAGAGAGGGGGGGGTATATTTTATGAGAGAGAGAGAGAGTGGCTTAGGAAGAGTATTGGTGGGGTTAAGAAGAGAGAATAAGGGTTAGGGGTAGTGATATTTTTTTTTTGAGAGAGAGTGGGGGTGGTATGAGGTTAGGGGAGCGAGAGAATGGTGGTGATTAGCGAAGGGAGAAAAAGGTGGGTGGAAGCATAGGGCTTTAAGAAGCAGTCAATAGGTTAGAGAAAAGGGGGTTAGATAGAGAGGGGCAATTAGTAAGTGGTAGGGGAAGGGGGATTAGGAGGGATAAAGAGAGAGAGGGGTTTAGGGGTAAGGGGAGTAGGAAATACAAAGAGAGACATAGGGGCTAGTTATGGGTAGGGATAGTAGGAAGGAGATTAGGGGGAGAGAGAGAGAGGGTGGGTTAGAGGTAGTGAGAGTGTGTGTGTGAGAGAGAGTTGGCTGTTAGGGGCTTGGGGGAGAGAGAGAGAGATAGATGGGGTTAGAAGTATGTGGAGGAATAGACAAGAGAGAGAATGAGAGAGATAGGGTGAGTGGAAGGAGGATGTGGGTGATTAGGGGTAGAGGGAGGAGGATAGTTTTGGGAGAGAAATATATAGATATCAGGGTGGGGGGTATGGCTTTAAGGATGATTAGTGATATTATAGAGAATGGGGGGTATAGGGTGGGGATAGAGAGAGAGATATGGGTGTTGGTAAGTGTTAGGTGGAGGGATATTAGGAGACAGAAATAGAGAGAGGGTTTTAGGGGGAGGGGGAATAAGAGATATAAAGAGAGGGGCTTAGGGAGAAGAGCATGTTAGTAAATATAAGAGAGAGAGAGAGAGAGAGAGAGAGAGATGAGGAGATGTTAGTAGTAGGGGGAGGATTGAGGGGCGAGAGAGTGAGATAAGGGGTTAGTGAGGGTTAGAGAGAGAGAGGAGGTGGATTAATGTTTGGGGGTGTATGCATTGTGTGTTTGTGAGAGAAAGAGAGAACATGGTGGAGGGGGGTGTTAGGGAGTTTGGAGAGAGAGAGAGAGAGGTGTGGGTTTCGGGAAGGTGCAGGATTAAATCTATTAGAGAGAGAGAGAGAGAGAGGAGGGGGTTGGAGGAGAGAAATAAATAGAGATCGCAGTGGGTGGAGTAGTTATAGGGGGGTTTGTGGATAGAAAGAGATAGAGATCACAGCTAGGGGAGGTGGTGTAGGGCATTAAGGAATATTAGGGAATTTAGAGAGAAAAAGGGTATAGGATTCTAAAGAGAGAGAGAGAGAGATTGGGGATTAGATGTAGGGGTATGGGTAATGTGTGTGTGTGTGTGTCTGAGAGAGAGAGAGAGCGAGAGAGAGAGAATATAGGGGGCAGGGGGTGTTAGGGAATTGGGAGAGAGAAAGAAGCGAGAGAGAGAGAGAGAGAGAGAGAGAGAGAGAGAGAGAGAGAGAGAGAGAGAAGGGGAAAGGTGGGGAGGGTGTAGGTTGTTAAGGGTAGCTATATGGTCAATATTAGGGAGGTTAATGAGGAAGGGTATAAGGTGGGGAAAATAGAGAGAGGGGGGAGGTAGGGTCTTAAGAGAGTAGGAGATATAGATAGAGAGTGTTGGAGGGGGTGCTTATGGGTAGGGAAAGAAAGAGATAGAGATCATGGTGGGGGGAGGGGTGGATCTTGAGGGATGATTAGGTTTGTTAGAGAAAAGGGGTTTATAGGATGGGGGAAAGGAGAGATATAGGAGTCGTAACTTGTAGGGTAACGGGGGTTACAATAAATAAAGAAATAGATAGGTTTATAGGTAGGGGAAGAGAGAGAGAGAGAGAGAGGGGGGGTGTTGTTATGTGTGGGGATAGTAGGAGGGGGGTTACATGTAGTTAGAGTGTGTGTGAGAGAGAGGGGGGGGTGTTAGTTGGTTGAAGGAGAGAGGGGGGTGGTTTTTGGGATAGGTGGAGGGGAGAGAGAGAGAGAGAGAGAGAGAGAGAGAGGGGGTGACTAGAAGGAGGGTGTGGGTGATTAGGGGTATGGGGAGAAGTATGGTTGATAGATATAAAGATAAGGTATTAGGGTTGGGGTGAAGGGTTTTAGGGATGATTGGGGCAATGAGAGAGAAGGAGAGTATACAATGGGGTCACATAGAGGGAGAATGAGAGGTGGGGGGTGGTAAGTTGTAGGGGGATTCAGAGAGGGAAATGGAGAGAGGGGTTTATGGGGAGGAGAAGTAACAAAGAGAAAGATATGGGCTTAGGGAGAATATAAGTGGTGCTATGGAAAGAGACAGGGGTTTCCAGGTAGTGACAGTGAAGAGAGACATGGCTATCAGGCAGTTGAGGGAGGGAGAGAGGGCTAGGTTTTTGGTGTAGGTGGAGGAGTATGATATAGAGAAAGTGAGAGAGGGAGTTAGTAAAATGTAGAGAGAGAGAGAGAGAGAGAGAGAGAGAGAGAGGGTTGGGGGCAAGGGGGGAGGGTGTGGGTTATTAGGGGTAGGGGAGAGGAGGGGTATTTCGAGATAGAAAGAGATTGTGGTGGGGGTAAGGGGGTGTATGAGTTTATTATGGAGGTAGAGAGGGAGAGAGAGAGGGGGGTTTAGGAAGGGGGGTTTTTGTGATTACAGGTAGGGGAAAGGAGGCTATTTTAGGGATATAAAGATACAGAGATCATGGTGGTAGGAGGGGGTGTAGGGTTTTATGGAGTATTATGGAAGTTAGACAGAAGGGGGTAGCATAGGGTGGGGAGAGAGGGAGAGAGAGGGGGTGGAGGGTTTGAGGAAGTGGGAGTAGGATAGATAGAGATATAGGGGTAGTGTGTGTGGATATGGGTAGGAATGGATATAGAAATCAAGGTTTGCAGAGGGTTAGCAATTTAGTAAGCATTAAGAATGTTAGAGAGAAGGGGAGTATAGGGTGGGGTCAGAGATGGAGAGAGAAGGGGCTGGTATGTGGTAGGGGAATGTGGGTTAGGAGAGACAAAGTCAGAAAAGTGCTTAGTTGTAAGGGGATTAGGAGGAGAGGGAGAGGGGGGTTATTGGTAGGGAGAGTAGGAGGGGGGTTAGGGAGAGGGAAAGGGGTTTTGGGTATTGAGAATGTGTGGGAGAGAGAGAGGGGTGGGGTTAGCGATAGGTGGAGAGAGAGGGGGGGTTAGTGGAAGTAGGGTGTAGGTTGTTAGGGGCAGGGGGAGGAGAGAAGTTGTGGGAGAGAAAGAGATAGGGATCATGGTGCGGGGGTAGGGTTTTAGGTTTTATTAGTGTAGTTGAAGACAAGGGGGGTATAGGGTGAGGGATGAGAGAGAGTTGTTGAGAGGGTTAATTAGTAAGCATTAGAGAGAGAGCGAAAGAGAGAGAGGAGGAGGGTTAAATCTAGGGCTTAGAGTAGGGTGGTTAGAGAGTGAGAGAGGGTGTTAGTTATTGTTAGAGAGAGATAAAAGCTAATTGGTAAGGATAGGAGTAGGGTGTGTGCATGTGTGTGAGATAGATAGATAGAGAGAGAGGGGGGGGAGAGAGAGAGAGAGAATGGGGTGTTAGATTGTTGGGGAGAGAGAAGGGTTAGTGCTAAGTGGCAGTGGGAGAGATTAGGAGAGAGATATAGAGAAAGAGGGCTAGGAGGACAGAGTGTAAGAGAGAGAGAGAGACAAAGTGAGGGGATTAGGTGTATGTATGGGGTTAGTGTGAGATAGAGGTTGTTAGGGGAAGTGAGAGTGTGAGAGACAAAAAGGGGGGGTGCTAGGTGGTGAGAGAGAGAGAGAGAGAGAGAGAGATGCAGGTGATAAGTCATAGTGGGGGGGGATTACATGACAGAGAGATGGGGGGGGTTATAGGGTAGAGAAAATATGAGAGATAGAGAGAGAAGTAGAGAGGGTGGTTATGGGTAGAGAAGGGGTAGGACTTTAGGAAGCATTATGAAAGTTAGAGATAAGGGGGGTATAGGGTGGACACACACACACAGAAGAGTGGCAAGTGGTAGGGGAAGTGTGTTAGGATAGCTAAAGGGAGAGAAGGGTTTATTAGGTGTAAGGGGATTAGGAGAGAGAGAGAGTGGGGGGTGGTTATTGGTGGGGAGAGTAGGATTGGGATTAGGGAGATAGGGGGGGTTATGGGTAGTGAGAGTGTGTGTGAGAGAGAGAGGGTGGTGTTAGGGTTTTTGGGAGAGAGAGAGTGGTGGAGTTAGGGGTAGGTGGAGTAGAGAAGATAAATAGAGGGGGGAGTTAATGGTAGGGGGGAGTAGATAAGGTCTCTTTTTGGTGTGTGTGTGTATTTGTGAGAGAGAGAGAGAGAGGGATTGGGGGAGAGGGAGGTAAGGTGTGGGTCATTAGGGGTAGGAAAAGTAGGGGGGTTGGGAGAGAAGGAGATAGAGAGTCAAGGGTCTAGGGGGGAGAATATGTGTGATTAGAGGTATGAGTTATGAGGGGGTTTGGGGTAGAGAAATAGATGGAGATCATGGTGGGGGGAAGGTGTAGTTGTTCAGGGAATATCATGGAATTTAAAGAGAAGGGGTATAATGTAGTCGTAGAGGGAGAGAGAGAGTTAGGGGGGCTGGGATATATAGAGAGAGAGGGGCGAAGGGGGTGTTTATGGGTAGGGATATAAAGAGATAGATATTGGCATGGGGGAGGTTAAGGGCCTTACAGAGCATTAAGTAAGTCAGAGAGAATGGGGGAAGAGAAGGGGGAGTGGTAAGTGGTAGGGGAAGGGGGTTTAGGAGAGATAAACACAAAGAGTGGTTTAGGGGTAGGGGCAGTAAGAAAGAGAGAGAGAGGTATAGTGTTTGGTTATGGGTAGGGAGAGTAGGAGGGGGATTAGGAACATAGAGAGGGGGGTTCAGTGGTAATGAAAGTGTGTGTGATAGAGAGGGGTGGTTTTATAGTGTTAGGGGGGAGAGAGAGGGGTGCGGTCAGAAGTAGGTGGAGTAAACAAAAGAGAGATGGATAGATAGAGCCTGGGGTTAGTTTAGAGAGGAGGAGTATAGGCTTGGGGAAGAGAGAGAGACAGATGAAGGGGGTGGTTATGGGTAGGGAGAGTAGGAGGGGGGTCAGGGAGAGAAAGGGGTGGTTTAGGGTTAGTGAGAGAGAGAGAGAGGAGGGTGGGTTAGAGGTAGGGAGAGGAGTAGGGGAAGAGAGAGTGAGGGATGGGGTTAATAAGTGTTTAAGAGAGAGAGAGGGGGGGTTAGGGTAGAGATAGAGGGGTGTGGTCAGGAGTAGGTGGTAGAGAAGAGAGAGAGAGGATGGGGGGACTGGGTGGGAGGGTGTGGGTTATTAGGGGGCGGGGGAGGAGGGGTTTTGGGGAAAAAACATAAATATAGATCAAGATTGGGGGAGGGGGTATGTGTTTAGGATGATTAGGGAAATTAGAGTAAAGGAGGGGTATATTTTTTGGGAAATGAGAGAGGGGGGATTAGGGAGAGTATGATTGGGGTTAAGAAGAGAGAGTAGGGGTTAGGGGTAGTGAGAGTGTTTGAGAGAGATAGTGGGGGTTATGGGAGGGAGAAATTGGTGGGGTTTAAGTTGAGGTAGAGGATTATGGTAGATAAAGAGTGAGAGATATGGTTAATAAGAATTAGGCACAAGAGGGGAGTGATAGAGAGAGAGGGAGAGGATGAGGGCATGTTATATGTAGGGAGAGCAGTAGGGGTTTGAGAGTATCAGAGAGGAGGCTAGTAAGGTTGAGTAGAGAGAGAGAGAAGGAGGAGGTTAGTGGTAGGGGGAGGAGTAGGAAGAGAGAGAGAGAGAGAGGGATAGGGTTTTGGCATAGGTGGAGGAGTACAATGTAGAGAAAGTGAGAGAGGGAGTTACTAAAAGGTAGGGGGAAGAGAGAGAGAGAAAGAGAAAGAGTTGGGGGAAAGGGGGGAGGGTGTGGGTTATTAGGGGTAGGGGAGAGGAGGGGGATTTTGAGAGAGAAATATATTATGGTGGGGGAAGGGGATTTATGGGTTTATTGTGGGGGTAGAGAGAGGGAGAGAGTGAGAGTGGGGCTATGAGGGGTGAGGAGGGGAGGGTGCTGGCGATTAGGGGTAGGGGAAAAAAGGGTGTTTGGGGGAGAGAAAGATACGAAGATTGTGGTGGGGGGAGGGGATGTAGGGGTTTATGGTGTATTATGGAAGTTAGAGAGAAGGGGTAGTTTAGGATGGGGAGAGAGAGAAGGAGAGAGACAGAGACAGAGAGAGGGTTTGCGGTAGGGGGAGTAGGAGAGATAGATATATAGGGGTAGTGTGTGTGGTTATGTGTAGATATGGAGATATAGATCAGGGTTGGTGGAGGGGTAGAAATTTAGAGAGCATTAAGAGGTTTAGAGAGAAGGTGTGTATAGGGTGGGGTCAGAGATGGAGATAGAGGAGGGTTGATAAGTGGTACAGGAAGGAGGGTTATGAGAGACAAAGTGAGAGAAGTTCTTAGTTGTAGGGGGAGTAGGAGGAGAGAGATGGGGGAGGGGTTATTTGTAGGGAGAGTAGGAGGGGGGTTAGGGAGAGTGAAGGGGGTTATGGGTATTGAGAATGTCAGGGAGAGAGAGAGGGGTGGGGTTAGTGGTAGGTGGTGTTAGGGTGTAGGTTGGTAGGGGTAGCAGGTGTAGGTTAGTTGTTGGGGAGAAAGAGATAGAGATCATGGTGGGGGGTAGGGGTTTAGGTATTATTAATGTAGTTGGAGAGAAGGGGATTATAGGGAGGGGGAAGAGAGAGAGCTATGGAGGGGGCTGATTAATAAGCATTAGAGAGAGAGAGAAAGAGAAAGAGAAGGGGGGTTAAATCTAGGGCTTAAAGTATGGTTGTTAAAGAGTGAGAGAGGGTGTTTGTAATGGTTAGAGATAGAAAGAAGGTCAGTGGTAAGGTGAGGATCAGGGTGTGTGCATGTGTGTGATATATATATATATATATATATATATATATAGAAAGAGAGAGAGAATGGGGGTGTTAGGTTGTTGGGGAAGAGAGAGGGGTTAGTACTAAGTGGCAGTGGGGGATATTAGGAGAGAGAGAGTGAGGGGATTAGGTGTATGAATGGGGTTAGAGTGGGATAGAGGTTGTTATGGGTTGTGAGAGTTTGAGAGAGAGAAAGGGGGTGCTAGGTGGTGGAAGAGAGAGAGAGAGAGATGGGGGTAATAAGTCATAGTGGGAGGGGGATTACCTGAGAGAGAGGGGGGGTTTTGGGTAGGGGAAATATGAGAGATAGAGAGTGAAGTGGAGAAGGTGGTTATGGGTAGAGAAGGGGTAGGCCTTTAGGAAGCATTATGAAAGTTATAGAGAAGGGGGGTATATGGTGGACAGAGACAGGGAGAGAGAGGGGAGTGGTAAGTGGTAGGGGAAGGGGTTAAGAGAGACAAAGAGAGAAGAGTTTATTAGGTGTAGGGGGAGTAGGAGAGAGAGAGCGGGGGGTGGTTATTGGTGTGGATATTCGAAGTGTGGTTAGGAAGAGAGAGAGGGGTTATGGGTAGTGAGATTATGTGTGAGAGAGAGGGTGGTGTTAGGAGGTTGGGGGAGAGAGAGAGGGGCTGAGTTAAGGGTATGTGGAGGATTATACAAGATAGAGAGAGGGGGGGTTAGTTGTAGGGGGAGGATTAGGCAATGTCCCTGAGAGAGAGAGAGGGAGGTAGGGTGTGGGTGATTAGGGGTAGGAAAAGGGGGGGGATTGGGAGAGGAGATAGAGAGTCGAGGGTCTAGGGGGGAGGGTGTGGGTGAGTACGGTTATGAGGAAGGAGGGGGTTTTGGGTAGAGAAAGAGATGGAGATCATGGTGGCAATGGGTTTAGTTGTTTAGGGAATATCATGGAATTTAAAGAGAAGGGAGGTATAATGTAGGGGTAGAGAGAGAGAGAGAGAGTGGTTTAGGGGTAGGGGCAGAGAGGGAGAGAGAGAGAGGTATAGTGGTTGGTTATAGGTAGGGAGAGTAGGAGGGGGATTAGGAATATAGAGAGGGGGGGTTAGTGGTAGTGAGTGTGTGTGTGTGAGAGAGAGGGGTGGTTTTAGAGGGTTAGGGGAGAGAGATATTGGTGCAATCAAAACTAGGTGGAATTGATAAGAGAGAGGGCCAGACAGAGCCAAGGGTGAGTGGAAGTATGGTGTAGATGATTAGGGGTAGGGGGAGGAGGGTGGTTGTGGGAGAGAAAGAGATAGACATCAGAGAGGTGGGGTAAGAGTTTAGGAATGACTAAGGTTTTTAGAGTGAATGGGGCATAGGTTGGGGGTAGAGCAAGAGAGAGAGATGGGTGGTGATAAGTGCTACAGGAGGGGTTTAGGAGAGAGAAAGAGAGAGGGGTTTAGGGGATGGGGACTAAGATATAGAACCAGAGGGTATTAAAGAGAAGAGAAGATATAGAGAGGGGGTGTGTTAGCAGTAGGTGGGAGAGTAAGGGATGTTAGAGTGAGAGAAAAGGGGTTATTAAGGGTTAGAGAGAGAGAGAGAAAGGAGGTGGATTAGTGTTAGGGAGATTAGTAGGGGGTGTGTTGTTGAGAGAGAAAGAGAGAACATGGGGAGGGTGTTAGGGTGTTTGGAGAGAGAGAGAGAGAGAGGTGGGTGTTAGGGGTAGCTGTAGGTGGAGGATTAGAGCGGTGTGTTTGTGTGTGAGAGATATATATATAGAGAGTTTTGGGGAGATATGTGGAGGGAGTGGGTAATTATGGATAGGGGAGAGGAGGGGGGTGAGGTGAGAGAAAGAGATAAATATCACAATGGATGGAGGGGGGTAATTGCAGAGAAATAAAGAGAGATCGAAATGGGGGGAGGTGGGGTAGAGGTTTAGGGAATATTAGGGAGTTTAGAGAGGAGGAGTATAGGCTTGGGGAAGAGAGAGAGGAGAGAGATTGGGGGTTGGTTATGGGTAGGAAGAGTAGGAGGGGAGTGAGGGAGAGAAAGGGGTGGTTTAGGGTTAGTGAGAGAGAGAGAGAGAGAGGAGGGTGGGTTAGAGGTAGGAAGAGGAGTAGGGGAAGAAAGAGTGAGAGGGGGGTTAGGGGAGAGATAGAGGGGTGTGGTTAGGAATAGGTGGGAGAGAGAGAGAGAGAGCGAATGGGGGGGAGTGGGTGGGAGGGTGTGGGTTATTAGGAGGAGCGGGAGGATGGGTGTTGGGGCAGATATATAAATATAGATCTAAGTGGGGGGAGGGGGTAGGTGTTTAGGCTGATTAGGAATATTAGAGTAAAGGAGGGGTATATTGTGTGGGAAAAGAGAGGGGGAAGGAGCTTAGGGAGAGTATGAGTGGGGTTAAGAAGAGAGAGTAGGGGTTAAGGGTAGTGAGAGTGTTTGAGAGAGAGACTGGGGGTTTTAGCGGGTTATGGGAGGGAGAAATTGGTGGGGTTTAAGTGGAGGTGGAGGATTATGGTAGAAAGAGAGAGTGAGAGATAGGGTTAATAAGAATTAGGCACAAGAGGGGAGTGATAGATAGAGAGGGAGAGGAGGATGGGTTTTTAGAGGTAGGGGAGGAGTAGGTGTTTGAGAGTATCAGAGAGGAGGTTAGTAAGGTCAAGTGAGAAAGAGAGAGAAGGAGGTTAGTGGTAGGGGGAGGAGTAGGCAGAGAGAGAGAGAGAGGGCTATTAGGGGTTGGAAATAAATGGGAGTTTTGGGGTAGTGATAGAGAGAGAGAGAGCGGGGGAAATTAGGGGGTTGAGGGAGGGAGAGAGTGATAGGGTTTTGGTATAGGAGGAGGAGTATGATGTAGAGAAAGTGAGAGAGGGAGTTACTAAAAGGTAGAGAGAGAGAGAGAGAGAGAGAGAGAGAGAGAGATTATGGGGGCAAGGGGGGAAGGTGTGGGTTTTTAGGGGTAGGGGAGAGGAGAGGGATTTTGAGAGAGAAAGAGATTGTTGTGGGGAAAGAGGGTTTATGGGTTTATGGTGGGGTACAAGAGAGAGAAAGAGAGAGAGAGAGAGAGGGAGGGAGAGGAGGGGAGGGATGAGGAGGGAAGGGTGTTGGCGATTAGGGGTAGGGGAAAGGAGGGGGTTTTGGGGAGAGAAAGACATGGAGATTGTGGTGGGGGGAGGGCGTGTAGGGATTTAGGGAGTATAATGGAAGTTGGAGAGAAGGGGTAGTATAGGGAGGGGAGAGAGAGAGAGAGAGAGAGAGAGAGAGAGAGAGAGAAGGTTTGGGGTAGGGGAGTAGGAGAGATATATACATAAGTGTAGTGTGCTTGTTTATGGGTATATATGGATATATAGATCAGGGTTGGTGGAGGGGTAGCAATTTAGGGAGCATTAACAAGGCTACAGAGAAGGGGTGTATAGGGTGGGATCATAGATGGAGAGAGAGGGGGTGATAAGTGGTACGAGAAGGGGGATTATGAGAGACAAAGTGAGAGAAGTGCTTAGTTGTAGGGGGAGTAGAAGGATAGAGAGAGGGGGAGGGGTAATTGGTAAGGAGAGTAGGAGGGGAGTTAGGGAGATAAAAGGGGGTTATGAGTATTAAGAATGTGTGGGAGAGAGAGATGGGTGGGGTTAGGGTGTAGGATGTTAGGGGTAGGGGATGGAGGGTACTTGTTGGGGAGAAAGAGACAGAGATAATGGTGGGGGGGTAGGGGTTTAGCTATTATTAGTGTAGTTTGAGAGAAAGGGGTTATAGGGTGGGGGAAGAGAGAGAGCTATGGAGGGGGCTTATTAATAAGCATTAGAGAGAGAGAGAGAGAGAAAGAGAGAGAGGAGGGGGGTTAAATATAGCACTTAGAGTAGGGTGGTTAGAGAGTGAGATAGGGTGTTAGTAATGGTTAGAGAGAGATAAAATGTTAGTGGTAAGGGGAGGAGTAGGCTGTGTGCATGTGTGTGATATAGATAAAGAGAGAGAGAGAGAATGAGGGTGTTAGGTTGTTGGGGGAGAGAGAGGGGTCAATGCTAAGTGGCAGTGGGGGATATTGGGAGAGAGAGAGAGAGAGAGAGAGAGAGAGAGAGAGAGAGAGAGAGATTGGGGTAATAATTCATAGTGGGAGGGGGGGTATTGGATAGGGGAAATATGAGATATAGAGAGAGAACCAGAGAAGGTGGTATATGATGGACACACACACACACACACAAATAGAGAGAGAGAGAGGAGTGGTAAGTGGTAGGGGAAGGGGGTTAGGAGAGAAAAAAAGAGAGAAGGGTTTATTAGGTGTAGGGGGAGTAGGAGAGAGTGAGGGGGGGGTGGTTATTGGTGGGGAGAGTTGGAGTGTGGTTAGGGAGAGAGAGAGGGATTATGGGTAGTGAGACTGTGTGTGTGAGATAGAGGGTGGTGTGAGGAGGTTGGGGGAGAGAGAGGGGGGTTGATTTAAGGGTAGGTGGAATACTATACAATATAGAGAGAGGGGGAGTTAGTGGCAGGGGGAGGAGTAGGAAATGTCTATGTGAGAGAGAGAGAGAGAGAGAGAGAGAGAGAGATTGGGGGAGAGGGAGGTAGGGTGTGTGTGATTAGGGCTAGGAAAAGGAGGGGGGTTAAGAGAGAATGAGATAGAGAGTCGAGGGGGAGGGTGTGGGTGATTATGGTTATGAAAAAGGAGGGAGATTTGGGTAGAGACAGCGATGGAGATCATGGTGGAAAGGGGTGTAAGGGTTTAGGGAATATCATGGAATTTAAAGAGAAGGGGGCTATAATGTAGGGGTAGGGAGAGAGAGAGAGTTAGGGGGATTGGGATATATAGAGAGAGAGAGGTGTGGAGGGGGTGGTTATGGGCAGGGAGAGAAAGAGATAGAGATTGGAATGGGGGGAGGTTAAGGGACTTACAGAGCATTAAG
Source organism: Larix kaempferi (assembly GCA_027924585.1). Classification (NCBI taxonomy): domain Eukaryota; kingdom Viridiplantae; phylum Streptophyta; class Pinopsida; order Pinales; family Pinaceae; genus Larix; species Larix kaempferi. The sequence continues at coordinate 10,094,937 of BSBM01001152.1, forward strand.
TAAGTTAGAGAGAATGGGGATATGGGATGGGGGAAGAGAGAGGGGGAATGGTAAGTGGTAGGGGAAGGAGCGTTAGGAGATATAAACAAAGAGAGTGGTTTAGGGGTAGGGGCAGTAAAAAAGAGAGAGAGGGAGAGGTATAACGATTGGTTATGGGTAGGGATAGTAGGAGGGGAATTAGGAACATAGAGAGGGGGTGTTAGTGGTAGTGAGTGTGTGTGTGAGAGAGAGGGGTGGTTTTAGAGGGTTACGGGAGAGAGAGATTGGTGCGGTCAGAAGTGTGTGGAGTAGACAAGAGAGAGAGGGATAGATAGAGCCAGGGGTGACTGGAAGGAGGATGTGGATGATTAGGGGTAGGGGGAGGAGGGTGGTTGTGGGAGAGAAAGACATAGATATCGGAGGGGGGGGTAAGGGTTTAGGAATTACTAGGGTTGTTAGAGTGAATGAGGTATAGGTTGGGGGTGAGAGAGAGAGAGATGGGTGGTGGTAAGTGATAGGTGAGGGGGTTCGTAGAGAGCAAGAGAGAGGGGTTTAAGTAGAGGGGGATTAAGATAGAGAACGAGAGCATCTTAAAGATAAGATAAGGTATATAGAGAGGGGGGGGTGTTAGCAGTAGGGGGAGGAGTAACGGGTGATAGAGTGAGAGAGAGGGGGTTAGTAAGGGTTAGAGAGAGAGAAATTAGGTGGATTAGTGTTAGGGGATGAGTAGAGGGTGTGTGCTTGAGAGAGAAAGAGAGAACATGGGGAGTGTTAGGGTGTTTGGAGAGAGAGAGAGAGAGAGAGAGCGAGGTGTTAGGGGTCGGTGCAGGATTAGAGCGATGTGTTTGTGTGTGAGAGAGAGATATATATAGAGTTTGGGGGAGATATCGGGAGATGGGGGGGTTGGGGGAGAGAAAGAGATAAATATCACAATGGATGGAGGGGTGGTGGTAGGGGTAGGGTTGGTTAGCGAAGAGAAATAGACAAAGATCATAATGGGGGGAGGTGTGGTAGATGCTTAGGGAATATCAGGGAGTTTAGAGAGGGGGAGTATAGGCTTGGGGAAGAGAGAGAGAGAGAGAGAGAGAGAGAGAGAGGGGGGGTGGTTAAGGGTAAGGAGAGTAGAAAGTGGGTTAGGGAGAGAAAGGGGCAGTTTAGGGTTAGTGTGTGTGTTTGAGAGAGAGAGAGAGAGAGAGAGAGAGGATGGGTGTTTTTAGGGGGTTGGGGGAAAGAGAGTGGTGGGGTTTAGGTGTAAATGGAGGATTATGGGAGAGAGAGAGAGGGGATGTTAGTAAGGGTTAGGGGGAATAGGAGAGAGAGTGTGTGTGAGAGAGAGAGAGAGTGGGTTAGAGGTAGGTGAAGAGAGAGTGATATATGGGGTTAGTAAGGGTTGGAGAGAGAGAGAGGGGTGTGGTTAGGATTAGGTGGGAGAGAGAGAGAGAGAGAGAGAGAGAGAGAGAGAGAGAGAAGGGGGGAAGTGGGGGGAGGGTGTGTGTTATTAAGGGGAGGGGGAGGGGGAGGCGAAGGAGGGGAGGAGGGAGAGATAAAGACATAGATATCAAGGTGGGGGGAGGGGGTAGGTGTTTAGGATTATTAGAGAAATTAGAGAGAAGGGGGGGTATATTGAGTGGGAAAAGAGAGAGAGAGAGAGAGAGAGAGAGGAGGGGAATAGTGGTAGGGGGAAGAGTAGGCGATGTGTTTGTGTGTGTGTGTGTGTGTGTGTGAGAGAGAGAGAGAGAGAGAGAGAGAGAGAGAGAATGTGGGGGGTGGGTGGTGTTAGGGCATTGGGGGAGACCGAGGGGTGGTGGTTAGTTGTAGATGGATTAGAGGGGTGAGAGAGAGAGAGAGAGAAAGAGAGAGTCGATGGGTGAGGGAAGATATCCTAACTCCTAGTTTGCATGAATAGAGAGAACATGGGGAGGGTGTTAGGGTGTTTGGAGAGAGAGAGAGAGAGAGAGGTGGGTGTTAGGGGTAGGTGTAGGTGCAGGATTATAGCTGTGTGTTTGTGTGTGAGAGAGATATATATATAGAGTTTGGGGGAGATATGTGGATGGAGTGGGTGATTATGGGTAGGGGAGAGGAGGGGGGTGAGGTGAGAGAAAGATATAAATATCACAATGGATGGAGGGGGGTTATTGTAGAAAAAGAAAGAGAGATCAAAATGGGGGGAGGTGGGGTAGAGGTTTAGGGAATATTAGGGAGTTTAGAGAGGAGGAGTATAGGCTTGGGGAAGAGAGAGAGGAGAGAGATTGGGGGTTGGTTATGGGTAGGAAGAGTAGGAGGGGAGTGAGGGAGAGAAAGGGGTGGTTTAGGGTTAGTGAGAGAGAGAGAGAGAGTAGGGTGGGTTAGAGGTAGGGAGAGGAGTAGGGGAAGAAAGAGTGAGAGGGGGGTTAGGAGAGAGATAGAGGGGTGTGGTTAGGAATAGGTGGGGGAGAGAGAGAGAGAGCGAATGGGGGGAGTGGGTGGGAGGGTGTGGGTTATTAGGAGGAGGGGGAGGATGGGTGTTGGGGCAGATATATAAATATAGATCTAAGTGGGGGCAGGGGGTAGGTGTTTAGGATGATTAGGAATATTAGAGTAAAGGAGGGGTATATTGTGTGGGAAAAGAGAGGGGGGAGGAGCTTAGGGAGAGTATGAGTGGGGTTAAGAAGAGAGAGTAGGGGTTAAGGGTAGTGAGAGTGTTTGAGAGAGAGGCTGGGGGTTTTAGCGGGTTATGGGAGGGAGAAATTGGTGGGGTTTAAGTGGAGGTGGAGGATTATGGTAGAAAGAGAGAGTGAAAGATAGGGTTAATAAGAATTAGGCACAAGAGGGGAGTGATAGATAGAGAGGGAGAGTAGGATGGGTTTTTAGAGGTAGGGGAGGAGTAGGTGTTTGAGAGTATCAGAGAGGAGGTTAGTAAGGTCGAGTGAGAGAGAGAGAGAAGGAGGTTAGTGGTAGGGGGAGGAGTAGGCAGAGATAGAGAGAGAGGGCTATTAGGGGTTGGAAATAAATGGGAGTTTTGGGGTAGTGATAGAGAGAGAGAGAGGGGGGGAAATTAGGGGGTTGAGGGAGGGAGAGAGTGATAGGGTTTTGGTATAGGTGGAGGAGTACGATGTAGAGAAAGTGAGAGAGGGAGTTACTAAAAGGTATAGAGGGAGAGAGAGAGAGAGAGAGATTATGGGGGCAAGGGGGGAGGGTGTGGGTTATTATGGGTAAGGGAGAGGAGGGGGATTTTGAGAGAGAAAGAGATTGTTGTGGGGAAAGAGGGTTTATGGGTTTATGGTGGGGTACAAGAGAGAGAGAGAGAGAGAGAGAGAGAGAGAGAGAGGAGGGGAGGGGTGAGGAGGGAAGGGTGTTGGCGATTAGGGGTAGGGGAAAGGAGAGGGTTTAGGGGAGAGAAAGACATGGAGATTGTGGTGGGGGGAGGGCGTGTAGGGGTTTAGGGAGTATAATGGAAGTTAGAGAGAAGGGGTAGTATAGGGTGGGGAGAGAGAGAGAGAGAGAGAGAAGGTTTGGGGTAGGGGAGTAGGAGAGAAATATACATAAGTGTAGTGTGCTTGTTTATGGGTAGATATGGATATATAGATCAGGGTTGGTGGAGGGGTAGCAATTTAGGGAGCATTAACAAGGTTACAGAGAAGGGGTGTATAGGGTGGGATCATAGATGGAGAGAGAGGGGGTGATAAGTGGTATGAGAAGGGGGATTATGAGAGACAAAGTGAGAGAAGTGCTTAGTTGTAGGGGGAGTAGGAGGAGAGAGAGAGGGGGAGGGGTAATTGGTAAGGAGAGTAGGAGGGGAGTTAGGGATATGAAAGGGGGTTATGAGTATTAAGAATGTGTGGGAGAGAGAGACGGGTGGGGTTAGGGTGTATCTTGTTAGGGGTAGGGGGTGGAGGGTACTTGTTGGGGAGAAAGAGATAGAGATAATGGTGGGGGGGTAGGGGTTTAGCTATTATTAGTGTAGTTTGAGAGAAAGGGGTTATAGGGTGGGGGAAGAGAGAGAGCTATGGAGGGGGCTGATTAATAAGCATTAGAGAGAGAGAGAGAGACAGAGAGAGAGGAGGGGGGTTAAATATAGCACTTAGAGTAGGGTGGTTAGAGAGTGAGATAGGGTGTTAGTAATGGTTAGAGAGAGATAAAATGTTAGTGGTAAGGGGAGGAGTAGGGTGTGTGCATGTGTGTGATATAGATAAAGAGAGAGAGAGAGAGAGAATGAGGGTGTTAGGTTGTTGGGGGAGAGAGAGGGGTCAGTGCTAAGTGGCAGTCGGGGATATTGGGAGAGAGAGAGAGAGAGAGAGAGAGAGAGATGGAGAGAGAGAGATTGAGGTAATAATTCATAGTGGGAGGGGGGGTCTTGGATAGGGGAAATATGAGATATAGAGAGAGAACCAAAGAAGGTGGTATATGATGGACACACACACACACACACAAATAGAGAGAGAGAGAGGAGTGGTAAGTGGTAGGGGAAGGGGGTTAGGAGAGACAAAGAGAGAGAAGGGTTTATTAGGTGTAGGGGGAGTAGGAGAGAGTGGGGGGGGTGGTTATTGGTGGGGAGAGTTGGAGTGTGGTTAGGGAGAGAGAGAGGGGTTATGGGTAGTGAGACTGTGTGTGTGAGATAGAGGGTGGTGTGAGGAGGTTGGGGGAGAGAGAGAGGGGTTGAGTTAAGGGTAGATGGAAGACTATACAATATAGAGAGAGGGGGAGTTAGTGGCAGAGGGAGGAGTAGGAAATGTCTATGTGAGAGAGAGAGAGAGAGAGAGAGAGAGAGAGAGAGAGAGAGAGAGATTGGGGGAGAGGGAGGTAGGGTGTGTGTGATTAGGGCTAGGAAAAGGAGGGGGGTTGGGAGAGAACAAGATAGAGAGTCGAGGGGGAGGGTGTGGGTGATTATGGTTATGAAAAAGGAGGGAGATTTGGGTAGAGAAAGCGATGGAGATCATGGTGGAAAGGGGTGTAAGGGTTTAGGGAATATCATGGAATTTAAAGAGAAGGGGGCTATAATGTAGGGGTAGGGAGAGAGAGAGAGTTAGGGGGATTGGGATATATATAGAGAGAGAGGTGTGGAGGGGGTGGTTATGGGCAGGGAGAGAAAGAGATAGAGATTGGAATGGGGGGAGGTTAAGGGACTGACAGAGCATTAAGTAAGTTAGAGAGAATGGGGATATGGGATGGGGGAAGAGAGAGGGGGAATGGTAAGTGGTAGGGGAAGGAGCGTTAGGAGAGATAAACAGAGAGAGTGGTTTAGGGGTAGGGGCAGTAAAAAGAGAGAGAGGGAGAGGTATAACGATTGGTTATGGGTAGGGATAGTAGGAGGGGAATTAGGAACATAGAGAGGGGGTGTTAGTGGTAGTGAGTGTGTGTGTGAGAGAGAGGGGTGGTTTTAGAGGGTTACGGGAGAGAGAGATTGGTGCGGTCAGAAGTGTGTGGAGTAGACAAGAGAGAGAGGGATAGATAGAGCCAGGGGTGACTGGAAGGAAGATGTGGATGATTAGGGGTAGGGGGAGGAGGGTGGTTGTGGGAGAGAAAGACATAGATATCGGAGAGGGGGGGTAAGGGTTTAGGAATTACTAGGGTTGTTAGAGTGAATGAGGTATAGGTTGGGGGTAGAGAGAGAGAGAGATGGGTGGTGGTAAGTGATAGGTGAGGGGGTTCAGAGAGAGCAACATAGAGGGGTTTAAGTAGAGGGGGATTAAGATAGAGAATGAGAGCGTATTTAAGATAAGAGAAGGTATATAGAGAGGGGGGTTGTTAGCAGTAGGGGGAGGAGTAAGGGGTGATAGAGTGAGAGAGAGGGGGTTAGTAAGGGTTAGAGAGAGAGAAAGGAGGTGGATTATTGTTAGGGGGATGAGTAGGGGGTGTGTGCTTGAGAGAGAAAGAGAGAACATGGGGGGTGTTAGGGTGTTTGGAGAGAGAGAGAGAGAGAGAGAGAGAGAGAGGTGTTAGGGGTCAGTGCAGGATTAGAGCGATGTGTTTGTGTGAGAGAGAGAGATATATATAGAGTTTGGGGGAGATATCGGGAGATGGGGGGGGTTGGGGGAGAGAAAGAGATAAATATCACAATGGATGGAGGGGTGGTGGTAGGGGTAGGGTTGGTTAGCGAAGAGAAATAGACAAAGATCATAATGGGGGGAGGTGTGGTAGATGCTTAGGGAATATCAGGGAGTTTAGAGAGGGGGAGTATAGGCTTGGGGAAGAGAGAGAGAGAGAGAGAGGGGGGGGGGGGGCGAGAGGAGGGGTGGTTAAGGGTAAGGAGAGTAGAAAGGGGGTTAGGGAGAGAAAGGGGCAGTTTAGGGTTAGTGTGTGTGTTTGAGAGAGAGAGAGAGAGAGAGAGAGAGAGAGAGAGAGGATGGGGGGTTTTAGGGGGTTGGGGGAAAGAGAGTGTTGGGGTTTAGGTGTAAATGGAGGATTATGGGAGAGAGAGAGAGGGGATGTTAGTAAGGATTAGGGGGAATAGGAGAGAGAGTGTGTGAGAGAGAGAGAGGGTGGGTTAGAGGTAGGGAGAGAAGTAGGGGAAGAGAGAGTGATATATGGGGTTAGTAAAGGTTGGAGAGAGAGAGAGAGATGGGGTTAGAGGAGAGAGAGAGAGATGGGGTTAGAGGAGAGAGAGAGAGGGGTGTGGTTAGGATTAGGTGGGAGAGAGAGAGAGAGAGAGAGAGAGAGAGAGAAGGGGGGAAGTGGCGGGGAGGGTGTGGGTTATTAAGGGGAAGGGGAGGGGGAGGCGAAGGAGGGGTGGAGGGGGAGATAAAGACATAGATATAAAGGTGGGGGGAGGGGGTAGGTTTTTAGGATTATTAGAGAAATTAGAGAGAAGGGGGGTTATATTGTGTGGGAAAAGAGAAAGAGCGAGAGAGAGAGAGAGAGAGAGAGAGAGAGAGAGGAGGGGAATAGTGGTAGGGGGAAGAGTAGGTGATGTGTTTGTGTGTGTGTGTGTGAGAGAGAGAGAGTGAGAGAGAGAGAGAGAGAGAGAGAGAGAGAGAGAATGTGGGGGGGGGTGGGTGGTGTTAGGGCATTGGGGTAGACCGAGGGGTGGTGGTTAGTTGTAGATGGATTAGAGGGGTGAGAGAGAGAGAGAGAGAAAGAGAGAGTCGATGGGTGAGGGAAGATATCCTAACTCCTAGTTTGCATGAATAGATTGTCAACAAAGGGGGGTCCCTCGTTAGACCACTTTAAAAACCTTGTGTATACATGGTCGACCACCCAACTTGGGGCGTACTGGGAGGGCTTCTCAGGGAGTTACCTCCCTCCACCTATTACTAGCGCAACGGCGTCCCAGTTCCCAGCTACAACAAAAGGCACATGTGTCAAGATACCGAGTTAGGAAATTGTTTCGAGGCAATTTCCCAAAATGGTCCTTTGAAAACACTCTAAACAAGACTTTAATAGAAATCTTATGGTCAACATACTAATGCAAAAACTATAATAAAAATGTATACAATTTAATATCCATAAAAAAATTGTACAATCTTATTCTCTTTTAAATATTCTATTTAAATTTATATATATATAATAAAGATAGCATTAACTATTAAAAAATATTTAAATTTTGTTTTATCATCTTTAAATTAAACAAGACAACAAGTATAATATAACAAAACTCTAAACTATTTGGACACCCACACCAAAATAATCAATATACTTTCATATCATAAAATATATATAAAAGCAAATCCAAAGAAACTCAATTACTAATATTTTACAAAGTTAATGAAAAAATTTAACACACTATCATATCATGAAATATGCATAAAAAAAACAATTCTAATCAAATTCAATTACCAATATTTAGCAAATTCAATTACTAACAACAATTTTGAACAAATTTATTTAGTAATATATCACAAACCAAATTAATAACTTACTTGGAATTGGCTATTTTATTTCTAAAATTAAGAGAAAGATAAGTATCTTAGGGTAGAATGAAAGATATGGAAAATGTAAACATTAAGAAAAAAATTACATCTTCTAAAATTCTACACAAGGAAACAGTATGAATGGTAATTACTAAGCACTATGAAAAAATTAAATAGTGAAAATTGATGAGATTACTTACTTTAAGTATCTAGAAAAAACATAAATTACTTGATCACAAAATGTATTAATACTACCAAGATTCACATATTCATGACAACCCCTTTAAGAATAAAGCAACACCTTAGAAGATAACTTTTTACACCAATTCAATTTATCTTTTAAAGAACTAGATAAAGACAACTTAGATTTATCCTTTTAAGTAATTGCATACACATTTCAATTCTAATCTAGATCTATCACTTATTTTCAGAAAAAAAAAATCACATACACATTCAATTTTAATCCAGATCTATCACTTATTTTCAGAAAAAATAAACTTATTCACTTGCATTTTAATATTAAAATTAATATATTTTTTATTCAGCATTTTGTATAAAAAATAAAATAAAATAAAAAAAGCTCCCTATTTCTAAAATGAAGAGAAAGATATCTATCTTTAGATAGAGTGAAAAAAAAGTGAAAGAACAATGTCTTTGAACTGTTCACATAATCACGAACTGTCATGGGTCTCCTTGAAAAAACCGATTGGTCTTTTCGTTAGAGTTGCTCCTGTTTTCTTTTTCAAGCTACTCCTAGAAGCCATACTTCTCATTGACCTGGGAGAATGGCGTTTTTTATTCACTGTGTTTTTATTCCCTAGGAGCTACTCTGTTGGTTCCCCGTTTTTTGGATATGAAATACGTGGGGGGTTCCAGAGGCAGCTTACATGACATAGAGATAGGGATAGAGGAGACTCAAACTCATATACATATACACACACATCATTCAATTAATCCACCAGCATCGGCGCTCAATTGAACTTCGTGTTAGGCGCTCAATTGAACTTCGTGTTAGCCTGTCTTTAATCCAAAATTCTCTTATCATATATAAATAAAATATATGAACCCTTTCTTTAATAAAATATTTTAAAAATTCTCTTATCATATATAAATAGGAGGAATTCCGATAATGAAATCACAGATTCTATTCGACGTGATTTGGAATAAGCAAACGAGATTCTTTCAATCTGCATACCCTAGGACTCCATAAGAGAATTTACCTGAATGTTTAAATATACATCTCGGATGTAAAAGTCTGCATTTCCTTATTTCATGTGTGAAACAGGGCGGGACTAATTATATAAGAACATATTATAGAAGTCCTTAAACATCGACCGTAGATCCCTTAGCAGCAGTAAAAACCTGCCATCGATTTACTATTTCAACATTACATTAAGGGATCAAAGTGAATCTTTTCCCTGCTAAATTAAGTAAAATACGTTTGCAAAGGAGATAATTTTGTAATGAAGTATTCTCTGTGAACTTGGTTAAAATGTTTATTAGGGATCTTTAAAATAGGGCTCTTGATTCTGGAACACAAATTATTTAATTTTATATCCATATTGTATTCAACTAAAATAGAGGAATCTCGTATGAAATTATCTAGAGTAACTTATGAAATTATCTAGAGTAACGGGTCTTGCATTTTTTTTTTAAAGATATGAAATTAAAAAAAATAAAAAATAGTTAAAGATATGAAATGATGATAGTGAAAGATAAACAATGATGTATAAAGTTATAAACTATTTGATTATAATTACGTAAAAATATTTTACCCATCAAAAGAATGGTCATAACATATTTAACAAATTTAAAACTGTCGAGCTCACCACTGTTGTAAACTGTTCGTCCTTAATAAATATTCCAAGATTTTTGTTAACCATTCGAACTGTCGAGCTCACCACTAACATTGCCCTCGATTATTCACATTTAGTAAAGAGTACAAGATAATGTAAGAGGTAACACAATCAACATTACATTATAGGAAAGTCACGCTCACGGGGGGCGAGAAATGAAATTCTTTTAAATTGCCTACCCGAAAAGCAGTTGGCTATGTTCTGCATTTTATTTAGACTGATTTCCCTCTCCTTACATCTCCTTCTCACTTCTGCCTCATCGCCTCGTCATAATAAAACATCGCCCCTCTATAAAACTACCATGCTAATTTCTTCTAAATGGTTTCTTTCTAATTTTTTTTATTTCTTTGAAAAAAAACTATACTTTGTATTAAAGGTATATAAAATATAATTAAAAAAAACAAATTCTTTTCTACCCTCAAAACAAATAATTCCAGATCCATGACTAGCATAATAACCAGAATCTCCAAAATCAACCAAATACCAAATACTATAAATAAGCCTCAATCTGTTTATTAATACTATTCTTTTAGTTGGTTTTATAGATTGTTTGCAGTTACCATTATTTGTAAGCATCATGGTTTTATAAAAGGCTCGTTCAAAATTGTAATGAAATATAGCTTATATGAAGATACGCCCCAACAGTGGTCAACTTCATCGGGATCCGAGCGGAGCTAACGATTGGGATTCGAGATCAAAGCGGAGCTATTGGGTCCCGATAATTAAGTGGAGCGATTGGGATGCTAGAGCATTCATTTACATCATCGTGCATTAATAACTTGCAAGTGCATTAAATATGAACCATTACATTTTATAATCCCTGATTATAGCTTGCAAGTGCGTTAAATATGAATCATTATGAACCATTAAAGAATGGTAGCGAATAATATTCCTATTTTCGCGTAAAAATAAGCTTATCAATCTAATTATAAGTTTATGAAATTCCTTTTTCTCTTATAAATAACGCTCTTTACTTAAAGAAATAAGAGATAACCTATAATTAAATACAGTTAGAATTCTTAATACGGTGCACGTTAAGATATTAAGATAGCATTCTTAACACCCTGTACATTAAGGTATTAACACCCTGCACGTCAAGATATTAATTTTTGAGACATTATTATGGTGATTTTAGTTTGAAAATTAACATATTCTGAAATGTTTCTGCTACATAGCACATTATTGTAGCCAAGGAAACCCTAAATATTAGAAACTGCTAAATCTCCTCTGTACAAGAACAAATGTATATTGCCTTAAATCACAAAGATGTCTATTCAATTACGATGTCTAGCTAATCATTTGGTAAAATGGTTTTAACCCTCAAACTTGAAGGGTGAGTTGGATTTCAAAATCCAAGAGTCATTATTTTAGTTTTGGGATGTATTAGAGGTTTATCAACGCAAAAATTATACACACTAATGAGATGAATCTTGAGTTTGAAAAGAGCATGAGAGAAGATAATACCTCGGTTGGTATAAAACTGTAATTATGGATGCAAACATAACTATAGATTAAAGGATGTGATGCCATTTTAAAACCACCGAGGTATAAATAAAACTACATGTAAAGGTTAAAAACAGAGTGGAAGCTGAGAATACAAAATATATATACTGTGATCTAGCTTAATAATAGGAAGGTGAGGACGACGTGAATTTCAATGGATGTGTGATGAGCTTAATAATATTAAAAGCATTTTGGACTATGCTAGAGAAAACAGAAAAGATACAACCCATCACAGAGCGGAAAAAATAGAAGAACTTTACATTACCTGTTGTAAAGCTCATTTTGTCTTCAGTGGCCGCTCCTCCCGGAAGGCAGGTAAATCAGATCTCGTTTCAACCTGAAAATGAAAAATTCTTAACCAGTGAAAACGTAGATAAAGCAAGTGACCCATCAAGTGAAAACGTAGATAAAGCAAGTGACCTCGAGTTGCTCTGGGTGAACATGCATCGCGCTTTACCTCTCCCTGCAATAATAAAGAAACCCTTTGTACTGCATGCAAAAAACGTGGGCATCTCATTCTCTACACATTTAATGCAAAAAACGTCTATCTAAATCTATGTGAATTACCCTTCATAGAAATCCGAGCTCATGGGCTTCATCCCTTTTCTGCTCATCTTAGAAAATTGACCTACCAACCGATGCAAACACCAGAACCCGGGATCTCCTTCCTCCCGATGCCCTGCTAATCGTCAACGGGCGGCCGCCACTCGAACCCGGGATCTCCTTCCCGCAAGAAATCCTCGTACTCCACGGCCCCACTTGCCAGGGCCCGCTTCAGATTCTTCTTGTCGCAGGTTTCGTCCCCGATCACGACCAGAAATGGAGGTTGGAAGCCGCTCCCCTGCTTCTCTGCCATCAGCCCCAACGCCCCAAGCAGGAGCATAAAGAACTTCTGATCGACCAGCACGGCCACGGCCCTGGCATGCTCGAGCAGGAAAGCGATCGTCCGGGCATCAAGGCGGATGTTGATGCTGTTCAGCACGGACCCTGCCATGGGAACCCCGAAATGCCAGCACGGACCTGCCAATTAAAACTTCAAACCTCTAAATTGAAATACATAGACTAAGCAAACCAGATCCAGAGACGCTTACCGTGGTGACGGGGCCAATGGAGTGTTTGGCCAGAGCTGATGCGAGGCGCCTGCATCTCTCATACCTCTGATCCCACGTATTTGCGCTTACGGTGCACGAGAGCTGCGAACATTGAAACCCTCGCAACCACAGAAACCGAGGGAGAGCATCATCTGGAGCTGCGAACATTGAAACCCTCGCAAACAGTAGCTTCGTCCAGGGAGACCCACGTTGAATTTCGAAGTGGCTTTTTTATCTGAATTTCAAACTGCATTCTCAGCCTTTTGTTTTTTTATCTGAATTTCAAACTGCATTGCATGCTCTTCCTTTGGCTTTTTTATCTGAATTTCAAACTGCATTCTCAGCCTTTTGTTTTTTTATCTGAATTTCAAACTGCATTGTCGGCCATTTATGCCGTTATCATACAACGGCTATTAATGATTTCAAATGATTTTTTTAGTTCAATTAATTTGCCATCTTCTATAATGCAACGTATAATGTCAACGTAGATTAGCGTTGGTAAAGGTGTTGATGATGGCCGCCAGGCCAGATAGGTAAGAGTTTCCATTATATCTTCATGTAAGTGTTGTGTATATGATTGATAAAACTTATTTATTATAATTATTAAAATTTCGTGATTATAATAGATAAAACTTATTTATTATAATTATTAAAATTTCGTTTTAATTATATGTATTTTTTAATATTGAATTAAATAGTAATTATAAGTAATATTTAGTTTTATATATGAGATTAAGATAAATGATTTATTTTAGATAATGTATTTATTTATTTATTTTAGATTGTGACTTGAAGTTATTTTTAAATGGCCAAAAACTAATTAATTCTAATACGATAGGCATTTAGTATCACCTCAACTATTTTTCCTTACTAACTATGAACTCATTAATTGGGTTTTCTTTAACATGATAATATAAATAAACCTAGGTTAAAGGGTTAACTATAATTTTAATATTATTAGAATTTTCTTTTTTTAACACTAGTTTAAACACAAAAAAGTCTTAAAAAATGAATTAGATGTATATAAAAAGAAATAATAAATTTAATGATTATTTAGACAAATTTTATTTACACAAGGCTACATTAATTTTATGATATTTTCGCAGTCAAAATGATGGTGTCTAGGAGATTCATTATTTCACAAATAAGGGGTGGCATACATCAATTTGACAAAATTCAAATTCCAAAAGTTTTAGAAATTAAATAAAGTTAGAAAAAATGTAATTAAAAATTACATAAATTTATAATATATAAAATATTGATAATAATTTAAAAAAATAAAATCTTTTCAAACTTTATTTAAAGTATTTATCTAAATTGTTTATTAACGGTAATAAACATTCATAAAACATATTAATTTATTTAAGCAAATTTTTTAAAAGTATTTCATACAAATTCATTAAAAATATGAGAAGTTCAAATATGAAGGGACCTTAAAAATAAATTATTATTATTAAAATATCTTTACTAACACATTTGTGAAAAAACATTGTTTCTTAATAGATAAACATATACTTAACAACATAATGTGGAAAAAAGTATTTTCCTTATAGATAAAAAATCCACATAACAATTTATATTATTAAAAAATTAAAATTAATTTTAAAATTGATACATTGTAACCTTATCATTTAGATAATTATGCCATATTAATCAATTAATAATGAAATGGATTACCTAAAAAACTTATTTTTATCTTATTTAAAGAATTAAATATATTTATCGTACTAATCAATTAATAACAAAATGAACTTTAACGGCTAACCTTATATTATGCATATGTTTACATACATATTAATATGTATTTTTATATCTATATTAGTGCATATAATTTATTATATGTACATATATACATTATATTATATATATAATATAATGGTAGAGAGATACATTAGTACATATGTTATTCTACATATTTAATATAAATCATGATTAATCAATTAATACTGAAATGGGTTACCTAAAGAAATTATTTTTATCTTATTTAAACAATTAAATATATTTTATGTCATACTAATCAATTAATAACAAAATGACCTTTACTTAAAACAATGCATCCTAACCTTATATTATGCATATGTTTACATGCATATTAATATATATATAGATATTAGTGCATATAATAATTTATATGTACATATATACATTATATTATGTATATCTTTCCATACATACTAATATATATCTTAATATCTATATGGATATATATATATATATATATATATATATATATTGAATATAATGGTAAAGAGATACATTAGTACATATGTTATTCTACATATTTAATAAAATCTATAAATAACATCACATATATATAAGAGTATATTTATCACTAATGTATATGCATACAACTAGGAATGCATGCAACTAGATATACATGTACGGTGACAAATTAATCTTTTATATATATATATATATATATATATATATATATATATTATACTAGGTATATTACGTAAGCATGCATGTATATATATATTGATGTGTATACTATGTATATTGAACCATATGTGTATATATTAGAATACAACAAAAATGGAAGTAATGGTCTATAATGCTAAGTATAAAAAATGGTCTTTTTTAATTCTATATGAATCATAATGATAAGACAAGTGCATTGAATCAAGATTTTTTGATGATGGTAGAGATATAGGTGACGCTTTTAGCCTCTAAGAAGGAAAATTTCCTTCTAAGAAATATATGGTCAAAAAGTAGCCAAGCTGAGTTTAGCCTTTAGGTTTGCTTAGATGAGGATTCTCAAGCCTCTTTTGTAAAGTGGAAGTTATGTTTATATCCTTTTACGATATGG